>CM029626.1:4608769-4981601 GCA_017311315.1 Dendrocalamus latiflorus
GCGAGTGCACACGCGAACGTGCGACTTCGATTTATACTCAGTCCCGTACCCCTGGCTACGGCGAGTGCACACGCGAACGTGCGTCTTTGTTTATACTCAGTCCCGTACCCCTGGCTACGGCGAGTGCACACGCGAACGTGCGTCTTTGTTTATACTGCGGGGACGCACGCGCTGGCCAAGCCTGCGCGCACCTCCGCCGCGTATTTGCATGTGATGAAGAAAGATTGGTGGCAAACGGCGATCTTCATTACATCTCCGTTTGCGCGGGTAAGCAGTTACAGGGGGTGGATATACTAACCGTTTGTCCTTGGCGCGGCCGAAGCCTCTAGTCGCTAGACGTCCGCTGGGCCCGCGAAGGCGCCTCTGAGTGGCCCCGCAGACCCCCGCGCTGTGACGCCAGCTCTAAGAGCGCCGTTGGGCTTCGCGACGCGGGTATCTGGTACCTGGCTCGATGCGCCGGGCCATATCCTGGTCGCCTCGGACGGTGATGATGGTCCGGGGACCCGGGATCTTCATGCATAGATAGCCGTGATGTGGTACCGTGCCGAAGGAGTTGAGGATTGGGCGCCCTAATATGGCATTGTAGGGGTACGGAAGGTCGACCACGTCGAAGGTGGCATTTTCGGCCCGCACATTGTCATCTTGGCCGAAGGAGACTTGAAGACCTATTTGGCCTAGCGCCCGCAGGGGCTGTCCCTCGAAGCCCTGCAGTGGGATTCCTGAGGGTCCTAGGCGGCTTCGAGGGATCCCCATCTGGTCGAAGGCCGCCGCAAACAATACGTTCGCGGAGCTACCGCTGTCCACCAAGGCGCGCCCCACGTCGCATCCCGCGATAGTGACCCGGATGACCAGGGGGTCCTGATGAGGGAAGTCCACACCCTGGGCGTCGTCGGGTGTGAATGTAACTTCGTGCTGCGCCCAATCCGGCGGTGCTTGCGCTGGGTATGCCGCCACGTGATGTAGTCTTCGCGCATAGGCCTTCTGCTGCCGTGCTGAGGCGAATTCCAGCGCAGAGCCTCCGGATATGACGTTAATGACCCTGCGGTGGGTTGCCCCCGGGGCCTGCAGCGACAGGAGGCCCTCCCGAGGCTGCTGTACGTGAGCTTGGATCCGTAAGGGGCCCTCCTGGGGTTGCATCCCTTGCGCCTGTACCTGCATGGGGGCCTCGTACGGGAATTGGACGTGGGCCACCGCAGGCAGACGCGTCTCGGGGTTCCTGTCCCTAGCGACGCTATCGCGGAGCGCCGCGATGGAGGTGCAGGCGCGGGTATCGTGGTTGCCGCGGCCGTGGACTACGCACCACAGTCCCTGGTGCTGGTCGTCGTAATCTCCACGACTTTTATCGTCGCGGCCCCAGCCACGGCGCCCCCGACCGCCTCGGCCCGCGGGAGCGCCCTCGTCGGAACCGCCTTCAATGTTGAGGACGTACCGGTTTCGCCTCGACCTCTGCTAGCCGCGCTTGGGCCGATCGGACGACTCCTTGTGCGAGGCGTCCCTACGGTCGGGCGTATCCTTGGATGACTCCTGCTTACGTTTTCCCTTCGAAGAACCGTCCTTCGGCGGATCTTCGGCTTTTGCCGAGGCTCCGGCCTGGATGGTGTCGGAGTCGTCACCTTGCCTTCGCTGTGCGTCCTCTTCCGCCCTGGCGTATTCCTCCATATTGTCGAAGAGCTTCGCCACCGTCTTGATTGGCTTTCGTGCATTGTACTCGGCCATCGGGCCCGGACGAAGGCCCTGTATGGCTGCATTAACGATGGTGGTTTCATTAACGTCCTTCACTTGGCATCGAATCTTGGCGAAGCGTTTGAAGTAGTCCCGGAGCTTCTCCGAGAGTTTTTGCTTCACAGCGAAGAGTTGGTCCGCGTCGACTCGCTCGACATAATTTCCTTGGAAGTTATTGTGAAGGCGGTCGCGGAGCTGCTCCCATGCGTAGATGGAGCCCGGCTCTATGGTAAAGAACCAAGAGAGCGCCACCCCTTGCAGCGCGAGGGGGAGTCCCTTCGCCTTCGTGGTGTCGTCTCCGCCCGCGGCTTCGATCGCGGTGTCGTACACACGCACGAACTCGCGGGGGTCCGTGTCACCTTTGTACGGGTCGATGGCGCTAGGAAACTTGAAGTCTTCGGGCCATGCCGCCTGCTGCAGCCCCGCCGAAAGCGGAGACTCTGGATCTATGCGCCGCAGCGGCACGCGGCTGGACGTGGGGGCTTCGCGACTATCCGCCCTCTCCGGCGTGGGCTCGGACGCGATTACTGGCGCAGCCTGCTGGCTCCGAGCCTCTTGCATATTTCGGACGGCTCCGCGAAGGTCCCCTAGTTCCCGCTGGAACGCGTTGAGGGCTGCTAGTATGGCGCCTTCCACCGTAGGTGCTGTCGGGGCCGCCGGAACACCCAGCGGACGGGTCGGTGCAGGGACCACCGCCTCACGATCTCCAGATCCGCCGGATGCTTCATTGCGGCTACCCCCGGCCGCCTGACCCGCGCTGCCGGCGAGGGTGGCGGGGGCTGTCGTTGCAGTGCCAGCGACGGGGTTGGATGTCGTTGTAGCAGCGCTGGCGGGGTCGGTCGTTGTAGCGCCAGCGACGGGGTTGGATGTCGTTGTAGCAGCGGTGGCGGGGTCGGTCGTTGTAGCGCCAGCGACGGGGTCGGATGTCGTTGTAGCAGCACCGGCGGGGTCGGATGTCGTTGTAGCAGCACCGGCGGGGTCAGTCGTTGTAGCGCGAGCGTCGACGCCCGCGACCACGGCGCCTACGCCGCCGCCAGCTTCTTCGGCGGTCGATGCCGAAGTCCTGGTGTTCACGCGCCGCTTCGACCCAGCCGTCTTCTTTCCTTTCGCCGCCGCCGATGAAGTTTTTTTCGGTGCCATCCTTCTTCTTCGGTGTTCAGGCTTGTCCTTGTCCTCCCCACGGACAGCGCCAACTGTTGTGGCTACGGGCCAAACAGAGAGAGATGGTAGTGGAGAGTGACGAAGATGAGTATCCTGGCCCCCCTCCCCATGGCCTGTATTCATATATATATACACATGAGGAGTGCTTTTACAGTTATACCCTTACATCTGGTTATCCCCTCTGGGGGCAGTTATGTCATTACACACGGCCTATTCAGGGCCTTATAATCTCCTACCAGACCTGCTGGGTTTAGGTGGGGGCCATCCCTACGACAGCGTCAGAAAATTTCCTTCGTGTCTGTGACTTCCCCATATAGTGTGTGTGTCTACGGGTAACTTGAGCAGCTCTTCCCAGTGTAGTGTGTGTCCATGGGTAACTCGAGTCTGCACTGTTCGCTGTCCAACAACAGAGTGGTCAAAAGCGAGCTGTTCTTCCTGTCCTCTGTTTTCACCGTAGTTTTAGGAACGACTGGAGCAGTCGTATTGAGTTTGGGCGTGCAAATCCTGTACCAGTTCTTCCCCAGCTCTTAGTATCAGAGCACTCGGGCGCGTGTTCGGATCGAGTGTTGACCCTTGGAGGGGATTAAACCCATCCAAATTTCCATCTTGCGGCTAGCAAAGAGGATGAGGGGGAGATAAGTTGGGGAGCTCGTCGTTAATGGAGGCAGCGGCGCACCACACGCCCTCATCAAATTTGATGGAGACGACAGGAGAAGTAACCCTAGCATGCGGTATTGGGAAACGATGGAGATGGAGGAAACCCTAGCCGATGAGGGGGGGGGGGGGGTTCGTAAAGCGCTGTAAGTGGGTGTCCCTCATTGATCTCATCCACTAATCTCAGATCAGACGGCCTGATTTGCTATGTGCACGAATAAGGCCATGTGCACCAGGTATCCTCCCTGTGAGGTAAACCTGCAGTAAACATTCGTCAATGAGAACGGCTATTGTCGGATACATGTCACTATGTCCTTCAAATCCCACTGAGTTTTTGGCAGGTCTTAAGAATGTTAAGATCATGTCACAAGTAGCATAAGAGGTAGCGCACATTCGGACATGCTACCCTCGCGTTCATCCATCGAGCACGTGCCGCACCGTCATCTACAAAGTTGATTGCACCATGCAAACTAAGCCAATGGAAGTACCACGTGTACTAACCATCTGTACGGTTAGGGACACAAGTTGTCGTCAGCTACATGACCAAGAAAGGAATAGTAATTAGTAAAGACTAAATATGGATTGAAAGGGTTGAGACTGGCGCCAATCTAATCCACATTGCCTAATAACGGCAAGTTGGAGAACAGGAGCAGGCCACAGTGCCCTAATTTTAGCAGCTTTTGAGGTGTTTGCAAGAGCAAGTGGTCAGAAATAGTAGCTGCGTCTCGTCCATCAGTGGCGCCATTGGACAGGGTTGCCACGCTGCCTTGTGCTCCATATAAGGAAGCCGCCGTCTCCTCCGTTCTCCTTGCAATTGATCTCTTCCATTGCCATTGCCTCGCCGATCAGCAGCAATGGCGGGCGGCGCGGTGGTAAACACGGTCGGGGGCAAGAACTACCCCGGCCACATGACGGCCTTCGTCTTCTTCACTTGCCTCGTCGCCTCCTCCGGCGGCCTCATCTTCGGCTACGACATCGGCATTTCCGGTGAAACTTAGTACCGCCACAGTGCCGCATTGGTTGATTGATTCGATCGATCAGAAGGTGGAAATGGAGTGGTGAGCGATGATTTCTTGGTTGTTTTGCGTGCAGGCGGCGTGACGTCCATGGACTCGTTCCTGAGCGAGTTCTTCCCGTCGGTGTACAAGAAGGCGAAGGAGAGCAAGGACACGAACCAGTACTGCAAGTTCGACAGCCAGCTGCTGACGCTCTTCACGTCATCGCTGTACATGGCGGCGCTGGCGACGTCGTTCGTGGCGGCGTCGGTGACGCGGGTGTTCGGGAGGAAGTGGTCCATGTTCTGCGGCGGGCTCACCTTCCTGGCCGGCTCGGCGCTCAACGGCGCAGCCACCGACGTGATGATGCTCATCCTCGGCCGCATCCTGCTCGGAGTCGGCGTCGGGTTCGCCAACCAGTCGGTGCCGCTCTACCTGTCGGAGATGGCGCCGGCGAATCTCCGAGGCATGCTCAACATCGGTTTCCAGCTGATGACGACCATCGGCATCTTCGCCGCGAACCTCATCAACTACGCGACGGTGGGCATCGAGGGCGGCTGGGGCTGGCGCATCGGGCTCGGGCTAGCCGGCGTGCCGGCGCTCATCATCACGCTCGGCGCGCTCGTGCTGCCGGACACCCCCAATTCCCTCATCGCCCGCGGCTACACCGGCGACGCCAAGAAGGTGCTCGTCAAGATCCGCGGCACCGACGACGTGCACGACGAGTACGACGACATGGTTGCCGCCAGCGAGGAGGCCCGGGCGATCAAGCACCCGTGGCGCAACATCTTCGAGCGCAAGTACCGCCCCCAGCTCACCGTCGCCGTGCTCATCCCCTTCTTCCAGCAGCTCACCGGCATCAACGTCATCATGTTCTACGCCCCCGTCCTGTTCCTCACCATCGGCTTCGGCGGCGACGCGTCCCTTATGTCCGCCGTCATCACCGGCATCGTCAACATGTTCGCCACCGTTGTCTCCATCGTCTCCGTCGACCGCCTCGGGCGCCGCGCGCTCTTCCTGCAGGGCGGCACCCAGATGTTCATCTCCCAGGTGGTGGTCGGCACGCTCATCGCGCTACAGTTCGGCACCACCGGCGTCGGCGAGATGTCCCGCCCCTACGCCATGCTCCTCGTCCTCTTCATCTGCCTCTACGTCGCCGGCTTCGCCTGGTCGTGGGGCCCGCTCGGGTGGCTCGTCCCCAGCGAGGTGTTCTCGCTGGAGATCCGGTCCGCCGGCCAGAGCATCGCCGTGTGCGTCAACATGATGCTCACCTTCATCATCGGCCAGGCCTTCCTCACCATGCTCTGCCACCTCAAGTTCGGCCTCTTCTACTTCTTCGCCGGGTGGATGGTGGCCATGACCACCTTCGTCGCGCTCTTCCTGCCGGAGACCAAGGGGGTACCCATCGAGGAGATGAACCTCGTCTGGAGCCGCCACTGGTTCTGGGGCAAGTACGTCACCGGCCACGACGCCGGCGCGGCGGCGGCGGCAAACCACAGAACGAGCGGCGTCTAGCGTGCACGCACGCATTGCATTGCATGCATGTCTCGATCCATGGACACATCACATGTAATTATTCACTGCAAGAAATTAAGGACGTCTCTGTTTCTTCTTTCGGAGACGCTTTAGAAACCATCGCAGAATTGGTTTTACCATCCAATTTCAGAAGTTGGGAGTGTCTAGGCATCACATGAATGTTTTCTTCCTAACTATTATTTAAATTTGTGATCCTTGGATTAAAAATCAAAGGGTCCCTTGTTTTTGAGGGGGATATTTTTTTCAAGGGAGAGGGGGCAAAATTCAATGATGAGGAGGGAGAATTCATGGCCATTGGATCTTTAATCCAACAGTTCTAAATCTGGATGATAGTTAGGAAGAAAATATCTGAATGATGTTTAACAAAACCCTCAGAAGTTTTAGGAATCCCTGCAAGAATTTATCTTGTAGACATTTCTTAAGATGTTTTAGAAGTCGCAACAAAAATGTACCCATAGAGACTTTTTCTAGACATTTTAAAATGTAACACATAGTAATTCCCCCGTTGTGGAAAACTCTCTTTACCATTATTATTACTGTGGCTATAGACCAAACAGTAGAGAGAGAAGAAGAGGAGAGCCAGCAGAGAGACGATATATGGGAAATGAGTGGTCCCCCTCTTCAAGCCCCTCTTGGGGGGCTTATATACATGAGTAGGGTAGGATAGGAGATTCTCATCCTACCCCTTAATAATTACAAAAGGTACGGGTAAATTGGTATATTTCTCTATACTATTGGGCCTATTATATATTGAACTAATTGTAAGGTCCAGTCATAGAAGTTGGGCCACCCCTACAACAGGACTCCTTCAACAACAAACGCGGAGGTCCCGATGGGCGAGCTGACGTGATAAACTACCCTAACCCTCCGTCCCCCGACAGCAAGCGCGTGGGTGTCGACTGGTGAGTCGATGCAATAAGTAGCTCACAGCCCTTGGAAGAGGGTTCTTCTTTCACTGATTATAATGCAACTACAGAGTCCACCAACAAATCATGGAAGCAAAGCAGGGATGGTGTCGTCCCTCCAAGACGACGCCTATGAGGAGGTCGGTGAAGTCCCACGTCGAAGCTAGTCTGTCCCACCGAGTCGATGCATATGAGGCGGTCGGTGAAATCGTACCGCCCTGCTGAGGCGATGCCTCCAAGGCAGGCAGTCGAAGTACCACGTCAAAGCCAGGCCATTCCGCGAAGACGATGCCTACAAGGCGTGCAGTGAAGTCATGCCGTCCCATCGAAGTGATGCCTCCAAGTCGAACGATGAAGTCGTGCCACTCCATCGAAGCGATGCCTCCAAACTGGGCGGCGAAGTCTCCTGGAGAAGGCGTGCCATCCCGTCGAGGTGATGCCTACGAGGTGGAACGACGAAGTCATGCTGCCCCACCAAGGCGATGCCTCCAAGGCAGGCGGCGAGGTGTCGACCTCGAGTTAGTCGAACGAAATATCTACGACCATGAGGTGGCCGAACGAAGTGACAACCGCGAGGCGGTCGGACGAAGTTATGACCATGAGGCAGCTTGACAAAGTGTCGACCGCGAGGCGATCAAACGAAGGCATGACCACCAAGTGGCTGGGCCAAG
This sequence comes from Dendrocalamus latiflorus, assembly GCA_017311315.1. Lineage (NCBI taxonomy): Eukaryota > Viridiplantae > Streptophyta > Magnoliopsida > Poales > Poaceae > Dendrocalamus > Dendrocalamus latiflorus. The sequence goes on from CM029626.1 coordinate 4,616,414, forward strand.
TCACGACCACGATGTGGTCAAACGAAGTCGCGGTCACGAGGCAGTTGGACAAAGTCATGACTAGGACGTGGTCAGATGAAGTCACGACCGCGAGGCAGTCGAACAAAATCATGAGCACGGACGTGGTCAGACGAAGTCATGAATACGGAGTGGTCGAAAGATTGCCGATGGAGCCAGCGGCTGGACGAAGTCCATGGAGCGCGCGCTCTATCCCCCACCGTTCGGAAGTCCAGTGAAGACCGTGCGAGCTCAACGAAGGCAACGCAAGGTCCAGTAGAGACCCGTGGAGGCCAGACGAAGTCCAGCGGAGGTGACGTCTATGCGGAGTCTGGCGAAGATCGCGCGAAGTCCAGCAAAGACCATGCGGTGCTCGACGAAGGCAATGTGAGGTCCAACGAAGACCCACCGAGGCCACGCGAAGTCCGGCGGGGGTGACATCCATGTGGAGTCTGGCAGAGTCAGTGCAAAGTCCCATGAAGGTCGTGTGCAGTCTCCACGCAGAGATCATGCGAAGACCTCGGCAGAGACCGTGCGATGTCTTCGGCGGAGCAGCCAGCGGCGGGACGAAGTCTTGAAATGCACGCTCCGTCCCCCACCCTTCAAACTGGCGTCAATGAAGCGGTAGTGGGACGAAGTCTTAAATCGCGTGCTCCATCCCCTACCCTTCTTACTGGCATCGACGAAGACAGCGGCGGGATGAAGTCTTGGGCGCACGCTTCATCCCCACCCTTCGGACTAGCATCAACGAAGCCAGTGGCGGGATAAAGTCTTGCAGTACGCGCTCCGTCCGCCACCCTTCGGACTGATGTCGATGAAGCCGGTGATGGGATGAAGTCTTAAAGATCGCGCTCCATCTCCCACCCGTTAGACTGGCAACGATGAAGACGGTGGTGGACAAAGTCTTAAAGTGCGTGCTCTATCCCCACCCTTCGAACTGACGTCGACGAAGACGGCAACAGGATGAAGTCTTAAAGTGTGTGCTCCGTCCACCACCCTTCAGACTGGCGTCGATGAAGCCGGTGGCGGAATAAAGTTTTTCAATGTATGCTCCGTCCCCTACCCTTCGGACTGGCATCGACGAAGCCGGTAGCAGGATGAAGTCTTGCAGCGCGCGCTCTATCCCCCACCCTTTGGACTAGCGTTGATGAAGCCAGCGATGGGACGAAGTCTTAAAAAGTGTGCTCCCTACAACCGTGAGGCGATCGGACGAAGTCTCGACTGTGAGTCAGTCGGACGAGGTCTCGACCACAATGTGGTCGAACAAAGACACGACCGCGAGACGAGTGGATGAAATGTCTGCAACCACGGGGTGGTCGGACAAGTGCCGATAAAGTCAGTGGAGTTACACCACTAGGTAGTTGGACAAGGTCACAACTAGGACGTGGTCGGACTCTACCGACGAAGTCAGCTGCTGCACGAAGTCCTTGAAGCGCACGCTCCGTCCCCACCCTTCAGAAGTCCAAGGAAGACTATGCGGAGCTCAGCAGAGGCAATGCGAGGTCCAGTGAAGACCCACGGAGGCCAGGCGAAGTTCGACGGAGGTGACGTCTACATGGAGTTCAGTGGAGATCGTGTGAAGTCCAACGAAGACCGTGCGGAGCTCGACAAAGGCAACGCAAGGTCCCGTAGAGACCACGCGAAGTACCGTGGAGGCGACGTCCACACAGAGTCCGGTGATCACGCAAATTCCAGTGAAGACTGTGTGAAGCTTGGTGGATGCAACGTGAGGTCTAGCGGAGACCTATAGAGGCTGGACGAAATCCGACGGAGGCAACGTACACGCGATGTTTGGCGGAGACCGCACGAAGTCTAGTGAAGACCGTCCGGAGCTCGGTGCAGGCAACGCGATGTCCAGCAAAGACCCGCGGAGGCCAGATGAAGTCCGGCGGAGGCGACGTCTACGCGAAGTTTGGCGGACATCACGCGAAGTCCAACGAAGACCGTGTGGAGCTTGGCGGAGGCAATATGAGGTCCAACGGAGACTGTGTGGAGCTCGACTGAGGAGTCAGAGGTGGATGCTCTATCCCCAAATGTTGACCATGGGGTGTTTGTGTCTGTTGGTGAAGACTCGATCCTGGCATGGTCGGAGATGTCGCCAAAGTCACGACCGTGGCTTGGTCATGGGTGTCGATGTAGCCGGTGGTGGGGCGAAGGCTTTGGAGCACGCGTGATCCGTGCGGAATCCCCGCCAAAGAGACTCGACATTCATCGATGTTGTTCAGAGGTCGACTCCCTACTGCCGAGATGGTCGTACCAGCGTGGCTGTCGTGATCGACAATTGTACCAACGTGGGCATCACGGTCGACGGTCGTACCAGCGTGGGTGTCACAGTCGATGATCGTACCAGCGCGACGTGGTCGTGGTCGATGGTCGTACCAGTGTGACGCGATTGTTGCCATAGGGTACCACCAGCGCCGCATACTGGGCTCGGCGGTCGCTACCGCCGCACCTTTCTTTCGCTTGGTTGCCGTCTCTTTCTAGCATCTTCTCTTGCGCGACTTTTTGTGCGTCCCCACAGACGGCGTCAACTGTTGTGGCTACAGACCAAATAGTAGAGAAGGGGACTAGAAGAAGAGAGCCAACAGAGAGAGACAGTATGTGCGAAATGAGTGGTCCCCCCTCCTCATGCCCCTTTTAGGGGCTTATATACATGAGCGGGGTAGGATAAAAAATTCCCATCCTACCCCTTAATAATTACAAAATATATGGGTACATTGGTACATTCCTTTATATTATTGGGCCTATTACATATTGGGCCAGTTGCAAAGCCCAGTCACAGAGGGTTGGGCCACCCCTACAACAATTATGTTTAGTGTAATTAATTTCCCATTGTGGAAACTATACTGAAGTCAAAAATTTACCGGGGGTCATCGATAAGTCTGGTTACTTGTCTTACCGGACCGGTTCTACCCAAAATTTTTGGTTTGAATTCAAATTTTAAATTTCAAACTTAAGAATAAATCATTCTGCAACTAGATTATAAACAGAAACCTGGAATCCCATCTCTGCCAAAGGCTTCATGTCCATTTTTAGTGGTTGGACCCGCATGTCAGAAGCATAATTTGAACATAAAAGAAGAGAGGCCTACAAGACGCATGGCAGTGTGTTTACTTGTAGCTTGTGCGGACTTTTATGCATAACTTAAAATTTTAAATATTGAATTTAAACAAGGCTTCTCCTAACACACATGAATGAGACTGAACACTGGACTTCTATTTGAATGGTTTGCATTGCAACCTGGATACGCTTCACTTCTATTGATCATCAATTTATATATAAGTACATAAGTAGGAACACTCTCACATGTAAATACTAACCATCAATGAAAACACAACTATGCAGCCATGCAACTATTCCTCTTCGATTTCTACTCATGCAGCTAGCCATGCAGTCATATAATGATCATCTACTCATGAAGCCATGCAGTCATCTAATAAATACGTAAGCTAAAAGAGCAACAAGATTATCTCAACAAGCAAGATGTGTGAGCATGCATGCACACTTTTAGGCATCAACTAGTCCATGCCATGTTGGCCAGAGTAGCATCATCCAATCCATCCATGAATCACGATCTCCAACACATCACAACACATGCACAACCATCCATTGGAATCGATCTTACCGGTGAGGAGATCGAGCACCGCTGTCGGAGTAGCTGAGGCACCATCTCGATGATGGCAACGACAACGTCATGGTGCTGCTGGCCTTGGTCCACATTAGCACAGCAACACAAGGACCAGATCTGGGAGGCTGAGAGAAGACCAGCAGGGACATGGCTGTGGAGAAGAGCCAGGGGAGGCACAGGTGAACCGGCCGGCACCATGGCCGGAGTAAACGGGACAGAGACGACATCGATCCAAGCGGCATGGGACTGGATGGAGTCGATGGGCTGAGGTGTAGCAGATCCGGCAGCGGCGTGGGAGAGAAGAGAACCACAACGAGATAGTAATAAATAACTAAAATTTCTAAAAATTTCAATCAAAGCAAAAAATTCAAATTTAAATCCAAATATTCTTTCTTTTTGAAAATTTTCCTAGACCACAATTCTAGAATTCAAAAATGGAAATAAATTAAACACTTTCCCGAAAATGATACTACTCATAAATGTTATCATAAATTTATATTCCCATTTCAATTCAAAGATAATGAAATTACAACATTTATAATTTCATAAATAGTTGATAACTAAATAAATTAAACTTATTAATTCTTTTATTCATTAAAATCAATCCCAACAATAGAATAAAAATAGATAAATCCTTTTTCAATTTAAAAATAAATCTTGATCATAAAATAAAATAAATTCCCTTTTCAATTCTAGAAATAGAATCCAAGTGCTATTTCAAATTCTTTCTTAAGTGATCAAGGTTCATCAATTAAGTTCCATAGTTCAGGTTCGACGTTATGCGTGCATGAGAGTCATTCTTCTTCACCATATGCATAAGTGTTGTATTCGATGTCTTGTTCTTATCGGACTTTACCCATATTCTTTTCAGAAATCAGAGCACCCAGGGACCTTCTGAACCAGTCTGAACCCCTGGACTCTTTTTTTTTTTTGGGTTCCAATCCATCCATGTGTAGGAACGGATGTGAAGCTCAAGGAACGGAAGAAGAAGTCAGTCTTCTACGGCTTATCTATCTTCAATGGAGCAGATGGGGAGGCTTGAAGTCGGAGTTAGGATTATTCATAGTAGGAGTAGTATTTTCGTCCTACGTGGTGAGGTATCTTTTGGTGATCTTGGAAATCTTTTTCTGTTTTAAATCAAAGAATTTACCTGAAGTTGTGAACTTTGGACTGTAACTTATTTATTTATCGTTGGACCATTACATTGATCGTATTATACTACTTTGATGTGCACATTTCTCTGTGAAGTGAACTTGGAAATCAAAGATTGTATTATACTACTCCGTCTACTCGTATGCTACCAAAGATGGTCGCGTACCGGGTCACGACGTTCAGTTTCAGTGTGTCGCTCCTATATAGTCACTGTACACGAATTGTTCACAACCCCTTCCATCGATTCTGACTATCAGAGCCATATATATATATATTGGACGTACGACGAGTTACTTTCTTGCTGCATGCTTGCCAAGGTACGTACGTTCGATTTGCTAGCTGAGCCACTCACGCCAATGGTTTCGCTGAATCTGCGAGCGTTGGTTTCCTCAAAACCGGGAAAACGACGTCGAATTAAGGCTAGCTGGTGCCAATTTCGCTGCAAAATTTGTGAAGTAGTCGTTTTCAATTGCTGTAAGCTAGCCGGACGGCACACCGGCCCCGGCTGACGCCAAAAGTTGGGTGCCCAGCTGCCCATGGATTTAGCTGCTGAAACCGGTGGTTAATGAGATACCTGATTGTGACGACCCGCATTATTACCATAGGGTAATAACGTCGGTCAACGGATTATTATTTGTTTTAGCCGATAAAACATCGCTCTAACGAATAATAAGCCTATCAGAGTGTTGCAGCAGAACAATAATTAGAGACAACATGATATTACAAGAATATCGCCACACAGGGCTACAGTTTAATACAATGCCTGGAAGGCTTGAATAATACAAATTTAGAAGATCAAATCTTCCAACTACTTTCTATTTAAAAACAACTCTACACGGAGTGTCCACCTTGTACCCACTGTGTTCCGAATCCACGGTAGTCCATCCAGGTAGCTTCCTTCTGACCTTAGCTATCCTCTGAACTGACATGCTCCTAAGCAAAGGGGGAGATAATAGCAAGGGTGAGTACAAAAGTACTCAGCAAGCGTTATTAACAAAAATGCACAGAATGCTTATCATTTGCACTTTTAGGAACATCAGTTCCTATCCTCAATCTCTTGCTCATTTCTATACTCTTTTGCCTCAATGTCATTTCCATGACTTACAGAAAATAAGGTTTGTTGGTTTTGAAAGAATTTCGATTTATTAATTTAGAAAACTACTGAACATACGCATGAACAGCAAAAACCCCCATAAGTTTCCGTAATTCTCCTTTCTCGGAGACAGGCATGAATTCATGATTTGGATAGCATTGCGCAAGCTTGTATCACTTTACCCATCACCACTCTGACCCTGTTGGCTTCCCGGAACTCCGCAATTCCTTAGATGCGGCGCCCAGATCAGAGTATAGTACGTTTGCATCTATCTCAGTAATTATATCTCCACCCAGTTACTCACAAGCGGCAGCCTGGAGCGGTGTCAAAACCCTCACGCAGACCCACCGAAAGCGACATAACCGTTGGCTGGTAGGGTGATGAGGACATCACTTCTCCGGATACACACAACACACCTCCACTTGACATTCAAGGACCAATCACTAGAGCTCGCGCCCGACAATTGAATTTACAGGTGAGCTCGTTGCTAAGTACTTCTTTTTGTTCATTTGAGAATCGATTGCTACCTAATGATTTAATAATGATTAGGAACCATGGAGAGGACCTAGAAGTACTTGGCGAAGGACTACGAGGCGCACAAGTCCAGCAAGGGCGGTCGAATCATGTTGGAGGCCCAACTCAAACCGGCTTCGAATCCAATTCGGAGTCCAGGACCAGGCCGCATTAAAACGAACGCCCAGATCGCATCCGGACTCCGTTTTGGACGTTCTACATATGTATGGAAAGCTGAGAAGACTACCTTTCCAATGGCTCTGGTCCCATGTCAAAATTCCTTCTGAGTAGACGGGAATCGTCGAAACAAGTGGGCGTTCAGAATCTGTCAGGGTGCTGCGCCACCGTCTTTTGGGCCTTTCGGCTTTGTATCGTGTTGGAGCCCATTAGGGGCGCGTCCAGGGGTTTTGCACGCCCCTCAATCCTTTATATCCAGCCGCCACCCCCACCATTAGGGTTGGGTTTTGCTTAGATTAATTCTGTCTTTGAACAGTTTCGCCGTTCATCGGTTTGTGAGACCCCAACTTTCGAGTGCTAAATCAATACATCTGCAATTTAGTTGTGTTCTTCCTTGTTCTTGCTTGTGTTCTTCGATTCGCAGGCAAGGATTAGCCTTCTTGGCGAGGTCAACCGGCTGCGCACGGTTGATAACCTGAGGAGACGTGGTGCTGCGATTGCGGGGTTCGGAACGTGTCGTTCGGAAGCCGGATCGAATTGTGTCGTGCCTCCACCAAATCGAACATATCCAGAACCTGTTGGAAGATCGGGACCCCGTTCCCATCATAGGGTTTCCGACCCTCACCCAGCCCCCTTCCTGCGTAATATAACGCCTTTGCGTAACCCGCCTGTGGGTTCTTACGCTCCGGTCTCTTACCGGTTCCTTTGGGGCTCATCCCATAATTAAAAATCAACCCTGTGGAGAATATAACCCCTTGATAGAGCTACTAGTCTGTCCGCCCGCAAACGGGATGATGGTTGATACGGTTGGTACGGTCTGTTCACACAGATGAAGTTTGTAATTCCTTATATTCTATTCTTATGCAGATGTCCCACACCTTCCCACTCATTACCTGCCCTGGCAACCTCTGCCCACCTTCTTACATAATAGAAATGGCCAACTGCTCCATCAGTTGCCTTTTATTTCTTTTTCCATGTCTCTTATTTCAACTGTTCGATTCAAATATATTTTAATTCTTTCATGCAGGGTGATACTAGATTGATACCAAAATACTTGTTTTACGAAATATACTCAAAAGCTTTGATCAAAGGAATGCTTGCCTGAATTTCAACCATAGATTTGGATTCAAGTAGGATCAGGTGAAATCACTCCCGTAGCTTGGATTGTCGCCTGCAATTAAATACGTCGACTACGACTTAATTTACGAGAACATAATAAAATACGATGTGTCGAGGTGCTTGTGCTCCTAAGGTAAGACGTCACTCCATTTAATCTAATCGCAGTAGTCGAGGTTAATTTCGGTACACTACTCATCGTTCGACATCATTGCACTAACGACATAAGATATGGTTGATTTAGTAGTTATGCCCGGTGTTTTATTAATTCCCAGCAATTTTTTGATTATATGGGATTAATTAAATGCATGTACAATTCTAACTGCTAATATTAATCCTGGTCAATCTTCGCGTATACAATATTTACCTCTCTAATTCGCTTTAGATCTTAAGGTTACTCAAATACATTTTCTCGTGCTAGTATGTGTGACAAGTTAAATTATAAATCCAAGAGAAAAGGGTTCTTAATTAATCAGTTACTTAATTCTTTAATTGAATTATACTCAGGTGTCCTTATGGGATTCCTAAATTTTATTTTAGTCACTAGCATATTTTTACAGCTTAACTGCTATTTAAATCACCGCGTATAATTTTCATCGCTACGCGAAATCTTAGATCGACACGTACTATTGTAAATTAGCGCGTGCTATTCTAATCGTCACAAACAGTTTAAATCTTCTAATGGCTATGAATTATAATTCAGACTACTTATGAATGGATCCTACCGTTTATAATCAACTAATAGAATTTAACTGGGCATTTAAATGTGCAATAGAATGAACTAAATGATATTATGATCATTTGCTCCGCATGCGTGTAGTTTCCAACCTACGGCATCATTTAGTTTATTTTTAGGATCCAATAATGTTTACTAGGAAAATTCTATGATTTAACACTATCCAGGCTAATTAAGTATTTAGCTATAACCTTGAATGATTTAATTAACAATGCATCAATTAAATTGGTACATGCTACGACTTTATTTTACAGATGGCAATACATTTATTCTAATCATTGTAAATACTAATTAGTGGTCTTCTACTATTTAGATGGACCTAATCAATGTATCTAGGTGTTTAAATCTGCAACCAAAATGGTCTTAGACTATAGTACTTTAATTTAATCCGTACGCGTGTAAGCTTAATCGATTTGCTTCTCTTAAACCATCGGACCCAATTAACCTTTTCTAATGACCTTAAGTAATCAAGGGTGGATTTCTATAATTTAAATACTACTAATCAAATTGTCTGAGTAGTTAAATGTGCCATAGAATGGTTTAAACGACGATACACAAATCTTAATATACCCAAGTATATGCTTTAATCCTTAACGTTGAAGCGATACTATGGCCTAATTAATTACGCGAATTCTACGAAATGTGATCTTAGGGTTTCTAGGTTTTCGTTTAGCTCCTAAAAGCATTTCTATAATGTTGACATGGCTACCAATTTAATTCTATAATTTTTTATATTTCCTAATCTATTTTCTTCTTTTTCCTCTTCTTTTCCCTTCTCTTTTTCTTTCTTGTTTTTCTTTTCCTTCCTTTTTCTTCTTTTCCTTCCGTTTCGCCCGATCCCCTTTTTCCCCTGGCCTTCGGCCGACGCCTCAGCTCCTCCTTTCTTCTCCCCACCGCGGGAAATTTAACTTTTTGCCACTCTTAAGAATGCCACCTATTCAAATGCCACTTTCTTCGTTGCAATTAACATTTTGCCACTCTTAAGATGTGGTTGACTAATTAATCGCCACTTTCGAGCTCACGAGGCGCCAAATCACTGCCATATCAGCATCCTGCGTGGCACTAGACGCGAAATAACGATTTTGCCCCTACTGCTTCTCTCCTCCCCCCATTACCTTCTCCATCTCCGACCGCCGGCGAGCACCGGGCCGCAGCTCGCCGGGGCGCCCCCTTGCTCTTCCTCTCCGCCGCCGCATCCTCCTCCACCTGGCGCGCCACCTCTCCTCGCCGCCCCTCTCCTTCTCCGCTCCTTCTCCTCGGTCGGCGGTCCGTCGCTTGGTGGAGGGAGCAGAGGCGACGACCGGTGGATGGGGCGGCGGCGCCGAGGTGAATAGGAAGTAGGGGTCGGGGTCGAAGAATCGGAGCTCGTCGCCGTCGGTGTAGAGGTGATGCGCCGGCGTGGTAGGAGCTGATGAAGCCGAGGCAGCGGAGCTACGATGGCGCGCCGACGACGAGCTGGTGGATCTTGGTGCGGCGGCGCCGAGGTGGGGCAAGAGGAGGCGCGGAGGAGGTGCGGCGATTGGAGAAGGCAGAGAAGGGAGGAAGATGGAGGTGCGGCGGCCGGAGTAGAGAGAAGGCGGCGCGAGTGGTGAAGAACCGGGGAGCGGCGGTCGAGGAAGGATGCGGCGGCGCGCCTCGACCTCCTCGTCGCAGCGCTGCGGGAGCTGCGGGCGCTGGTTGAAGCGCCACTTGGGGCCGAAGCGGGGGTAGCGCGGCGGCGGCGGCTTGGCGTCGACGAGGCGGAACGAGGAGTCCTCGGCCGCGGCGGCGAGGGAGTCATCGACGGAGGTGAAGTCGAAGACGGAGTCGCGGGAGGCGGCGGCGGGGCCGGCGGGGTTGCGCGTCCAGTCGGCGATGCGGCCCAGCTTGTCGGAGCGGGAGAAGGGCGCGAAGGGGATGGAGGCCGTCGCGGCGGGCCCACCAAGGGACGGCAGCGCGGCGGGGGTGTCGGGAGGGCCCCAGCCGTCGGGGTTGAAGGGGACGACGCCCAAGTCGAAGCCCATGGTTGCGGTGGTGGCTTGGATCCAGAGGTTGGAGGATGGAGAAGGTAATGGGGGAGGAGAGAAGCAGTAGGGGCAAAATCGTCATTTCACGTCTAGTGCCACGCAGGATGCTGACATGGCAGTGATTTGGCGCCTCGTGGGCTCGAAAGTGACGATTAATTAGTTAACCACGTCTTAAGAGTGGCAAAATATTAATTGCAAAAAAGAAAGTGGTATTTGAATAGGTGGCATTCTTAAGAGTGGCAAATAGTTAAATTTTCCCCCACCGCCACCTCAGCGCCTCCTCCGCTCCCTTCCTCTGGCTCACCGACGCGCCTTGGCTCCTCCTCTCCCTTCTCTCTCTCTCTCTCTCTCTCTCTCCGGATCCGCTCCATCCGGCGCCCTGCCGCCGATCCTCCGCCCCCACATCTCGGCGCCTCCGCCCCCGGTCTCACTCTTCCCCGACGCCCGTCCCCGAGCGCCGCCGATTCCAGTGGCGACGCGCCGCGCCGCCTGGTTCGGCTCCCCCTCACGCGCCTTCTCCTTTGCGCTGCCCTGCCGTCGCGCCCTCTCCTCACGTCGCCGGCCCTAGCGGCGCCGCGCCGTTCCTCCTAGACCGCCCTCACTCCACCGTCCATGGGTCGCACTGTGAGATGCGGTCGGCACGGTGAGATGTGGCTAGATCCGTGGCCTAGGGCCCGGATCTGGCGTCCCCTTCCCCAAATCGGACCCGATCTATCTTATTTTGGTTGCTATTTGGATTTTGATTTTACCGGATTGCTCACAAGGTGCTAGGTAGGAGGCAAGTTGCCCTGGCTAGCCACGGCCGGCTAGCAGCCCTTCGCACGCCGGGGGAGTGCATGGTGATGAATAGAGGCGTGGCTATGCCGGTGGTAGCATGCAACCACCTTCTTCTTTGGTGAGTCTCTGCCCCCACTTTACTCTCCCTCTACTCCTCTTCTACCTCCAGTGGCATTCTTTATGTTGGTTCATGGTTGCTAGAGATATTACTCGGTTGCTACTGGTGTCTCTAGTTATGCAATGGTTGTTATTAAGAACTGAATATTATGGCTGTGAGCAACTTGTAGTTTACCTTCGCCGGTTGTGGATTGATTTGCTGTGGGAAGAGCTTAGGGTTTGCTTGTGGTTGCTTGAGGATGTCGCTCTCTTGGCTTGTGACTGCCGTTCGGTGGTGGCCTCCTAGGGTCGATGACTTCGAGCTTGCGGTCTGCCTCCTGCCGTCGCCGTCGTCTTGCTCCCCGTCTGCTCGCCTTGCCCATCTCCTGGCCGTTGGGCTCTGTTCGGTGGATGGCTGCTATGTTGGTTTGGAATGGTTGAAAGGTTTGGGAGAAATGGGGAACGGGATACAGGGATGGCTTTGCTTTGCTGTGATATTTCTGCTCTCTCCTCTGGTAATGGTGCGCGATATTTGGCTTGTGGTGTCTTCTGGAAAAGGGTATGCTAGCCCCTCTGGTACTGTGGCCGTGCTGGCCTTCTGGTTGCGGTCTTGGGCTTGAAAAATGGGGTTTCGAGATTTTGGGTTTGCATTGGTGGGTTTCTATAATAAAACAGGTTTAATTATACCGTATGATGAGCCTATGGTTGTGAGAGGTGCTGACTGGCCCTCGGACGGTCAGGTATCTCCGTGAACGGATTACCCCGCCCGAAGTTAATCCCTAGGGCTCTGACGGCTATTCGCTTTTATTCCTTTTGTTTATTTTATTCGATTTTTTGTTCGGTCTTTTTCGGCATTGACAGCATTGGTTCGCTCACAATAAGACAACGATGTGGTGGCAACTCAACGACAGACCCCAATGTATGAAATGGTTTAAATGCAATAGGGCTTTCTCTTAATATTGATGTACTATATATTGTAATTTTTATTCTTAAATTCCCGAATGTAGTATGTGTGTATGCAATGGATTTCCAATTGTAATAAAAATCCCCTGTTTACATTGTTTTAATGAATTACAATTGTTATTGGTTTGGTGATAATCAATTTAAGCGCTTTAATCCCTAATGTTAATTTGGCCCTTGAGATGTTTATTTGGTTGAAATATGAAATTGTATATTTGTTGTAATTGATATTGTCCTGGTTATGTAATGCAAATTGTAATATTTTTATTGGACTTGATATGAGTTCTCATTATCGATCAATGTATGTTATTGATTTTACCCTACACAGATTGTAATTAACTACTGTTGTACTACGGACTGTTATATATATTTTAATTGACTTGAAAGTTTCTATTTGCCGTGCAATTGAATTTTTGTTTCTCATTTCAGTCCATACAGTTTGATATTCATCCTCGTTAATAAAATTATGAAAACAAGGTACTAGTTTGTCATTCGTTGATTTCAATTTATACGGCTACGTAGAAAAGTTTAAATTCCCTCGTATTTTTAGATTATCATTTAGGTAATTAATCCTACTTAACATCCTAATTCGCTAATTAGGGTTAATTAACGACGTGGGTTGTTACACTGATGGCAACTCATCGCATCTGTTGGCTTAAAAGATGACCAGACAACTAGGCGTTGCTGATCATCAGTAGAGTCGATGCTCCCTGTTGATCGGTAGAACTGATGCGATGCAGTCCGAGAAAGTGTGGACTGCAATACCACGGAAACTAAGCCTCTTCTCCCTGTGATCAAGGCTGTGGGAACCCCGGTTGCTAGTGATTCCAATCGACTGCGAGTGAAGGCGTGATTCCAATCGACTGCGAGTGAAGGCTAAGTACAGCTTTGTGGACAAATATTGGATTAAGAATGGACGCTTTGGATGAGCTACCGTAGAAAAACAAGGCAGGGAGTAACTTTATCATACCTTTGTTAATTAGTCTCGACCTGGAGACACTCGTGTAGCCTAACAGTAAAGACTGAGAACATAAAGATGTGCTGGTTAAAGATAGTGTGTTAAGTCTGCACATCCATCATCTTAAAATCAAATATTAGTTACTCCATAAACAATCCCTGGACCTGAGTAGTCCGTTGCTGGATCATCGTGTATAACCAGCCCGAACCTGATTAGTGTGGTAAGTGTCTCTCTGTCAGGTACAGAGCCAGGAATTAGACATAAGGGAGCAGGACCATATAGAAAACAATCATAAAATAAAAAACTACTCATATGATTATCACGTTCACTTATATAGAAGAAAAAATTATTTAGATTTATAATGATATGGAAGTACTTTTGATAGCAAATCTACTCATATGATGTCTACATAACAAATACAAATATTTTAGTGCATATTAATAGTGAAAATTTAAAAATATTGACCAAACACATTCTAAAACAACATCTAGTCAATAACTAATGAAGTATATGTTTAGTTCTATTTCTCTCTCCCATCTCTTTAACACAGTACTATGGTATGATACTTTGTACCTTCTCATCGCTGTCGCTAGGTAGCTTGGTTCAAGTTGTCTACGATGGATACAATTTAAGTTGTTGTCTATGAAAGATAGAATTGAAAAGGTGAACGGTTTACGTAAATAGGATTACCGTACTCCTCTGCCGCTGGAACTACGCGCTCCGGTCGCTGCATGGCGGTGCATCGCGGTTCGCCGCCGGGAGGAGGCGGCTCCTGTGATGGAGAGGAGGAAGGCCAAGGAGGCCGAGCAGGGGATGAGGACGGTCATGTACCTCAGCTGCTGGGGCCTCCATTAGATAGGATCAGATCAGATTGTGCCTCTTCGATCTGTTTGCTAATTAATTTGGATGGTAGCAAGTTGAGCTTAATTGCTACCTGGGCCGGGCTCGATCCTTGCCTACGCAATGGTAGTGATCAATGGATCGGAGCTTTGCTCTAGGCTCTAGCTAGTTATGTGTACGTAATATTGCTAATGATACGATGATGACGACAAGTTTTATGAACACTTGGGTTGCAATGTGCCGTTGGTACTACGTTTCCTGAACAAAACGAACCTGCAAGAGAGAGAGGTGGGGGGGAGAGAGGGAGAGGCAAACCCATGATGATCGAGTCGACGAACGTCTGTGGTTCCTTGTCCAGTGGCATTTGATTAGCAACAACTTGCAATAATTCATCCTAATCGATCTCCAAACTTTGAGGATCATGCAAATTGCATGTTGAGTACGGAATTTTCTCTGCTGGTGTCTGCTGTACGGTATTACCGAGCGTGTTAAGTACTTCATCCGATTTCAAATATGAGTTATTTTAGAATCTGTATCGGTTAAATATTTTATGTTTGACCATCAATATAGAGAGTTACGAAGATTGATAATATGAAATTGGTATCACTAGATCTATCATGAAATATACTTTCATAATGTATAGTTATTTTTACTTGAAGCAACATATTTTTTTTATAGAAATTGACAATCAAAGTGTCATCTTAGACCGTATCAATATCCAATTCGACTTATATTTGAAATGAGATGGAGTAATTCATCTTCTTAGTGAAAAAGCGTGCAAAGTTTTTACATGTTCAAGTGAGCTAGCTGCCATGTGTGCTCCTAAATAGGGGTGCAATTGGAGCAGATATGAATTGATATCACTAATCCTGTATCATATTTCGTATTGTTTCTCGGAATCGGAGTCGAACACAGATAATACCTTCTTTATTCCATATTCGTTCCATAAGTCTTCGGATAGTCGGTTGGACGAAAATTATCCGCTTCTTTATACAGACATTAGACAGTAGGGTGCAATCAGAGCGAATACAAAGAGACTAATCATTGAGATATCAAAGCAAGAGCACTCAGTATTCCCTACCTATTTAGATGTGCAATCCGTCTATATGTTATCATGTTCCTAAGTGAAGTCACAACAGACTTCCTCATATCACTTGACATACAGATATATACTGATAGATATCATCCGTCCCGTATTCTATTCTATATTTTTCCTTGGAATCAGATTCGAACACAGATAGTGTCGGATACCCATTTGCCTCTTCCGTATTTGCTCCGCAAGCATTCAGTCTATCGGTTGGACGAAAATTATCCGCTCCATTTGCGCCCCTACTCCTAAATGAATGATGTTTCGTTTGAAACACAAAAAATTCATTGAAAACAATTCAACTCAAATAAAAATGGAGAAAAAATTTCACGCTGCAAACAGGCTGAATAGTGAGAACACTGAATAGCAGATCATTAGAAAAACGAGGAGGGAGTCATGACAAGAGCATAGTACGTCATGAGAACCCTATCAATAGCTTATAGGTGAGTTCTTTTCAACTGTGGCTTATGATTTTTGGCCCAAACATGAGCACTTTTGTGTATAAACCAAATGCTGATAAGCCGCTTCGAAAAGATTGTTCCGATAAATCGCTTTGAAACGGCGGTGGAGAAGCCGTCCGATTCATTTGTTTGAGAGAAACTATAAACTAAAAACTAAAAAGAACTTGGCCTACTTCTTAGCTTGTTGCAAGCATTGCATCTGCAGTTATGGACAGTGAGCAGGCAATACAATCACATATCGCCCCTGGTATCCTGTAAACTGTTGCCTCCAGCGACTGGTCTCCCCTAGCTTCCTACGCGTATACATCTCTCAAAACTTTGCTCCTTATTGAATTAATTAGTGAAGTCCATATATGTAGGGGTGGATATCGATTTGACTCGGCTCGACTCGGTAAAGAGGCTATTCGGCTTATTAGGCTAACGAGCTAAAAAAAGGGCTCGACTCGTTAAGAAGCTCAGCTCATGTCATTAGGCTTGCTTGAAATTGAATTGTCTGTGAGAAGATACTTCGTTGTAGGCTGCTCCAAAACATATAGACTAAGACAGTACGCTACAATCCGCCATTTCTACTACATTGCTTAGTAACATTCAGGTTATGTTCTAGATTGGGGAATGCTTCTAATAAAATTTATTTGGAATTTTACAGCTTTTGTATAGACACAGTTGTGAAAAGAACTTTTTAACTCTTCCTTGTTTCCATCACACAACATCCCTCAGTGCGAAACTAATTACATGCAAGTGAATAAAAAATTAGCACTAGTAAAGTTAGAAGATTACATTTACCACACCAGGAGACCTTCCATGGTAGGGTGGTTGGATGAGCATGACGACACACATGGTGATGAGGAGTGCCACCATGAGTATTTTACCGAGGTAACGTGGCTTACATTTTGGATCAAAAAATTTCATTTCTACGAATAACATGAGTTCAGTAATAGGTATAGACTCAAAATCTCTAACAATTAGAGAGCCATGAGAAAAGACACATACTATTATAACTATAAAATCGAAATCCCCAATTGCACAAGCTGCAATAGGACCCAATTGGGTTGAGCCGAACGAGCCTAGCGAGCGGTGAACTGAATCAACTCGGCTCGTTAGCGGACCAAGTTGAAATCCTGGCTCGGCTCGGCTCGGCTCGTTTATGCCATGAGCCAAGCTAAGTCGAGTCAACTCACGAGCATCGAGCTTTTTTGTCACCCCTATATAAACTGTCAATAATTAGCAGTACATGCATGTAAACCAACAAAGGTTTGTCTAGGTGCCATCTCTCTACTATACTCCATTCGTCATAAATATGAGGTCTATAGTTTGAAAGTTCTTGTTAACAAATATAAGATTTACATGTAGATTTAATAAGCCTTTTTCTCACATGCCTCTATTTATTCTCTCTACCATATACATTTATTCATAACTACCCATATAAAGTATTCTCACTCATTTTTCTAAAATAATCATAGAGCGTAACTAAATCATTTTCTCTCACCTTTCTCAATTTTACCATTTCCTTAATTTCTGTGCAAAATTAAAATACGATCTATATTTGGCTAGACAGATAGTATACTACGTGGCACCCTGCATGCGAGCCTATAGGAATCTTTCGTTTTTGGGACCTTTATCGGAGCACATGCTTGCGCAAGACAACACAAATTAGCTACGTGCCACCGACTTTTGGCTAACCGTAGCCGGCCGGCCGATCGAGCTGTTTTCTCGAGCTAATTTGTGTTGTCTTGGGAGCCGATCAAGTGTTTGATCCGAGCCGTTCAGCACAACTGAAACCGTAGCTCCCTGAAAGCAAAATTAAATATACTAGCCGTAGTACCATTTGGCTCAAATGCTTTCATTCAGCGTAAAAACACAAGTAAATCAAATAAGGGTGCGTCTATGCACCATTAAAAAATTGACTAATTTCATATCACAAAATCATTTATTTTTTGACTGTTAGATCAGACGTAGATTTAGTGCTAATGGTCTACACTACTCCCCAGCTACTATACAAACCTCCCACCGCCTCTTCCCAGCCCCCCGTGCGGCGACATGACTCCACCTCACGCCAAAGTCATCCTTCGGCGAGTCCTTCCCTACCACTACTGCTTCCTTCTCTCCTCCAGTTGCCACCACTCACCTACTGCTTCCTTCTCCCCTCCAGTTGCCACCACTCACCTCCTCCTCCCCTGCTGCCCCTCCCCCCCTCCCACCGCCGCCCTGCCTCCACCTCCCCCACCGCCCCTTCTTCCCTATCTCCGGTGTTAGTGAGCCACAGAATCCATCGCCCCTACCGCCTTGCACTCGTCATCCCATCTGCCAACTCGTCCACCACAGGCCATCACCACAACCCACCATTGGTCCTCCAACCTCCCTCTACGTCCAGGTTCCGGTGAATTTCAAATCTTATCTTGGTGGACCTGAGCTCTAATCTGGCAAACCTCGCTGTTGCCGCTGTCGAAGAAGATGACCTCGCCAGCCGATGCACAAATCTCTAGCAAATCACGAGGTCAGAAATTCAAATGATTCGTACAAAACTTGTCATGCACATGACGTATAGCAATTTTGATCAAGCAATGAAATATTGCAAATGGTATCTCCTCTGCAAATACTACTCTTGAGAAGATTGGATTTGCCATGGAGTGATGGAGGACTTGTTAGTATGATGCTGAAACTAATATTTTACCACTGTTGAAAAAGGAGGAGAAAAAAATAATCATCATCTCCTGTGATCGAGACCAACGAGTCTGAGTCATCGCCGTCGAGTGCAACGTGTCAGTATCATGTGCAACAAAAAAGGAAAGGAAAAGAAAATGATAGAAGACGAGGGATGCAACAACCACAGCAGAGCAGAGCCAGAATGGCTTAGCCCCTGGAATGCAGGAAACCCGCCTACCCTGGCCTGCAGCAGCTGCAGTAGCTGCCAGCCTCTTTGTTTCGCTTCTGCACATGCACAATGCATCCCCACCTACCTTCCCAACTAGAGATGGCAATGGGTACCCGAAACCCGATACCCGATGGGTTTTTACTCTATTAGGGCATGGGTCTGAGTCAATTTCCTAACCCATGGGTCTCTTAATGGGCAAAAAGCCCAACCCATCGGGTCTGCCGGGTTTGGGTTCGTTCCTGTAGTACCCAAACCCGTAAACCTATGGGTAATATAAACCCGATCCATAGGAGTTATAAACCCAGGCTCCCAGGCAAACCAGCCCAGCCCATTAGCCATTTAGCCCCAAGCCCCAAAATCCAATGTGGCAATGCCCCATTACCCATACAGCTAACCCTAGCTAGCACTCGGTCACGGTCACTACTCACTCCTCCCCAGTCCCCACCCCAATTCAACAGCCGCCGTAGCGGCGCATCTGGCGCTCCGCGCTCGTTCTCCGGCAATCTCCACGCTCGCCCTCCCGTCCCGCGGCTCCCGCTCCTGCTCCCGCCACTCTCGCCGCACGCTCGTCCTCCCGCACGCCCTCGCCTCGCCTTCCAGTTCAACCCGCCGCCCCCACGCCGCAGCCAACGCGCATCGCAGCAGGAGGCCCTTGGCCATGGCGCTGCCCTCCAGCTCCAACGAAGATGGCCAGTGAACTTCTTCCTCCTCTCCATTAACCATTGTTGCAGCTCGCATTACTGAACCCACGGGCGACCCGTGGGTACCCATTAACCCAGTGGGCATGGGTCTGGGCAAAAATCTGCACCCGTCACGGGTATGGGTTTTTTAGCGGGCACATCCAACTTTCATGGGCACGGGTTTGGGATAGCAAAACCCAGCGGGTTTGTGCCCGTTGCCATCTCTATTCCCAACGCTCGCTCTCCTCTCGACTCCAAACAACGTGTTTCGCTATAATAGGACTTCTAACGTTGACATCGCTAAAATGACACCCGAAACATTGGCTTCTCGTAATACATGACATTTGGCTAATGTTTCGAAATACCCGAACATTGGAATTAAAAGAGCCAAATGTCATGTATTACGAGAAGCCAATGTTTCGGGTGTCATTTTAGCGATGTCAACGTTAGAAGTCCCATTATAGCGAAACACGTTGTTTGGAGTCCCATTATAGCAATTTTCTCCAGATTCTGACTTCTAGTTTATTTTCCACTATTCATAAATTTCGTTTTTTTCTGAATTTTTGCTTTTTTTTATTGAGCTTTTCTGCCGGTTTTTTTCCGTATGTATTTGTATTATACGTAATGGGCTAACATATTTTTTATATTTTTTAATTTTTTAAAATTTAATTATGCTAAATAAGCCTCTGTCTGCCACAGTGTTTTTTTTCAGCCAGCTACAGTATTTTCGGCCATAAGCCACAAAAAAAAAACCGAACTGATCACCACCTTTATCTTCTAATTTATTTTAAATTTTAACTTTTTAAAACTAAAAATCATTTAAAACACATCATCTTCTAATTTCAAATTATTTTAACG
This sequence comes from Dendrocalamus latiflorus, assembly GCA_017311315.1. Taxonomy (NCBI): domain Eukaryota; kingdom Viridiplantae; phylum Streptophyta; class Magnoliopsida; order Poales; family Poaceae; genus Dendrocalamus; species Dendrocalamus latiflorus. Next base: position 4,636,421 of record CM029626.1, read on the forward strand.
TTTTAGAGTTTTTTGGCTTTCTTTTCCGTTATTCCTTTACATTGTGCATAACATTTACCCGTTTTTTCATTTTCTCTATTTTTCTTTATTTTTTCTCAAATAAATTAAGAACTATTACAATGCAATTTCAATCATAAACTAAAAGCCATATCTAAAAACTTAATCCGTAAAAAGCGGAGCCTATAATATATAACCACCCAGCTCCCGCTCTTCTTCCTTCAAGACATCCAGCTCAATCCATCGGAATTCCATTAGTCTAGTCGCTAACCACAACACCAAGAACGGTTCAAGAAGAGCGAAAGAATCGCAATGGCAGGTACGGCGGCGACGGAGAGGAGGAAGGCCAAGGAGGGGATGACGACGATCATGTACCTCAGCTGCTGGGGCCCCAACTGAGCACATGCATCGTAGATAGGAGGATCAAATAATCACTTCTTCGATGAGCTAGTTTTTTCTGCTTAGATCTTGGTCAACTTTCGCTAGTAATCCAAGGATCTTGGCTCTAGCTCTCTCTAGATCTGTACATGCCTATGATGAAAACTTTTGTCACTTGATATGCAAAAGGATTGTCTACTTGGTCAATTTGCTGTGTGAATGTGGTTAGACTCATCGATTCGCCGTCGTAATCTCCAAACCTGCTGATTGTGTGTACTGACAAACGGGTCAGGCTATACAGAATCACAGATCGGCATGACGTCTCGATAACACTAGTATATTGATAAATACTTATACTACATTGTGTTGCTACTTTAAACTGGGATAGATGTCTCGATAACACTTATAAATTGTTCTCAATTTACCCATGTATGATGGTCGGATTCAAAAGATATTTTGATGAACTGTTCTCAAAGAGGAAAAAAAGGCTCATCCTGATGAACAGAACTCTGAGCAGATAAGCCAGTGTCCAATAATAAATTTTGAAATTGGATAGCAGTAGAACCGCTCCTTGTGTAGAAGCATTCATGCACGCTCTTCATCTCTTCAGTTTGTTGGGTGCACTGCATCAGCATATTCTGCAGTACAGTCACAAATCGCCCCTGGTATCGAGGAAACCATTTCCTACAGCCGCTGGTTTCCCCCTTGCTACAGCGTCGTCTGCTCGCTGCGCATTCTAATTGGCTTTCGTCTTTTTGTTATGGTAATTATCTTTTAAATAGAGTAATTTTTAAGATAATTTATAAATTAATTATAGTATATATTAAAAGTTCAATATTTGTATCAACCAAAATTATAAGTAAATACTTTCTCCGTAATCTCAATCACGAACAGATTAAAATTCAAAAAATTTAATTAAAAGATAAAGTCATAATTATAAGCCAAAAAAAAGAACAAATCGTCGTATCTTCCACAACTTTACTCCTTATCCGCACAATTAATCTCTCTGACTGTGTGATAATAAATCCATGGTTACGTACGTACTCCAAGCATGCGACTATGTGGACTAGTAATTAAGAAATGTTTTTCTCACTGCATGCTCACCTTGTTAGAAGCTTCCAGGATGCGATGCATCATTTGGATCAGAGATGTGAAAATTTGGCACCAATCTAGAGGCGATTTCTTTTGTTTAATTAGCTACTACTGCACATTCCTGGTCTGATCGTGTGTGCTGAAAGCAGGACAAGGTAATCTGTGGCACCGGCCTGAAAACCTACAAGGAATCTTTCGTGTTTGAGAACACGTGGGCTGAACAGCACATATTATCTCCAGAGAGAAAAATATATATAGAAGGTTTGGCCGGCTCCAGTTAACCAAAAGACGGTGGCTCTGGCTCGTGATCGAAGCAAGCATTTTCTGGAATTTTTATTAAATAATCTTTTAAAAATATTTTAGTAATATTTTCTAACTTTATTTTCAAATCCGATCTTTTTGGCACCACGTCAAACATATCAGCCAACATGGATGCTTCTGTAATTGTGGTTGTCATTTGCCATGCTGGATACTCTGGCTTGGCAAAGTTGACTTGCCCTGCCACGCCCTATCAAACAAGAGGTGCGCAATCTTGGTATACTGAAGAGGGGCCTTTATCATTGGTAGAGCTCCAACTCTCATCGGAATCACTCCCATCCGCAAGCACGCTGTTGTCAAGCTGCATCCAACGAGCATGGTGGCAATGGCATGAGTTGATGAGCGCGCTGCCGGCAAGCACACGCGATTTTTGGCCCAAATAACCTCCACATTTTATCTTCTACCTCCAGCTTCTCTGGGCATGCATCCATGGGGCCCCAACAATTTGAGGGGAGGCTAAGGACATCAATGAGGATAAGGATGCACTCAGAAATTTGAGGACGGCATGTGAGCATGCCAAGAAGGCATTGAGCAACCAAGATCATGCCCAAGTGAGCATCGAATCCCTCTTTGATGGTGTGGATTTCTCCGAGTCACTGATATAGGCTAAGTTTGAGGAACTAAACGACAATATGTTCCTCAAGGTGACCGCACTAGTGGAGAGTGTGATGAGACAAGCTGATCTAGAGAGCGACAAGGACCTGATCAGTGAGATTTTTCTTATTGGTGGAAGCACCATGATCCCAAAGATTCAGAGACATACTACCTAGGGGTACCTCTTGCCCGGCTAGGGTAGGAAGGGCGCTAGCCCACCTTCACCCTCGATGGATCCACCCCGCATGCATGGCAGCTTCGGCCACGCCACTCGGCATAGCGTGATAGTGTGCATTTGTCATGTCACGGGCTTTGGTGTGGCCAAAAGAATCGTATTTGAAAATAAAATTAGGGAGAGATTATTAATAAAATATTTTTTAGGAAAAGATTATTTAAGTAAAACATTCGCATTTCGGTGTAACTGAGGCTGCAGTTCACTGAGAACGAAAGTAGTAGTAGTAACAATACCATTTGGGTGATCATCGTGCAGTCAGAGCTAAGAAGAAGAAGAAGAAATTGAAACATTGCTGTATATGAATTGGATCACAGTTTAGTTTGCTACTTGGGTTATCAATATCAGGATCTAGCAATTATGTATTCCTCTCTGAAATGATTGTCATCCTTTTTATTTTTTAAAAAAAGAGCTAGCAATTTTTTCAGTCTTGGAAAAAAGATCATCTTCTCTTTCCCTCACTCTGTTCTCAAGAAATGCACCCAAACCTATTTATTACCTCTACTAATAATTGCTTGTTTTGCTCCTGTAAAAAGAGGGTGGAATAAATGCATGGCACCTTCCTGTACAAACCACTGAGCAAGACCGGCTAGCGAGTCATCATCACCAGTTGAGTCCAAGACAACTTGTCAGTACCACACTGCCCATTGCCAATCAAGATAAGATGATGGTAACAAAGAGGAGGTGAGTGACACAGGCCCCTGGTATCCCGGAAACCCGCCCACCAGATCGGCAAAAACCATCGCCTGCAGCCTCCTGTTTTGCACATGCAAACGCGGTATATAACCACCCCGATTCCCACTCTCCCTGCACAAACACGGCCAGCTCAATCCATCCGAATTCCGTTAGTCTCTAACCACAGCACCGAGCACAAGGAAAGGATCGCAATGGCGGGTGCGGCGGCTGCAGCGAAGGCGTCGTGGATGGTGGCGATGAGCGTGGGCGCGGTGGAGGCGCTGAAAGACCAGTCCGGCCTCTGCCGCTGGAACTACGCGCTCCGCTCGCTGCACCAGGGTGCCAAGGCCAACCTGCGCGGCGGAGCCGGGAGGCTGGCTCCCGCGGCGGCCGCGGCGACGGAGAGGAGGAAGGCCAAGGCGGCCGAGGAGGGGATGAGGACAGTCATGTTCCTCAGCTGCTGGGGCCCCAACTGACTAGTGCATGCGTAGATAGCGATAGGAGGATCAAACCAGCACTTGTTCAGCTAGTTTGTTTAGATCTTGGCAAAATACAGGAAACCAAGGATCTTGGCTCTAGCCCGGCCTCTCTAGATCTGTATATGTTATTGATATGATGATGATGATGATGAAAACTTTTGTCACTTGGTTACCAAGGCTACCGATCAGTTTGCGTCTTGAAGCAGAGGGGCGATGATCCCAGATTCACCGCAGCATGTTGTGCTACCTATTTTACAAAGGGTCCTGACATACATGCATGGCTACTCACCTGTTTGATGAGCTTTTTATTAAAAACTGAAGGGATCACTTGGTTGATAAATTCGAATCACTAGCTTCTCGTCCTAATTTCCAAACCTTGCTGTCTACTGATGAGTGATGAATTGAGGTACAGACTAGCGGTTGCCTCTGTTCACCACCTCGCCTATTTGATTAGTACAGCTTGTTATCTCAGACTGGATGCACATATACGCGCGCGCATATGTATGAATGCATGCGCGCGCATATATATATATATATATATATATATATATATATATATATATATATATATATATATACACACGCGAATATGCAGAAAGGACAAGGCATGAGTTGCCAACACAGGAAAGGCCTTCAATTATAGGAGCCACTCAGAAGATGATGTGAAGCACTCTGAAGAATATGACCAAAGAAGGAAAATGTGCTCAAATTGGTGCGCTTGCCAGGAAGACCTACCCTAAGGCCTTAGGCCTAATTAAAGAATGCATATCTCTCTGCTATATAAGGAGGGGTTCTCCGAGGATGAAGGACATCAAGGAATTCAGGAGAGGAACACACAACCTCAAGAGTCTTCGAGAGCTCTAATCCCCACCTCTGTAAGACTGTAATCCCTTAGTTCTAGTATATCCACTGTAATATTTATCCACCAGAAGTGTGTTGTAATAGCAGCTGTATAAGGTATATTTTCTATCTTTGTGTAGTATCCTTCGGGGTTCCCGAAAGGGAAAACCATATGTAAGCTATTTTGTGGAAATGAAGTAGTTCTTCTTCAGCTCCTTGATTGTTCTAAGTCTGATCATATGGAACAAGGTTTTATGCTAGGGACCCTATAGGAGAAACCTCTCTGGCAATTCTCTGCTGAACCTGAGTTTGGCTAAGGAGAACGTTGAGGCCTTAGAGAAGTGTTCCCTTTGGGTGGAACTGCCTGTGGAGACGATAAAAAATTGTCTCATATGATCTTGACTTTAAATTTCAAGGAAAGGTTTAGCTACTCCTGAAGCAAATTAGTGAGAAATATGGTGAGTACCGAGTAGGACTTTTACACCACTGAAAGCACTTCGGCTGTCTTGTTGGTTTCGCCAACCTGCAAGATCCTAAAAAAATTACTGTTTAAAATTAATCATATTCATCGTAAAAGAAACATCCATTTCAGTGAATAGTAATCAGAATAGTAACTAAATAGTATACCCACCATCATAGTGCACAAATACTATTCACAATACTAGTCACAAGTGGAATATTACTATTCAAATCCATTAAATAGTGACCAGAATTTTAGCATTAAATAGTCATATATTAGCATTTGAATAAGTAAATTAGCATTCTAATACATTTTGCCTAAGCCCCCTAATTTATATTGGTATATATATATATATATATATATATATTATATGGTGTTTGGGCACCAAGTCTCACTGCCTTTGGATTGCTTTTAGATGTGTGCAAGTGCAATAATATATAATATATCAGGATGAAAAGTCTTAATCATGAAGTTTGGGCACCATGGTGTCCCTGTTATTTATACTACACACACTAGGGATGGCAATTGTACCCGTATACCTGTGGGTAAATGCCCTAATAGAGTCGGGTATGGAATATTTTCTTTACCCACGCGTATGAAAATGGAGGGAACACTCTACCCGTCGGGTAAACGGGCAAGGGTATGGGTAAGCTCCACCCGTACCCGCCCCACTCGTTTACCTGCGATATAGATTGACAGGTGGCGCGGTCATATCAATATCTCTAATTACTATTGATTGTTATAAACTTTTCTATATCTCTAATTGCTATTGATTGTTATAAACTTTTTTGATAGTTATTATATTTCCTATCAACAGTTGTTGCTTATATGTACATGTCATTAGTTCAAACTCTCAAATGTTGACTCTCAGTTCGTGGGTAAACGGGTATGCCCACAAACGACAGGTATAGGTGAGGTTTTTCACTTGTCGTCCTTCGCGGGTATACCCGTGGGCGTAAATCGGGGTCACGGGTACAGGTATGAGCGAGCACTACCCGTAACGGCTGCGCCCGATTGCCATCCCTACTCAGAACGTTTGTGAATCTGATCACTAGCGTTACGCATATCAGCACGGAACTTCGTGCACAGGTAGATCAAAGCCAACTTAATGGCGAGATATAGGGTTGGTTTCTTTAGACTGTGGTTTATACTTGTGACTTAAGCTTTTAAATCGTTATAGTAAAAGATGTATAGACATAAGTTTTTAAATCTAAATAAACACATGACTGATAAATACCCATGGTCAATAGGTTAAGACATTGTTCACCAGGCCATCAGCCACCAAGCAAGAAGTTTCCATGGCGACGCGTGAGAATTGGTTTTACTCTGAACATTCATGATCGTGTGTGCTGAAAGCAAGGCAATATTCTACGTGGCACCGGCCTGCAAACCTGCAGAATCTTTCGTCTCTGAGAGCACGCACAGGATGGAAGCATGCGCGCACCTCTATTTGTATAATAAAAACCAATCACAGTGGTTTTCACGACTACTAAGAAAAAAATAAATATTTTAGAAATTCTAAAAAAAAGGAAAACATCTGGTTCTTATCAGGTCCAAAGGAGTCCCATCTGAGCGATTCAAACGTGCAGGACGTGATCACTTGATGTAGGTACTCTTACGTCTTGGAAGAGGATAAGGGCCTGTTTGGCAAGCAACAAGCCGGCTGGCTTTTGACTTTTGCTACAGTACCTAACTTTCAAATGGAGTATTTTTCAAAACGAGATCTACAAGTTAAACGTTGTACACGTTAAAAGCCCAATATCTATACCAGCCAAAATTGTAAGTGAGTATCGGTCTCTCTGTAATCTGTACCGTAAACAGCCAAAATTCAAAAATTTCAGCCAAAAGCCATAAGCCGCAGCCAAAACAAACAGGCCCTAATTGTATAAGAGAACAGGATCTGTTTGATATAGCTACGGTTTATGGTTTTAGTTGAAATTTTTAAATTTTAGCTATTTGTGACAGAGATCACAGAGAGGTACTCACTTGTGATTTTGGTTGATACAGATGTTAAGCTTTTAACATGTATTACAATTAACTTATAGATCCCGTCTTAAAAAAATACTCCGTTTGAAAGTTAGATACTATAGCAAAAACTAAAAACCGCTTCTAGAAATTGTTAAAGAACAAGTCCGTGACGACAGTGAAGAGTAGCCACCTTGGCAAACTCGACACGACACGTGCGAGAAGAAGATCGAGAATCGAGATCATGACATGAAAGCAATAACAAAGTTGTCCGTGCCGAGTTGAATAACAAATACAATTCTAATTTCAGATATTAGCGTATGTATGTGTAGCAATCCGACTAGTTGATAAATAAATGGTGTTGGGGAATGGAAGAAGGTTCGGCCGGTTCCGGTTAGGCAAAAGTCAGTGTGCCTCGTGATTCGAGCCTCTCTGTGGGATTGAGACTGTAATTCACTAAAATCAAGATAGGATTGCTGAAACTTTGTGAATCCGAGTTTTTTACTCTCATGGATGTACTAAATTGGACCGACCATTTATTGCTCTACACTTTAATAGTTGGGCTATCATGGAACAAACTTTTGTTTTGGAAAAAAGTGGTCTTACCATTTCCTTTTTTCTCTTTACAGGAAATGCACCTGAAACTAATGTTCGCTACCACACATAAGTCTTCCTTTTCCAAAAAAACACATACCAGAGAGAGAGAGAGAGAGAGAGAGATCATTTTCATTTCCTTCCTGACTACACTCAGCGAGATAAAGACATACCACTAGTGAGTCATCATCAATGAAGAAGCAAAGATGATCAAGACATATCAATAATGGGCTTATACATTGAACACCTGCCTTGCGCTGCTAAAAAGCTAAAGACTGACATATTGATATGCTCGATAATCTTTACCAAGCTAACACTAGCTGTAGCTGACAACTACGAATGTGTGACTGCATTCGTAGTGCGCAACACACCCGGTAACTATCAATGTGCGAATTACATTGCGCGTAAAATTTAGTTAGATTTGTATATTTATTTTACTACTCAAATGATATAAGTGGCAATATATATGAATTAACCTCAATTACAACTAAGATATATATATACGTCTTTTGCAAGCCATAGTTCCAATCAATCATCATATATATTTGGATCTATCGGTACCTTTCTCTTCTCTCATGCGGGCTTTATCCCTCGTGACCCGAACTCAATACTCAACTTTTATAACTTGTGTAGATTTCTCCCAGTCAGAGATAACATAGTGTTCAGCGAGGGCTTCAGGGACCACAGACGTCTTACCCTTGTTCTTTTCGCTGTCATCTAGAGTGTAAGATTTCCAGCATGTGAATTCTTAGGCACCACTGGGTAGTTGAGCATATATTTTTGCTCGATGAATACCTTGTTGTACATATCTGGGTTGTCTATCTATTGAAAGAAATAGCAGCACTCCGCGCTCTGCCGGCATGGACAAAGTAGGTTAGAGATATGTGAAATGGAACATACAATGTGAAATAGCATATACATGCTTACAAGAACTTCCATGCACGTCTAGTGTGCCTGGGTGAAGGCTGCCAGGTGTGTGGACTGAATGATATATGTTGGATTGTCACAGTCGCACTGCGGCCGTAGAAACTCTGGTGGCACAGGTACATCCTTGCAAGAATTATCGAGGTATGATTCCTTCTTCTTGGCCACCTACTTTCGCTTGCAAAGCATCTCTCCATAGTTCGACATCCCCACCACAGGCACAATGACGCCTTATATCTCTCCTCTCTTCTTCCTCTTCTCTTCTCCTAGTCTTGAGATCAGCTCAATCGAAATCTTGGGTCTAGTCATAGGCGTTGGTCAGATTTTATAGCCGGTCGGTGGGCACTGTTCGGGAGTAAAGCTTGAAAACATAATCATTTCACAGTGAAAAGTTGGTACATGTAGTCAAATCACTAGGAAAGTTGGTGCGTGTTGTCCACTCGCTGCGAAAAGTTGGTATGTGCTGCCAAATCACTGGAAAATCTAGTGCATGCTGTCCACAGGTTGCGAAAAGCTGATATGTATTGTCAAATCATTGGAAAAGCCGATGTGTGTTGTCCATAGGCTGCGGAAAGCTGATACATATTGTCAAATCATTAGGAAAGCTGATGCGTGCTGTTCACCCACTGCGGAAAGCTGGTACGTGTTGTCAAATTACTGCAAAAGCTGGTGCATGTAGTCAACTCGTTGCGGAAAGTCAGTACATACTGTTAAATCACTAGGAAAGCCGGTGCGTGCTATCCACTGGTTACGAAAAGCTAATACTATTGTCAAATCACTAGAAAAGTTGTTTCATGTTGTCCGCTAGCTATGAAAAGCTGCTACGTATTATCAAATCACTGAGAAAACCGGTGCATGCTGTCCACTAGCTCATATCTCAAGAAAGGATTCCAAGAGCCGGGTTAATAAGAAAAACAAAAAAATAAAGGTCGAAGATAGCTACATAATATTTATAATATTTTGGTCAAGTTGCACATGGCACTTAGGCCGTGCTATGTCATGTGGATAGAATACATTATACATCTACTTTTTAAGTACATGGGTGAACTCGAGCGAGAGCGGGAGAGAGAGCGGCCTCGGTTGGCTTCTCCAATATTAAGGATGATCGGCGGGCTAGCACCACACGCTCTTACGTGCGCTGCTCATCAGGCGTAGTCCTCCGGTAAGTGACTGAGTCAGAGTTGGGTTGGTGGGGATGATGGGGGGTCCAGGGGGAGCTAGAGCGTGGATCGATGCTGCTACTGCAGTCCGCTTAAGTTCGACGATTGCGGCATCTCTCTCACTCTCCACTGCAATTAGGGTCTTCTCGTACTTGGCAAGCTGAGCATGGAGAGTCTCAGTTTGGCTGTAGCTAACAGTGACAAACTGGCAGAGGTCTAAGATTTCTTTTAGAGCCTCAGCGTAGATGACTTTCATAGCTCAATTGAGCTAAACCTAGCGGATCGTCCTTGAATCTGAGATCATAGTTGTTAAGCTACAATTAATGTTAGAATGGTAAAGATTATCGAGCATATCAATATGTCAGTCTTTAGCCTTTTACTAGCGCAAGACAGGCGTTCAAGCGTGATATACACAAAAGCTCATATTGATATGCTTATTGGTTTATCACTGTCTTCACATTTTTCCTTGGCCATGCTTTGAAACCTGGCAACTAAGCACCTGCGACTCCCAGATCGCTGCCACTGAGAAAAATGCCTATATTTATATTGATTTCTAAAAACTATTTTTCTATAATAAATAATATATTAGTTTTTAAAAACTATTTTTCTATAGTAAATAACTTTTTACATTATTTAATTTTTAAATGAAATGTCTTTTTAAGATGGGATCTACTAATTAATTGTAGTACATATTATAGCAACTTTATTTATATCAGCTAAAATCGCACGTGAATCTCTCTCTACAAGTTTTACTATAAACTATTATTATTTATAAGTTAAAATCAAAAGATAAAATCAAAAGCCGATATCAACATTCCTATGACGCATCGTCCTGGCAGTCCTTAAATTAATTGCGTTAAACTCTTGGCACACCCATGAATGTTTCCGTATATCAACATTAATTGTAGCTAACAGCTTCGATCGACCGAATTTTTTGTATTTTAGCCCTTTTTTTTAAAAAATATTCACATTTAGACCCCTGGTAGTTTTAATTCCGTTTTTGGACCCAGAGCTCGGCGCCGTGGGTCACGGCGCCGAGGTAAGACGTCTCGGCGCCGTGGACCACGGCGCCGAGGAACGAGCCCCGCGCCAGCGTAGCGGCCGTCGTGGCGCCGACGTGGCAGCCAGCTCGGCGCCGTGACTCGTGGCGCCGACCTCGGCGCCGTGACTCGTGGCGCCGAGCATGTGGCTTCTGAAACAGCACCGAGCACGCGGGCTTCGTTCATTCGCATCCTCCTCCCTCTGTCCCCGCCGCTGTTTAGGGTTTGCACCGATCAGCCTTTTTTTCGCAAAATGAATTATTAGTTGTATTTTTCATTTGGATTATTTAATGATAGTAATGTTATGTAATATAGTTAGTTATTTATTTATAGAGAGCAAAAAATACGACGTATGTTTTGAAAATTCGTTATGTATTGCAGATGATACATGTAGGAAAATTCGTGTAGATTTTTTTAAAAATATTATGGTACGTTGGTAATGGTTTTTGAAAAATAAAATTATGCAGGCCGTGACGAACGAGTTTTGTGTGAAGTTCTGCGGGCCGTGAGATGCTGCGGGCAAGACAGAGGGGAGGCGACATGTGGCATACAAGCAACTCTCCTCTTCCTTTTGTTCAGTTGTTACTACACACTTGGGGAAATAATTACTGGATGATTCTGGGTCAATCCCATCCCCTCTGTTTGTGGATTGATGAACGAGTTATGTGTGAAGTAACGATTAGTGTATTTGTGATTTTTGTACAATGTTGACCGTGAAAAATATGTTGAACTGGCAATAACATTTTTTGATCATGTTATGTTGTTGTATTGGAAGGATTTTTTTGAATTATTTTGTATGACAACTGTGATAGGAACAATTGGACGAAAGGAGGGGAAGTGATAATAAGACACGTGGGAATTATTGCATGCAAAAAGCCGAGATAATAAGCTTATGAAGTTGGGACGAACATGGCGCGTACAATTTTATTACATGCTAGCATGATATCCGACTAATCTACCCAACTGCTCGTACGACCTCTCGTGTGGACCGAGTCTATTACATCTTGTCTACTGGGTGTAGCGTGGTTGTTTCCCCTTTCTGTCGCGCCCTGAAGATGGCTCCGCTGCATCCTTCTTCCTGTCACTCTTGGTCTTGAGAGCCGCCTCACGAGCTTGAAGCTCTTCCTCCTGACGCTTGATGGCTGCTTCACGCAGACTTAACTTCTCCTTCCTCCTTTGCAGCTCATCCTCCTTGCCCTGCAGACAGATTTGGTCCACCCTCACGCGGCGCTCTTGCTCAAGCCGCATCTGTCGTTCCACCTCGCGAGCCTGAGTCATCTTGCTACAGTATTGTCCTTTGTTTTCTACCTCCACTGCCCGGTTATCTGGCCATGCCGGCGACACCCGATCCACCCATTCGATGAACGTGCAAGCCTATGTGTGGCGTGGTAGATGTCATGGATCAAGTTGAAAAACGGTAACGAGAAACAAATGATTTAGTTGTGGTCGTTACCACGAAGTCGTCATCCAGGTCTGGACACTTGAAGAACCTACGGCCGTATTTGGCTCGTTGTAGTCGATCCGTCCATACTCCCAACATCGTCCTAAAGCCGCAATGGCACTTCGGGCGCTCATGCCACTCCGGCACTCCAAATGGGTCGGACTTCCAGGAAGACATTGTTGTGTGGTAGTATTGTGATGTCTTGAGGAGGAGATGTGGTATGGAAGACATATGAGGCCTTCATATAGGCAGGTTATCGGTGCAGTGGGCATAGTCCATGGAGAGGATCTTTTCGCTCTTCCTGGATTCAAGTGTAGCAATAAATGGTCCTATGTAGGCTTTTCAGAGACTATAGTCTCGTAATAAATTCATAGTTCGTAGCCTTTTCAAAGACCTACACCCCTATATGTGTACAGGCCTACAGGCCTACTCCTGTAAAGGCTAAAGACCTGCGCCCCTATATGTGTACAGGCCTACAGGCCTACTCCTGTAAAGGCTAAAGACCTACGCCCCTATATGTGTACAGGCTAAAGGCCTATTCCGTTACTGCGCAAAGCTGACATATGCTGCCCCGTTTTGTCATGTCACTGAGCAAAATCTGAACTCTTTTGTCATGTCACTGAGCAAAACTGCCCTCTGTTGTCATCTCACTGAGCAAAAGCTGACCTCTTGTGTCATGTCCCTGAGCAAAGCTGGGGCGTGTTGTCATGTTCCTGAGCAAAAGCCTCTTTTTTTGGTGGTCACTGCATTAAACTGCCCCGTTTTGCTATAAGTAGCACGGTTGGGGTCCCATGACATTGTGAATCGAACAAAGTAGTACCCTCTCTTTCGTGGTGAAACATACCATGTCTGAAGCCGAGGGGCCAGTGGGATTTGGGTCACCGAAGGATGACATTCCCTTAGAAACGAGGGATATGTTTGGTCCGCAGTACCGATTGATACCAAGCCGGCGTGCTCAACCACCGTGGCCGAAATGCAGACACAATGAGTACGCGGTTGTCCAGATCTTGGATTCCCCGAACGATGGCGGGCGACGTTTCTTCCGATGCTCGCGCTCCGGGGTACAAATTAGTAATGTTTCATTTTTTATTGCTTATGGACCCTCGAAGTTTACCGTACTTTTTTGTGCAGATGGCCAAATGCGACTTCTCCCGCTGGATCGACCCTCCTCATGAACGGTATGTTGATCGTTATGTGGATACATTATGGGCTCGAATTTGGGACTTGGAGTACCGAATGGAGAATCTCACTGAGGAGAACAACGACCTCCGCGAACAGTTGCAACGCGAGAGGGGCAACGAGGAGGTCGTGAATATAGGAAGCTCTTATGATCCCACATGTTGCTGCGCGAACCCGAGCTGCATATGTGCATGCCACTACCACGACGGCCAGCCACGTCTGAGGCGGCCCCCTCAGCAATTCTCCATGTGGGTGTCACGAGGCTCGTTTGGCATTTAGGTAACGAGGGTTATGGCATTCAGCAATTCTCCATGTTGATGTGTTGATGATGTGGCAGTACGACTGTTGTGTTGAATTAAATTATTAGGTGTACTACTTGTGATTATTGTTATCCTCAAGTTGTAGTGCTGGAGGTTCTGCTCGTGTGTGTTGGTAATATTTTATGCTATCGTGTCGTCAAGCTATTTAGGTAATGTTTTATGCTATGTTGTCGTCAAACTATTTTGGTAATGTTTTATGTACGGTTGTGTTTTATTTTAGTTGTTTTGTTCGTTGGTGTGTTGGTTGGTAAGGTGTATGCCGTCGTAATAAAAAAATTTAGAGCAACCCTTTTATACTGCAAACCATCTGTGAACATCAAACCATCAAGCACTTGAAAAACCTCACAAAAATTACAAAAGCACAATGAATATAACATAAACACATGTATACAACAACTAGCTCATTACAAACACATCTCAGTCCAACCACTTACCAAGTGCCTCCTAGCTCATTACAAAATATATACAACGACTTTTAAGCCCAACCACAAGCATACACGGCCGTATCACGGCCTCCTAGCCTTACCCTTACCCTTACCAAGGGCGTCGGTGCCTGGAGTGTAACGGCTAGGCTCGCGGCGGCGTCTGCGTCGTACGGGCTGTGTAGGCTGAGTCGAAGGAGCGTCTACGAGCTGAGACGGGCCTATCTCATCGTAAGTCTGCTCCACCTCGTCGTCGTCCTCGTCCTCACCGCCCTGGGACGGGAAAGTGTCGCTCCTCGTGGGGGACGAGCTCTGTCCCGTGTACGACCCTCGCCGCGTCGGGTCTACAAGTCGTGTCGAAGGCACGTCTACGTCCCTCGCCGCGCCTGTGCTGCAACCACAACGAGCAGCCGCACGACGTAGCCGACATGCGAGCCTCTGCATTCCAACATTTTGTTAACCAACAAGACACGAAGATATTAGGTACTAATTTTGTGAGTGGCTTTGTCGAAGCTTACCTCTAGGAAGGTACGCATCCTGACGTCGTCGCCGACTGTCCTGGACATACGCTCTATGTCCTGTACGGACTGCCTCAGGGTTTTGCCCTGCAAACAAACAAAAGAATGGATAATTTGCTACATGTCAGGGGTATTTAGGTCTATTGAAAAATAAGCAATGAGATTGAACATTACCACACGGTCCAGGACTGGTGCTATCTCCACCTGCGTCCCAAGGCGAGTCGACTGGTCGTAGGGCGTGTCATCGTCGTCGGAGGACGCAATGTCGGCGTAGTCATCTTGAGTCCATTGGCCCTTAAGCTTGGACCGCGTCGCACGCTGGTACCAAACTTGGTACCGCCGGAAATGCTCGTTGCTGTGCGGCTCGTTGTTGTCGTCCACGTGGTCCTGGGAGTGTCCCCACTCCTCAACGTACACGTGGTGGTGCTGCTCGAAGTCTGTGACCTTCTTCTGTCGCTGACGATCAAATCTGCATGACGTAAACCAAAAGTTAACATTAGTAGAAACACCGTGCAATTGGAATCCAAGGTTAGAATTGAAATTGCATGGCACTTACTTGTGCAAGGCCACAGACGTGGAGATCGGCGCTACTGGCCACAGCTGCCTCATACCAAACTGGCGTGCAACTCGATGTGGCAGGTGATACTCAACAGCATAGAAACAGATAAGGGGGCACCTCATCCTGTAGAGGGCCTCGTCTATGCTGCACAGTGCGCTGAACTGAATGTCCACCACCTCTTCCTCGGCATACGGCTCCCACTTAACCTGCATAGCAACAATTTACTTGTAAGGTACAGGACTAACAAATAAAATCACGATACCACATGTAATTAACTTACACTGGAGGCCGTGAGCGCATCTAGCTCGTTTATGTACTCTACGTACGCCCGCTTCTTCCTGGCGTACGGAACTGAGACCTGGTCCCAAAGATATGCAACTGTCGGACGTCGACGAACTGGAACCTCTGGGAACCATGGACGACCAGGCAAAACCGTAGGACGACCAACCGGTAGACGACACCACATCCACAGCTGGAGGAGGTACAGGCAACCACCTAATGTCGAGTTCGCCGAACTCCGACGACACGCCTCGCAGAGGTGGCGGTAAAGGAACGCCAACACCCCGGAAGCCCAGCTGTACTGCCCCGCCGTGTCCCAGTCCGTGAGGCAGTGGATGTACATCCACGAAGCGCTGTCTCCCGTTCCGTCGGGGAAGAGAACGCAGCCAAACAAGTGCAGGATCCATGCTCTGCAATTATATGTAAAATGATGTTAGATCAAACTATGTCAATTTTACAAAAAGCTCGATAAGACGACGAGTTGGCTCGATATCCACCCCTACCTGCAGTGGTAGGCAACTGTCTGCTCGTCCGCACCCTCAGGACACGCTGCAAAAGTCTGTCGGAGCCAGGTGATAGGAACACCAGAACTACGATGGCCTGCCTCAGGAGGAAGCTCTCTCCCGAGGAAGGCCTCTACTCGGGCTCTCCAACCTGCAGGCACGCACGGCCCGATAACCGGACGACCGTGAATGGCGACACCAAGTATCTTCTGAGTGTCCTGGAGCGTAATAGTCATCTCCCCGAAAGGGAGGTGGAAGCTGTGAGTCTCCGGTCTCCACCTACATGATACAAAAAAGCGGACTACATGTCAGAGAATTTAAGGCGCAAATAGCCGATAAACAATGAACATGCAAGTTGCAATGGTTCATCACTTAACCTGTCAACCAGTGCAGTGATGGCCGGGGGGTTGAAGGTGGGCAACCCACGGCGAACCTGGCAAGAGATGGCGTCTAGGCCAGCCCTCTCCAGGAAGGGAGTGTACCGCTCGTCGTACTGCATGTCCAGGAACCCGCCATGGGTTCGAGGACGAAGGATGGGCAGCTCCTGTATAGAATACACCAATTTTTTTAGTTAATGCATCAATATAAACTCAAATTGTACAGGAAGTGATGAAGGCAATACCCTCCCCTCCGCGGTGAGCCGTCCTCTGTGGCTCTCCTCGTAGTACGGGTCTAGCAGGTGGAATTGCGCCATCCTAAAAAAAAATTGAATTTGTCAGTCCAACATACAAGTAAACAAAATATTGAACATGCATACAATATGGAAAGAATAAGAAATTAAACAAGTTGAACAAATTGATATTCCAACAAATTGAACATTTCCATAATCATCACTTGTCACACTGCCTCCATGATATATGGTCACTAGGTTGTCCATCTAGTTCATACACAAAACCAAACTTAATACCTTTAAGCGAAATTTTGGATAAATCATATGCATACTTGTTTAAGCAATAAAATATCTAAATGAACCATTTCCCATTCAAACATCTATATATCTAATAGGATCCAGATATAGTCACATGAGATTCACCTTGAAGGCGCTGGCGGAACTGGTAATTTAGTATAGCATTGAATTTCATATTGTGGAACTGCTAAGTGTAGCCGAATATTAGTTTTTCCTGCGATTTGTGTGACACCAGACTGTACAAAAGCTTAAGGTTTAGAGGTTTATTTTTTCATATCAAGGACTGATTGTAGCTTTCTACTATATAACTAAGGATTAACTATGGCAATTTGATATTCCAAATCCATACGTCTAACTGTCCAAACTGGTATTTGCGGCAGTCATTAAGTGCGATGGACCTGATGGTTGTCGATGCATGCGTAGGGGCATAACAATTTTCGGGTGCAGAAAAACCTTCTATTTCTAGTTTTCTTACGATGTGTTTGCAGACTATTATTTTGTTGTTTCTCTCTTAGGGTGGATATTGCATTAGATATCTGAGTAGCCATGCAGAAGTGTATGCTACTCTTCAACCATAAAACATGAAATCATTCTAATTTCCTTCATAGGCAGTTAGGCACCCAGAAGAACTATCCTATACTCTTCCCATATATACTCGATTGTGCTCATTGGATACTTCCAAAAAAATAATTATCATTGTACTGCTTTGCAACTAGTAAGAAGATATTCAAGTTAGCTTGCTGCCTTACTCACTAAGATCCTTTTTTCCAGGTTCTGCCTTATTCACCTTGAAGGCGGCGGGGGCCGGGGAGGCGCTGGCGGCCGTGGAGGCGGCGTGGGCCGGGGAGGCGGCCGGGCCGGGGAGGCGGCGGGGAGGCGCCGGCGGCCCGGGGAGGCGGCAGGAGCCGGGGAGGCGGTGGAGCCGGGCCGGGGAGGCGGCGGGGGCCGGGAAGGCGGCGGGGAGGCGCTGGCGGCGCGGGGAGGGAGAGCTACGCGAAATGAATGCTCGGCCCGGCCGACTGGGTAAATGGCGCGAGCTCGGCGCCAAGATCCACGGCGCCGAGCTCGGCGCCACGAGTCACGGCGCCGAGCTGACTGCCACGTCGGCGCCACGACGGCCGCTACGCTGGCGCGGGGCTCGCACCTCGGCGCCGTGGTCCACGGCGCCGAGACGTGTTACCTCGGCGCCGTGACCGACGGCGCCGAGATCTGGGTCCAAAAACGGAATTAAAACTACCAGGGGTCTAAATGTGAATATTTTTCAAAAAAAAGGCTAAAATACAAAAAATTCGGTTCGATCGATCATCTTTACCATGCATGCTCGAAGCAGGGCGGGAGAACGTCATGCATGTAAAGCTAACACGCTTGCTCGCGGAAGCAGCTGGGGAGCTTTCTTCTAGTCACACGTCTAGCCTCTACAGCGACACAATAGATGTATATACAGTTTTGCTATTGCACAGACAACCGAAATTTTTATATGTTTCAGTCACCTGAAATTATACTCTCAATCAACTAAAATTGCAGTCCCCCTCCAAAAAAACAGCTGCAACTTTAGGCGATTCAGAGTGCAACTTCAGGTGACCTGAAATTGCACTCTCAATCAACTAAAATTACAGCCCCCTCCAAAAAAACATGTGCAACTTCAGGTGATTTAAAGTGCAACTTTAGGTGATTGAAAGATTAAAAAATTTCAGTCGCTTGTGCAATAGTCTATCCCATGTATATATCATCTATTATGTCTTTAGAGCTTAGAAAGAACTATTTTCTTTTATAAAAACGGATATAAGAGATTAAAATTGGAAAAAAAAATATTGCACCGGTGCTAGTTCCTTGAACATCTCTCGAGACGAGTGGGTGACGCAAGCAGAGTAGAGGAGGCAGCCGGCCCCTGGTTTCCCGGAAACCATTGCCCAATACCCACCAAAACGGCAAAACCATCACCTGCAGCCTCCTGTTTCGCACAGCTTACCAATCAGACAAAATCACCAGTCTATTTAACCACCCAACGGCCACTCTCCTTGCACCAAGCACCACCCCAACATTTTTCAGCTCATCTCTAGCTCTCTACATCGAAATTAAACGGCGGCACCACCGAAGAACAAGAGCAGGTCGACAAGTTTGGAGCAAACAATTTGCAATGGCGAGCACCGCAGCGTCGGCGGCGATGGCGTCGTGGATGGTGGCGATGAGCGTGGGCGCCGTGGAGGCGCTCAAGGACCAGGCCGGCCTCTGCAGCTGGAACTACGCGCTCCGCTCGCTGCACCACGCCGCCAGGGCCAACCTGCACGGCAGCCGCGCCTCGCGGCAGGCCGCCGCGAGACTGGCGACGGCGTCGGCGACGGCCGCGGTGGAGAGGAGGAAGGCCAAGGAGGCTGAGGAGGGGATGAGGACGGTCATGTACCTCAGCTGCTGGGGTCCTAACTGATCACTGATAAGGATCCATATAGTATCAGTTGCTCTGTCTTGTTTAATTTCTTCTGTTTTCTGTTCAGAGTTGAGTTTTGGCCTCAAGGTTGGCTAGGATTAGGATGGCTCATGGCTGTGTACTTGTGTAAGCATTTGTAAGTGCTTCATGATGATGACGATGAAAACTAAATTGAGTTGAAAAAGGAAAAGTGCTCGTTTCCTCTTCTTTTTAATTTCCTGTCCTTCTAAATGTTTGATATGCAGGCATGTTCTTCAATTTCTTGGTCATGAGATGTCAGGTAAACAATGACCTGCTTCGGCTACAAAACTACATGAATTATGCCTAGATATGAGGTGAGTTTTGTGACCTATGTTGTTTCGTGCTCATCCTAAGAATGTTCTTTCCTGGCTCTTGTTTTCTCATTGGATTTTATTGCTTTCAGGGTGCATAGTCAATGCTGGATTATTACCCAAAGTTTTGAGCCTTTTCATGTTAAGTTACGTGAAGGTTGATTAACCCATAACAGGATGAAATTTCAATCAAAATTAGTCCTTGCTAATGTATGAAACATGTAGTAGTCATCAGCTTTTCTGATGGTCTTTGGTCGTATCTGATTTAGGGTCATATTGTAGAGCAAATGAGAACAACAAATCTTCGTTTGCTATGTTTTTCAAATTAAATTTGGTTTTTTTAGTCCGGTCATACGTATTGTTAGGTTTCACGTAACAATTTATAATGTGAGAAGCAAAGAAACACTTATTTTATAACAATACGAGGTTTTGTGCAATGTTGCCATTGCTTCTATAGACCAATGGTGAAAATACAGAACAAGTGTGAAGGAACAATCAGTAAGGCAGTTATCCTTTCTTAAAAAATGTACACTGTACACAGCCAAAAAATGTGGAAAGCTTCAATTTAGACTAATTTAGATTAAAATTACCTGAAAAAATCTAGACTGTACAGGATTTCTACCTTTTGGTGGCTTGCAATTGCTAAGAGTAAGATTATTGTTTATTTCCTTTAATAAAATGGTTAGTCCTGTTTCGTTACTACAGTAAACCAAACTCTAAGAATCCTAACTAGATCGATTTGTATTTTTCTTCTTGACATTCTTTGTATTTTTATTCAGATGATCATGTTTGCTCTTAGCAATACTATTTGATAATACTTAGGTGATCTTCCATTTATTCTAATTTTAGATGGTCCTAATAGTTTCCAGTTTTTGATATTTCGTCAAGGCTACTAGGTGGCTAGATAATGCTTCTTCCCATTTACTCAGGGCAAGTACCTAAGTAGCATCTTATCAGTTCAAACAAAAAAAAAAGCTCTATTGTAGAATGAATACAAAGTTGTTCAAGTAAGTTCTTTCGTATTGTAGATTCTAAAAGTTGTTAAACTGTTATATGCTTCTTTGCAATTAAAAGCAGCTGAGTTGCATACACGGTCAACTCTCAAGAAGATAAATATACATTAGAAATAGCTAAGTTTGGGCCAGTAATATTGATCAATATAACAACTAATTTCTAGCTTGAGTTCACCGCTCATCACCTAGCTCAATACTTTGAGCAACCAATAGAAAACTTACTGGAAATGAAGCTTCAAACAAGATGAAGCCGATGCTGTCAACAAACAAACATGGTACAGCTAATGAAAGAATGGCAACCCGTGAGAGATTGAAATCAAAATAAAGAATGTCTCCGTTTTCCATTTTGATGTTGCAGCATGATGTTTATCCGCTATGGTTGATACACTCTCAGAGCTTGCTTTCTCCTTCCTTCAGGTAGCTTTGGAAGCGTATATATTGGTCTGCTTCCTGATTTCTTCCTACTAACTACTAAGTTATGAAAAATCCTTTTGTGTGCCTCTTTTGTGTCACCTAATGCATGGACCTCTATGCACTATGTATTCAGATTGGCATATATATGTTGTTGGCCTCCTTTGC
This sequence comes from Dendrocalamus latiflorus, assembly GCA_017311315.1. Taxonomy (NCBI): domain Eukaryota; kingdom Viridiplantae; phylum Streptophyta; class Magnoliopsida; order Poales; family Poaceae; genus Dendrocalamus; species Dendrocalamus latiflorus. The sequence continues at coordinate 4,657,646 of CM029626.1, forward strand.
ATGTATGAATCTCTTATAAATCATTTTATATGTCTCTTTTGTATCACCTAATGCACATGTATGCACTGCATATTCAGATTGGCATATATATGTTGTTGGCCTCTTTTGCATGTATGAATCTCTTATGTTCACTTTATTAACATAGGGATTATTGAATGGACCTGCAATGTTCAAGTATTCATGTGTCATTTCTCTTATTTTAGGCTACATGGAATTGTAGAGAAGCATTAAATCTGCAGGCTCTTTGTTAATATAAGCGCTCTATATTATTCAAACGGTGTTTACCCCGGGCAGCATAGTGTGTATCCCTATCTAGTACGTACTACTTTGATAGAAATATTCTTGGCAGCTGCGTACTTCTCCGGCTCCTCATGATGTTCAGATTGTCATGCCACTCTCGATTATCCAACAGATGGAAGTGGAAAAACTACAGTAGATTGGAGCCAAGAAGCATCTTCATCAAAAACAGTAAGATCTCTCTCCCCTCTCCTGTTGTCTTTGCTCCTAAATCCATGTGTTCCTCTTGAACTTTCAGATGCAATGTTTGTAGATGGGCCTATCCTACTCAACCCTCTGTTACATTGATTTAACTTTTCATGTCTCTTTTTGTTCACTAGCAGCTAGATCAATCAGAATCATGAAAGGTCCCCTGTTCTTGTCAGTTTCCTTCACCTGTGTGCTGCCTGCACCCAGAAAAACTAGTACGAGAAACTACATCGGTTCTTTGTCGCCCACAAATTAAATATTTTATGGGTCATTTTTCTTGTGGCCTCGATTGACAAATTGCAGGCCACTAATTAATTGTACTTAATTTTTTTATTTCTTTAGTACTATCTTAGTACCTTAGATTGTTTGTTTCTCAACGAATCTGCACTGCTGTTGCGCACACTGAAAGTCTGAAACTGAAAGTGTATGTGTCTTCTTGGAGCAAAGCAGTGTGCTGCAGGAACAGAACCAAAAGTTTGACGGTGTTGGAATGACAGAATCATGCATCAACCATCAAAAAATTGCATATATAGATGCATCTATCAATATATGCTGCATCTCGTTGCCTGCACTCCTCTATATTTGCTTCACAGTTCAGTTTACAATTGAGAACTGTACGCCAAATTTTTCTGAATTCTATTTCTGACACGAAAGAAGCTTGCGCAGAGTTGAGGTGAGTTTCGCCCGACTGATCAGCAGAAGCTAGTTGCAGCAGCAGCGATGAGCCTGGGCTACATGAGCAGGGTGTGCGTCAGGGTGGCGCAGGCCGCCGTCCGGGCCGAGAAGCCGGCGTCCAAGCAGGCGCCTAAGCCATCGGTGCCTGCTGCCGCCGCTCACCATCGGTTGCAGGCAAGGCGGTCCTCCGGTGGATTGGCTGAAACGCCGGCGATGGCGGCGGTTGCACCGGAGAAGATGGTGAAGACGGGGACACGAAGAGCTGAGAAGGACGACTGCGTGATGCACCTCGTCTGCTTGGGACCCAATTAGTGCAGCGGTTTATGCTCAGCTCTGCTTTGTAGCTTCTGCAAAAGAGAACTCAGAGTCTTGATGAGATCATGGCAACAACTTGCGCAGATATTGAAAGCATGTAGTAGATCACCAAGCATTTGAACAATCATACTACATCTAGTAACCTTCTTCTTGCATAGCATGCCACACATGTAATTCAATGCATTGGCGTAGCCAGGAATGAAATTGAGGGTGTGCTGAACTATTTATAGGTCTAAACTAAGTTGACATAAAATTAGTCTTTTACTCTTATAAAATTTCAAATTTATATAGAAATTATAAATTGGATGGAGACAAATAATGAAAAATAGAGAAATAGAAAGTAGGTATCTCGATAATAGAAAACGTCATGAGTGCGGAGTAGCGATAAGTCACCTATGTATAAAATATATCAAAATTAGTGATATAATAGAAAATTATGAGTGACAATGAAAATTCAGATCATATAAAACATACAAAAATTAAGCTAATTTGAATTACGAGACAATAGAAATAAAAGGCGGCATCTTTTTCCACACTTTATCCAATGTTCTTATCACTTTCACAACGGGGGGCTCGGCAGCGGCGGTGCCTTCGGGGCACGTGCAGGACCACATTATCACGGAGCGGCGGGGGAGGGAGAAGATCAACCAGAGGTTCATCGAGCTCTCTATCGTCATCCCCGAACTCAAGAAGGTTCATATATATTTCACTTTCTTTCTTCTTTTTTTCTTTGATTGATTATCTCTTCTTTAATTTTATGATTTTCACTACTCCTCCTCCTCCTTTTTAATTTCATGATTTACATATATTATTTCACTTTCTTTCTTTATTTGATTGATTGATTAGGTTTTCTTTAATTTTATGATTTTTATTTCTCCTCCTCGTCTTCTTTAATTTCATACTTGTTGTTAACTTTTCTATCAAGGAGAGCTAGCTTCTCTTTGGATTTGTTAATCTCTTTTCTCTCTCTCTCTCTCTCTATTTTTTACTATGTATAAAGTTGCCACGGGGGGAGGTGAGGCTCAAGCCTCACTAAGCTCTCCCGGTGGCTACGCCCCTGATTCAATGTGTATCAGGTGTGAGGCCCCCTGAAGGAGAGGAACATGAAGGCCCGGAGCAACTCCTCCTCCCTTCTGCTTCCTCCCCTCGTTTGCTCCTCCCCCTCCACCGCCGCCGGCGTCGCGCTCACCCTCGCTGACGACTTCGCCGGTGACAGACTCCTCGCCCGCCCCGACAAAGAGGGAACCGCCGTGTCCTTGACGAGCCACGTGGACACGGTGCCGTCGCGCGCACCAGGCGCCGGCACTGGCGCCACCCGAGCTCCCACGCAGCTCACGAGCCTCATGCTCATCGCTGCTGCCCTTCTTGGTGCTGCTAGTTTAAAATTACTAACTAGCGTGCAGTGCAAGGTAGGTGGGTGTGCGTATTTGTAGACTTGTTGGTGCCTCCTGTTTCTGGTGTGCACGGAGCGCGCGATTTACCCTTTCCCAGCTGGAAAACATAATGCACCTTGCAGATCGGCAAGGCCGCCTACTTAATTGTTTACACAAATAGTAATATGATTTTTTTCAAAATTAGATTTTAAAGTCTATTTTTAAAAATATAGCCTCTTTGGTATATCTATCAAGCTCGGCAGGTTACTGCCATCCCGGTTGTGCGGCAGGCCGACGTGCATGTAAAACGTGGTCGATGACCTGTGTGGTCAAAGATCATAGTGGTTGAAACCAACATGATCGAGATCTGTGTGATCAAAACCAGTGTGGTCAAATCCAACGTGGTCAAGATCTGTGTTATCAAAAATCACCGTGGTCGAACCAGCGTGATCAGAACCGATGTGGTCAAGATCTGTGTGATCAAAACCAGTGTGGTCGAAACTGATGTGGTTGAGATCTGTGTGATCGAAACCAGCGTGGTCAAGACATGTGTGGTCAAAATTGACGTGGTCGAACTGATATGATTAAGTTAATGTGGTCAAAAATTGACATAGTGGTCGAAGATTTGTGTGATCGGAGACCAACGAGGTTGAATATTAACATGGTTGATGTGGTCAAGACTTGAGTGGTTGAAACCAATGTGATCGTAGACCAGCATGGTCAGAGACCTGTGTGGTCGATCCAGGCAATATGGTCGGAGACCTTGAAAGATCAAGCTCCATTTAAGTTGGTTTTGGTGTTAATGACAAATGTCATTATAACATTATGATATTAATGACACATACTTTTATAATGTTTTGGTGAAAATGATAAATGAATTTATGAGACTAATATGTTTATTTGAGTTTATCTTTGATTAGTCTCAATTGGATGAAAAGGTGAAATCAAAGAGGTATGCATTCGAAATCGCTTTTCTCATATACAAATGCATTTCTTAGATCCAAAATATAGATTGAACTCCTTAAATAGTCTAAAATGAATATGTGCATATGTCTTTATTTATATACACTTGTATGCACACATTTAGGGGAGCTCTCTATATATTTTGGAGTTTCATAAGTATTGATCCATGCTTCTTTCAATACGCATATTTGGGATTTTTACTTGGAAATACATTTTTGAGTATATATAACTTGTGTAGTATATATATTCATGTGCAATCGGGTTGTCATTTAACCTCTCCATTATATGTTAATGGTTGAATGATTAATGACAACCGGATAAGTAAGCTTTGTCTAAAGCTTATCTTAGAGTATACATTTGTTATGTACATATTGTATACTCGCAAATCTATTTTATATCTCATTATTTGTTGAGATTGTCATGAATTACCAAAAAGGTGAAGTTTGGTAATTGATGACAATTATTTTGTGGACTAATGGTTTCCATGAGTTGGATGCAGAGTTTAGGTTCCACAAATAAGAACGACTTGGAATGACTTCATGTGTTGAAGATCATCAAGTCAAGATTGAGAAGAAGATAGTTTCATGAGTTGAAGGCTATCAAAGAAGAAGATGGATTCATGTGTTGAAGGCCATCGAGAAGAAGATGCGTCATGAGTTGATGCATGTTCAAATGGAGATGATCATGTGTTGATCATCAAGACAAGTGAAGATCATCATGTGTTGATGGAGTTGATGAAAAGGATGCATCATGAGTTGATGCCTATCAAGATGATGACCCAAGGTAAAGGTATGACTAGTTAGGGCTAAGGATGTGTTCCTAGTCTTTTACCGGTCTTGCTGTTTGGTTGGAAGACCGGATTGCTAGTGTAGGTTGCCGTACTATTAAGAGGGGCTATGTCTAGTAGTTTGAGTCTCATCATCGTGTTGATAGCTCAAACCTCACTTGCTCTAGCTCATCTCGACATGAGGCTTATATTTGCGAATGTGATTTGCAAATAGTCGAAGCTCATATGTTGAATTCTAGCAACATGAGACTATGCATTGCAAATGTGTTTTGCAAGTGCTTGAAGTCCATGCACCTACTCCTTGTGGCATGATCTAAGTTTGCAAATGTGTTTTGCAAAAGTTGAAGATCATGCATTATCCCTTGGCATGGTCTAAGATTGTTTATTGCTATTTCCTTGGATTGGACCATGGTAGTGACTCTTGGATGTTCTTTGATTTCTGCATTGATCTAATGTGTTTGAGGTCATGCAAATAGATGGGTTGTGTAGCCCTCTGAATAATCTTTCCATAGAGTTCAAGATCACTGAATTCCGACATCGGAGTCAAAAGTTATGATCGTTTTTCCGAGTGTCGTCTGTGCTGAAAAACCGAAAACGGAAGTACCGCAATTTGTACTGCGGTAGTTCCGATTTTTGCGGAAGTACCGCCATTTGTACTACGGTAGTTCCGATTTTTTTGGAAGTTCCGATTTTCCGGTAGTTCCGATTTCCGAGCGGAACGTTTTTTCCAGAGAACGACTTTTTGAATGACTTGGCCTCGGGAAAATCAGAAGTACCGCAATTTGAACTGCGGTAGTTCTGATTTCGCTGAGAAACGACTAGTTTTCTGACCGTTGGCGAGGAAAACGGAAGTACCGCAATTTGTACTGCGGTAGTTCCGATTTTCCTGATTTTTCAGGGGTTTGGCTCCAACGGCTAGTTTTCTTGTGTGTGGTATAAATACCTCTTGTGGCCGGTTGAAGATGTTGTTGCTTCATTCATTCCTGTGTTCTTGAGCTAGAGTGAGACTCTCCACTCAATTGTACATGTGTTGCACTTTGTGAGAAGCGAGAGAGGTTCTAGAGTGCATGTGTTGCATTTAGAGGTGGACTTAGTGTCCAATTGAGCTTGTGCATTTGTTGCACGTGGTGAGAGTCAAGTAAGGGACTTGACTTATTACTCTTGGAGTTTGCCGACTCCTAGACGGCGTTGGAGACGTCGTGCGCGGTGATCTTCTTAAGAAGGTTGTGAGAAGACCCGGCGAATTTGTGAAGGTCGGAGCTCACCTACCCGGAGCGGGAAAGAGCTACCACTAGTGGATACGAGGTGTTTCGGCTTAATTCGTGGAGCCGGTCCGATTTGTTCGGGCTAACCTCAACGTGGATTATGGGAGACCGGCAAGTCTCCGAACACCACGGTAAAACATCGTTGTGTCGATTGTGGTTTGTTTCCTTGTACTTAATTTATATTCAAGCAATTTACATTCATAGACTCAATTTGATTGCTTGTAAACCTAGAATTGCAAATCTTGACCTAGGATAGCATTGTTGGTGCACTTAGGCGAATTTGCTTGACTTAAGCGCTATTGTACTAAACTAACTTGAATTTAGCTTCCGTATTGTTTCCTTTGTTTAAGCAAATAGAAAAGGTCTTGTATTGATTAGTATTAATTTGTAGAGAATTTTTAAACCGCCTATTCACCCCCCTCTAGTCGGCCTCCTCGATCTTACAGACCTGTGTGGTCGATCTGGGCAACATGGTCGGAGACCAGCGTGGTCGTAGACCAGCGAAGTCAGAGACCTATGTGGTCAATCTGAACAACGTGGTCGGAGACCAGTGTAGTCGACGATCGAAACTTCTAATCGACTCTGTGTGAGTGGTCCAATCAGCGAGCGAAACTACCCGCTCTGTGTGAGCGGTACTTCTGATCTGCATAACGTCTAGCTTGTGTAGTGGTATATTTTTTCCAGAGAGGCTCTTGTGTGGTGGTCTCCTAGTTCCACATATGAGCGGTACTTCTGATGATTGGAACTACCGTAAAATGTACAGTGGAACCATCGGATTCGACTGGTCCTTTGCTTCTAACGGCTAGTTTTTTACCATTGCGAGGGGAGCGGAAGTACTACAATTTTGCCACCAGTACTTCCGATAACCCTGATTTTTCAGGGATTTGGCTCAAACGGCTAATTTTTTGTGTGCTGTATAAATATCCCATTGTGGCCGGTTGGAGAATAACTTTAGGCACTCTATTTCGCTCTCTTGAGCTAGTGTGAGGTACTTCTCTCAATTGCGCATGTGTTGCACCTTGTGAGCAAAAAGGAATGGTCTAGATGACATGTGTTGCATCTAAAGGTGGATTGTGTATCAATGCAAGCTTGTGCATTTATTGCACATGATGAGAGTCAAATGAGGGCCTTGACTTACTACTCTTGGAGTTTACCGACTCCCAGACAGTGTTGGAGGCGTCATGCACAATGATCTTCTCAAACAAGGGTATGAGAAGACCTGGCAAAGTTGTGAAGATTGGAGCTCACCAACCTGGAGCTGGAAAAAGCTACCATTAGTGGATTGTGGTGTTTCGGCTTAATTCGTGAAGCCGGTCCAATTCATTTTGGGTTAACCTCAACATGGACTATGGGAGACTGGCAAGTCTCCAAACACCATGGTAAAAAGATATCGTGTCTTTATGGTTTGTTTTCTTGTGCTTAATTTACTTTCAAGCAATTTACATTTATAGAATTAAATTAATTGCTTGTCATCCTAGGATTGTAAACCTTTGGTATAGACTTAGTTTGTTGGTGTACTTAGGTGAATCTAGTTTATTTAGGTTTTATTTGTGCTAAAACCAATTTGATTTAAGTTTCCGCATTATATTCTTAGTTTTACCCAAATAACTTAAATAGAATTAAGTAAGAAAAGACTTTTAGAAACGACCGTTCACCCCTCTTTAGTCGGACTTCTCAATCTTACAATGTTTTTTTAAAGCGTACAAGCCCATATCTGCTAAATTCTTAATCTTGATCTATCTCGATCAAATCAGCTCCACTTTGACCTAAACTGCTATCCTAAACGCTACTCATGCACCGTGGATTTTGATCCAAGGTAGTTTTTGTTATTTTGGTCAAACTACCAAAATACATTTTCTTAATCCGATCTGTATCTTTCATTACAAGCAATCGTCATGCTTGATCCTAAGAACCTTGAGCAGGAGCATTGCGTCTGAAATAATAAATGGAATGAGCACTTGATGTCATATGCTCCACTGGGACTCGTCTAAGACAGCATCTCATCCATTACAACTCATACAGTAATAAAATTCTAAAAGAATAAGGGTCTGTTATTTTTGGCTGCGGTTTGTGGCTTTTGGGCTGTTTGTACGAGAGATTACAGAATAACATAAACTCACGTGCGGTTTTTGTCGATATAAATGAAGTCAATAAAGTATGTACTACAATTAACTAGTAGATCCTATCTTAAAGAAATACTCCGTTTAAAAGCTAGTTACTATAGAAAAGTCGAAAAACAACTTTTAGAAGCTGAAAAGAATAGAGCCTAAGTTGCAGAACAATGAACAATAACAAATGTAACGTGTGTGTTTCTGCTAAGAAACCGAATCTACACATCGCGTTCTACTCAGTTATTTTGCACCAAAAGAATAAATTTAGCCGCTCTGCACTTGGCTTACTAGATTACTTATACAGGGTTGAAAAGGCTTGAGGCAATTAGCAATAGCGAATAATCCATAAACACCCATATAAGTTAGCTGTTTTTTCAATTTGTCCCCTATATATCATTTTAGTTTACTTTGCCTCTCATAAGTTAAAGTTTACAAATATACCCCAAACTGCATGCTAGCACTATTTCTCGTCGTATTTATTATCTTTGGCATTTATTTCATTGATATCAATACTTGTTTCGATGATTTCAATACTTATTTTAATAATTTGAGTGGTTTTGGTGCTTGCAATGCATGCTTTTATTAGTAATACTAGCAGCATAGGCGCGGCGACACGCCGCGCCAGCCACCGTGTGCACCGAAGTAAAAGAGGCGATAATTTGTTAGGAGTTTTTTTAAAAAAATCGAGGGCACATGCGTATTTTCGAAAAAGGTAAAGAGCTTTTTTCGTAAAAATTGAGGACCCGTATGTAATGAAATGAGGACCCGTACGCAATTTAGAAAACCGCGGGGCGCCATCCTGCAAATTGGAGGGGGTTTTTCAGAAAAATTCGCCGCAAAAAACCGCCAGGGACCTTTTTGCGAGAAAAAAGGACCTGTTCGCGAAGAAAAAGGACCTTTACGTAATTTCGGAAAACAGGAGGAATCTCTCTCCCCGGCCGTACGGGAATCCCCGCGCCACGCGCCGGCCGGAGCGCGGGCGCGGGCGACGTGGCCGAGCGGAGGGCGCGGCATTCCCCCGGGTATAAGAAGGGGAGTATTTCAACAATGAAATTGTGTGTTACAAATACCAATATCATTCAAATCATTGAAACAAATTTATAAGTACTCAAGCCATTGAAACAAGTACAAAAGGTAATAAAAACTACACGCGTGTCATGGGGGTATTTATACTATACATAACTTAGGAGAGGCAAAGTAAACGAAAATGAGATATGGAAGGCAAATTGAAAAAGAAAGTGATTTATGGAGGTATTTATGGATTTTCCCCTGAGCAATAATACCACTGTACTGAACAAGTATTATGAACTATCATCAGAGTCGATGCAGAAGCCAACGAGCTCAGCTGAGATGAGCAATGTCGATCTCGTCGGGGATCTTGAACGTGTCCGCGGCCCCAAACTTCCTCCTGCCGTCCTCCCACTCGTCCTCGTCCTCCATGCTGTCCTTGTCGTCGTCTTCGTCGTCGTTGTGGCCGTCGTGAGCCTGAGACGACGATGGGTCGTTCACGCTCTTCGACTTGCAGGGCTCGTTCGCCAGCATGGTCACCTGGCCGAGGTGGGAGATCTCCACGACCACCGTGTCGTCGTCCTTCGGGAGGGGCTGCTTCCACGGCTCCCCGTCGACCCTCATGAACGTGTGGTCCGCCGCCCCTTTGTGGAACTCAAAACGGATTCTATGGGCCTAGGTTTGCAGGACGTCAGCATGAGATTGCAGGGAGGGAACAAACACGACGATGGAATCATGCAACGAATAACCCTGTTCCGTTTTCAGTTAGATGCCAAATGGCTACGACGAGGAAGAGAAGCAGTTCATACCTGCGCAAGGCGAGTGCCATGGCCGTTGGGGGCCAGCAAGACCAGCCCGTGCCAGGCATCGCGGAACCCGACCACCTCAAGAAGGCCATCATCAACGTAAGGCGCCGTCAACTCCCTCTGTGCATTGCCACAAACAATATGCAAATCACAGCAACAAGCAGTTCAGACATCATTTAATGGGGGGCATGGAAACTCACTTCTTCTACTTTCCTCGTGCCAGGTGTGCCCCACGGATTCAAGCCTCCAGAGAAACTAGGCAGGTTGAGACAGACAATCGATCGAATGCTGCAAGATGCAGAACAGCACAGATTACAATTCCATCTGCTACCCAAGAGCATTACAGAAATGTTGTCATGGTATAGGTATAAGGGAGTATTTTATAAGGTAGCCTCTAGGATTAAATTACAATATACAAGAGAAAAACCGTACTGTACAGAAATTAAAATGCATCGAAGTTTACCTGTGATGAATGCGAAGTTCTTCCCAGTGGCTACCAGCTCTTTTCATGATCTTCACCTTTGCAAGTTGAGCAATATTCCTGGAAATGAAGGGTTCTAGCTTATCGACAAAAGTAGAAAAAGGAAACACACAGGAAAATATGAACGGAAATAGTTTATATCCTTTTACAATTAACATTGTCAAGAATAAGCTGGAGTTTGACCTCCCAGATTGTGAATCTAAACTGCAAAGGTTGGTTGTGATTTGGAGCAATGGAAAACACAACCGAATTAACTAGTGTAGTTTTATAGAGCACATAGGAAATTAAAAAATGGTCCTGAGATGCGGCCTTGTAAAATAGACTCCCTCCCCTTCCCTCTCCCAGGCTATTGGCAGAGATTTATAGTTCTGTGGTCTAATTTCAAATGTACCAGTAAACATGATAAGGTCCAAAGGGCAAAGGCAGTAAGGCACCTTGACTGTAAACATCAAAACAACACATTCAATATAACAGGTATATCGGTGCTTTAAAAGATGTTATGAACTTATGCTAAATCAACAAACTACCTTGAAGATGGGTGACTTAGAGAAGCAAAAAACCATCCTTGTTTAAGCCCAAGCTTAGCATATGTACCCTGTATAGATGATATGCATTGTCAATTCACAAGGTTCAGCATAACTTGAACAGGAATAGCTGGCCATTTGTCCAATCAATAGAGAGAAAAGATATGAAAGAAATTGCTTCCAAAAATACCACAAAAATGGGAAAGATACCTGATTTGTCAGCTGGTTTTTGAATTTCTCTGGATTTCTCTTCCTTTCAGAATGAAATGCATAAGACACTTCTGCATCCATCCCTGCAACATGTGAAGTCATGATTATCATGTTTGACTTTCTGGACTGTTGAATCAGCATATGCTCAAGGATTCACTGAAAAATCTTGGGATGTTTGTAGAATGGGAAATGATAATCAGCTATGGCATTAATGGCTACAAGATCCATAATAGTTACACATAATATGTATCCTTCATAGCACGAACTAGCACACGGCATCAAGTTTCACGATAAAACTAAAAACTAGACAGTTGAACGTGGCCCATAACTGCAATAGTTTAGAAGATAAACAGAGAGCCTTACCCATACTAAAGTAATTCCAAAATCCTCCGCGGAATGTGTGGTAACCTTCCTGAAGGAAACAAGGAAGAATGATCAAGTAATCTTCTTTAACATGAACATAATACTATAAGAAAAGTAGAGACAGAAAGACAGTCTTACCACATTAAGGGAATCACCACTTGACACACGGTGAAATGCATGTAATGAATGAGGCAACTCTAAGGGAGCAATAGGATCACATGGACCTTCCTTTGGAGCTCGCATCCTTAAAATGATATGCCAACTGTAACATTGAAGTGCACATTAAATTCAACTCTCTGTTGTGTATGTTTGAAATATAGAGACATACAGAGACAAAGATGATCATTCAACAACTTAAGAAACATGGAATAGCTTCACGTTTGCGTCTTAGATAGAAGCACGACAGCAAAGAAAATGAACATTGGAGCATACTACATTATTGTTGCAAATGTTACAAATGCTAACCAGCATTTTCACCCTTAGGACAAGCATTACATGAACAGAATAAAGATAACAATAAACTTAATGTTTCGGGTGGCACCTATCAATTTTAATCTCTCTTGCGTGCTTCACTAGCCCAAGGAACGATTTTACAGCCTCTTGGTCTGTACTAGGATTCTTCTTTCCCTGCAATGTAGCATTCAGTATAAATTCTAATACTTCTTACATGCAGAAGCAAGAATATACAAGGTCCTAATCAGGACAAGCTAAAGTTCAGGCAGGAGCCAAGTCAGTAAGAAAGATTGCACATGCATACAAGACACTACAACCAAAGATTACATCAAATTTCATAAATCTTCTACATCCACCATAGCTTAGACAAAATAAAAATAAAACTAAAAAACTTGATCCTATGCAGAGTACTACTTCGTGCATCAGCATGGACCCTAGTTGAATCACCTCTCTTCTGCTACATTTCATCATGGATGTGAAAAAAGATAGATCATTTTTGAGAATGTCTCTTTGGTGCAAAACTTGAGGCGCACAGAAACATGAACAGATCTCTTTTAGATGCTCCAAGTACATGATAATTGTGACCACATACCCATCCGAACGAAAAGGGAAGGTTGTTTCCAGTTCCCAGAGGCACAGTAGCAACTGGAGGTGGGTGGGCAAGCTTAAGATCACTGACTACCCCAAGCAGCCAGCTTGCTGTACCATCGCCACCTGCAACCTAATTGAAATCTCTTCAGTCAAGAAAATGAAAATGGCAAGCCAAAAGAGACATCTTCCTTTGTATAATATAACCTGAAAGTGCTATCACTCACAATTAGTCTCAGAGTCCTCCAAATTTGAACAGCCAGAATGTCTCCTTCAGTCTTGAGCCTTTCAAGGTTGGCATATAAACGGTGCAGAACCTTATCCGGAGCCTCTTCTGAGAGATCAAAAACCTGAAAAGGAACTGAGCAGCGATGACAACAATTCTAGATTCAAAATGCTTCTAGCTTTTCCAAAGATGTGGAAAAGGTACCTGTGCTTCATTTAGAAGTTCACGGTATGTTTTGATCAAACTACTTCCAAGTTGACCGCCAGATCTAGAGTTGATGAACACTACTACAGGACAGCCTGGAGCATGATCAACAATCACTTGTGGGGCATCTGTCTTCAGAATGTAATCTGGGATGTGGTACTCCTCCAATGGCCCGCATGGCTTAGAACAAGAACCAACCGTGGTATCTATCTCCCCTTCCATCCTGCAAGAATGATTTGGGCGTTTTTAGTGGTTTAGCTGACCAAAACATAATGCCAGCATTATAAATATTCCTGATATTTTAGCATCAAGCACAAACAACAAATCCAACATATCGACCTACAAAAATTGTGACTAATTTTTAGGAACATCAAATTTATAAGAAGCCAAGAATGAAAAAGCAATTTGCGTTTAGTCTAGCGTGCGGCCTTGCAATAACCATAATTGTGATTTGTGAGTGCCATGATTCTAGCCTTAGAAAATTCTTCCTAAAAAAGTATTATAATTTTAAGGAATAAGTTCATATAACACCCTAAACTTTGTTTAAAATCCATCCAACACCCCAAACTATGAAACCAGACATTTGACAATATGAACATTGCAATCTAATTTAAATAATACCCTGACTGGGTTTCGCATAGTAGTATTGCCCGCCTGGCGCGATGAATGAGCGGTATTGCCACATAAGATGATACGCTTGTCAAATTGGGTCAATAACATATGGAACCTACAAGAGCTTCCATAGCCATCGCCTCCTATGGTTCCCTCCCTCTTTGTTTTGATTTGGGAGAGAAGGCATTGTAGACATCACATGTCATTCATCTAAACTTAGGCAGTGTGTCATCGTACGTGGTAAAACCACTCATTCATCATGCCCAAAAAAGGCGTCAGAGTATTATTTGAACTGGATTGCAAAATTAGGGGTCAAATATCTAGTTTTATAGTTCAAAATGGACTTTCTAGAAAAGTTCGAGATGCTTTATGGACTTTCCCCTGATTTTAAATATGGTGCACAAATGTATGCCAGCATCTTGTCACGGTTTGGGATGTTATATGGACTTTTTCCTAATATCTCTTTTAAATATCGTGCAGCAATGTATGCCAGCATCTTGTCACAGTTTTGCAGATAACAAGCAATCCATTAAACGAGGTACGAAATGTTGTTAAAGTATCCCACGATAGTTTCCATTCGATCGACAAAGACCAAAAAGACACAGGCTTTTAATTCAACCTACGCAAAAGGAAGAAGCCAAAGCTAGATTCCAACTTGTTGGACCGATGTAATCGACGCAGCCAGACCTAAAAAGCAGAGTTTTCAAAAAATCAAGAACGGGTGTGTATCGCTGCTACATCATCGTGAAATGGCTACCAAGATCAAATTCCCAGTACCAACGTGCCCAGGATGTACGAACTCTCCAATCAAGATGCCCTGGTAAGATTAATTTAAAAGAAACTGAACCGGCGCCACGGATGGTTACCTGGGATCCCAAGATTTGGGAAAGAAGCTTGGCTTGGCGCTTGTGCGGCCTCCGAGCCCCAAGAACTGGGATTTGGTAGGTGCGTGTTTCGGATTATTAATGGGAGGAGGAGGATGGCGATGGCGAGGGAGAGGGAGGAGGAGGGGCAGCCACTTCCATCCGCACTCGCGCGACGCGCCCCTGTCTGTCTGGTTCACCTCGTCTCCCGTCGTTCAGCGTTGACTTTCTGTTTTATTTTCCTTCTTCGTTTTTGAATTTTGAGTATTTCTTCCTAGTTTTTTTTAAAAAAAATTAAAACCGTCCACGTACAAGCGGAGCCGTTGAATAGCTTCAGGATTCGTGCATGTGCCCCTCTCTTTCTCCCGTCCTCTATCTGCTCCGGCAAGGCTATCGGCGGCGATGCGGGGGTAAAATGTCAGCTACAGGGCTGCAGCAGCCCGTGGTCTCTGGGCAGGGCGGCTCCGTGCACCATGATGGCATGGCTTGGGGTAGGCAGCGAGGGGAGAGAGGAGGAGGGAGAGGCACGAATTTCAGAGCGAATCCAATGCTAGAGGAGGTGCGGGGACGCCCATGTACACGTGCAAAAACCGCACTTGTTTCTAGGTTAGTTTTTAATTTATTATTTTTAAATTTTGTTTTTCTGAATTTTTATTTTTATTTTTGTCTTTTTTCTCGTATTTTTTGTATTGTTCGTGATGAGCTAATCTGTTTTCTCTATTTTATTTTTTAAATTTAATTACGCTAAATAAGTCACTATCACCTACGAAAATAAATAAACCAGTTATAGTGAAAAAAAAAAGGCATAAACCATTATCAAACTGAGCGTCCCTGATAATTTGTTTCCTTAGAGGATTTTTTTTTGTGTTTTCCAGATGATTTTATATCTATCGTTGTGGATCATATTTTCATGCAATCACGCAAATAACTTCGTGTTACTCCAAATGGTTGAATGATCATATATGGTTAGCTGTCTCATCTAATGATTTTTTAGCAAATTATCGGTGTATTTCAACATTTTTTAAAAACACATGGTAGCCTCTTTTGTGTTAGCTTGCCACATTTTTGTGTTAAGGGGCCTTTTCTTCCATTTTAAGTGAAGTAGACTGGAAGGTTGAGGGATAAATTTACCTATTTTAAGGGATAGTAGTGTAGAACATCTTAGTAAATTTAGCAATTTTAAAGGATTAAACGAGGGCATATCCGGTGCATCGCCAGTCTAGCCAGGGAGATCCTACGTAGGAGTTGACATCTTCTCTGTGTTTTTTTTTAATCTAAAGATCGTTTACAACTCATGGCTCATAGGATCGTATCTTTCGCTCATTTTTTTTTATGTGCGTGTGCGCGTTTGCCACCTGTAGTAGTATAAAATTTATCTTTTTTTTTCTCCGAGTAAGTACTATAGAACAGGGTATGTTTTTGTTAGGTTATCATTGATAGCTTTTGATTATGATTGATATCTTTTGTCTACATTTTTAAAAATAGCATATATGATTTTAAACTCGAAAAGTTATTTGAAAATTCCATTTCAAAAAACCGTATAATTTATTTCAACTTTCAAACAAACCAAAAGACAAAAAAGCGAAAGTACAAGAAGAACAGGACATAGAAGGATACATACATATAGGGTGGGATCAAAATGGCTTTTTGTTAGTTTATGCTTCTACTGTCTACAGTAATTAGCTTTTAAACGGTGTATTTTTTAAGGCAATGTTAATAGAAAGATTATAGTAAAAAAGTGTACTGAGTTCAGCTATACCGGCTAAATTCGCATGCAATTATTTTTCTATGTGTACTACCTCTCACCAACAACTAAAATTAAAATATTTAAGCTATAAATTATAAACCATCAATCTAAAAAATCCACCTATAGTTTTTTTAAGGAAGCATATAACGCAACATGTACTAAATTTATAGTTAACCGGAGAAGAGCAGGTCTGGTTGGCATGGCCCAATCAGTTAGACCTAACTCGGCCCTAGGGCTACTTCCCTAACATATTTGTATTGATCTGGCCCGGCCAAACTAGGGTCGAGCTAAATATTTGTACATATTCGAATACGTGCCAAGATAGCCTAAGCACTATGTAATTGGGCCTTTTCCCCTCATCTGCTTAAGATCTAGGCACTTTCAGTATTAGTTTCTAAAAGCCGACTTTCTACATTAAATGATTTTTTACAGTACCTAATTTTTAAATAAAGTGTCTTTTTAAGACAGGGTCTACTAGTCGATTGTAGTATACATTATAGTGACTTCATTTATATCATCCAAAATCACACGTGAGTGTCTGTCTGTAAACTTCTCTATAGATTATTACTATTCATAAATCAAAACTAAGAACTAATATGAACGGGTTAGTGTCACGCCGTTTGTGTTCCTTCATCGCAAAGTAAAAAATCCATTCTTTCATCCCCCATTAATTGTGCCTTATTTACAAGTTGGGGGTAAGCCTGCCTTCGTTGCTGCCTAAGAACTAACGTCACAAGTGAAACACTATGCTTGCCCCTACGATGGACACCACATCTCTCAAACTCATGTTTATTGGGGAATTTGCTCCCATGCCACACAGTTTAATGGCGTTTGTTAAAATGCCCCATGATGTCTCACTGACATGTGGGCCCTGGACCCGCATGTCAGTGAGACATCATGGGGCATTTTAACAAACGCCATTAAACTGTGTGGCATGGGAGCAATTTTTCCATGTTTATTCCTCACAGAAAATAACTCGTGTTTAGTATTGTGCAAACCATCATCGACGTCGACCATCGAATGATTTTGGATAGATGGATCGTATTTCAGGGGGCTCGAGGGTCAGATGATAGATAACTTTCTATATAAATAAGATACAGCCTTATTTAGATGGCTCCCATCTCCTTAAGAGGCCCCAAAATCTACATCCACCTGCAAGGGCGGAGCTCATCCACCTACATCCTCTGGCAGCGTTGGCACCTGCAGTGCCAGGGCTCATCGGCGTCGAGACGTGGAGCTCTAGTGAAACCCTGCCGTCGCTAGACACGATGGACGTCGTGTCTTCTGCTGGGCTGTCGTACTACAGTTAAGAGGCGTGGTGGCTGGGGCAATGGACAAGTGTTGCTACAGTAAAAAATACACAAAAAAAAGCCGAAAGACAGGGCTTTCCATCCTTCAGAGCAGGGCCCGGCACGAAAGGAAACTAGCAAGCAACACCTACAATAATAAGGGCATGTTTGTTTAGACTTTTCTTTTGGCTTAAAAGCAAAAAAAGCTTAAGCCTAAACAAATAGAAGGCTTTTCAACTAGGCTTTAAAAAAGCTAAAAGCCTGTTATAACTAAAAAGCTTTAAGCCAGGTTTAAAGAGCTTTTTTGGCTTTTGCGGAATGGAAATAATTCTTTGCCACTAAAGTTTGAAGTATTTACGCACAAAATGCCATTGCTATATAACGCGAAGCGAACGCTCCAGGAGGCGGCGACCGCTTCGGTTTCTTCGATTTCCCCCAAATCTCCCGAACTCTCCTCCCTTCTGGCGATCCGCTGGAGATCCGCGCCCCGCCGGCCTCCCACGCCCCGCCGGATCCGCGCCCCGCCGGCCTCCCACGCCCCGCCGGCGACCCCCGACCCCACCGGCCTCCCGCGCCCCGCTGGCGACCCTGCCGGTGACCCAACAGGCCTCCTCGCCATCCCCGACCTCTCCGGCAACCCAGCAGGCTCCCTAACCCCGGCGTCCTCCGGCGACCCTGCAGGGCTCCTCGTCGTCCCCAACCCCGCCATCCTCTGACGAACCCGCCGGCCTCCTCCACATCCCCAACACCACCGGCCCTCAAGGTATATCTCTCAGATCGTTTTTACATGATTTAGGGCAATGCAGATTTTGTTCCTATTCCCATCAAGTGAAATTGATTCCTGCTATGGTATAGGGTTATTGCAGATTATCAGTCTGGGATGATAATAATGATGAAGCAAAAAAAAAGATTGGCATTGGGTTGATATTGGCTATGTATCTTCTGTGAACCCATGGCAATGTCCTAGAGCTATGATATGTTCTGCAACAGATGTGTGCATGATATGTTGATAATGTTCTAGAGCTATGATATGTTGATAATGATGAACCAATGTCTCATTTGCAATGTTGATACAATTAGGTCATATCATTGTGGAGGCAATATTTGTTTTCGTCATTCTTTACAAAAACTAATAAGTTGTCCATGCATTGCAATGAAGTACTAAAAGAAAGCAAAATCTGCTGGATTGTGCCAAGACTGCCTCATCCGAGAATTATTCTATCCCACCCATTGTATGACAAAATTGAGTTGTAGCGACAACTGCAAACTAGGAGAGACCGTATATTATTTCCTTCTTGATTAGAAAAAAGGAGATGCAGATTTGTGTAGATGTCTAGTCAACATTCCATATGCTTTAGAACATATAGACACTTGTCATTGTTTGCCACTTAAGTTACTACATGATATCTGTTTGATCCAAGAAATCATATTCTTCATTAATTAATCTTGCCATTTCAGCTTTAAGGACAAACAACCTATATGTTCATTTATGTTAGTATTTTGTAGGCTTGAATAGGCTCAGGCATGGTGTATGTTAATATATGTATATAGTCAAGCCTAATCGAGAAATCACACCTATTCTTTTCTCGGAAATTATGAATAAAGTAGTCTATGAACCTACAACAAAGGGATTTGTATTGAACCAGTCTATGAATAAAGTACAAGTGATAACCATAAAGTTTACAATCTTGTCCAGTTGGAAACCATAAAGTTAATATAACTTGGGATGAATAGTGTGTAATAACTTGGGATGAATAGTGTGTAATAACTTGCTCTGTGGAATGAAAAGTGTGTAGATGTATCCACTTCCTCTATCCAAGGCAAATTGGGATGCATTCTCGAATAGGGCATTTTGCCAGATTTGTAAAGAGGAAGTTGAGGCTGGTAATAGACCCATGCATTGTTTGAGCACCACTGGATACAAGAACTTGCAGCTCAAGTTCTTTCAGAAGACAGGGAAAAGGCATGACAAAAAGCAATTCAAGAACCATTGGGAAACAATGAAGAAAGTGTACAGCTTGTGGAACGAACTTAAACTGAAAGCAACTGGGCTAGGTTGGGATCATGCAAAAGGAACCATTGATGCGTCCGATGCTTGGTGGGATGACCACATAAAGGTAGGCGTTACGGAAATATCTTCATGTTTCATATCATAATCACTGCAAATCGATGTTGTTTTAATTATTCTTATTGATTTTGCAGAATTATCCAAAACATAAAAGTTTTCGTGATGGACCCCCTGAGAATCTAGCTGAGATGGAAGTTATGTTTGCAAATGCTCATGTGACGGGTAACACTTCAGCCATCCCGGGTGAGACTTCACGTGATGTACATACTATTGTTGATGTTGATGCTTTGGAGGAAGGCGATGAAGCTGCAAATGCCGATGTAGAAACCAATGAGGAAGCTGATAAGAAACAAAAGGGCCCTATGAAGCGTAGGGCTGGTAGTATCAATCCTAGTCCAAAGAAGCATAGGAAAAATCCCATTGCGAGGGATTTCAAGCGTATGGTGGATATTATGGCTAAAGGCCATGCTTCGAGTGGTCCGTCCATAGCAGAAGTCATGGATATAGCTGTTCAAGCTGGCATGGTTGAAGGAAGTGATGAACACTTCATTGCAACAAGGCTATTTACTAAACAAGAAAATAGAGAAGTGTTTGTAACTATGAAGACTAATGAGGGAAAGATTAATTGGCTCAAAAGGATGTATGATATCAAGATGAAGAACAATTAGAAAAAATTTGTTGTCCTTCTAAATTAGCGAACTATTCAGTTAATGATGGTTATGTAATGAAGTTAAAACTATTAGTGATCTGCACTCATATGATTCAGTTAATGATGGTTATGTAATGAAGTTCAAACTATTAGTGATCTGCACTCGTATTATTCAGGTAATGATGGTTATGTAATGAGTTATGTTCATCAAGTCCTTTTAAATGTTCTTTTTTTTGTCTGTAGATGAGTTCATCAAGTGAAATTGATGGTTCGACAACCGAAAGCAATTCTAGCGAAGGTGAAGTTGAGAAAACAAATAAGAGGAAGTTACCATTTCATGATTTTGTTGCAGCAGCTGGTTACGTAGGTATGTACTATTATGAGACTTACCTAAATAAGAGGAAGAAGAGACAACCACTCGTAACCGGGTATGAATGGGTTATAGAGCAACTGAATGATGACAGAGATTGTTACAGCATGTTTAGAATGAGTAGAGATATTTTTAATAGCTTGCATGATACCTTAGTTGCAAACTATGGCTTGAAATCAACTACACATATGAGTTCTGTAGAATCTTTGGCTATGTTCTTATGGACAGTTGGTGGACCTCAGTCAGTTAGCCAAGTCATGAACCGCTTCAAGAGATCAAGTGAGACAATCTACAGAAAATTTCATGAAGTCTTGGACTGTTTGTACCGTTTATCTGAAGATAACATTAAACCAAGAGATCCAGAGTTTAACACAGTTCATCCTAAACTTCAAGATAGTCGCTTCTCTCCTCATTTCAACAATTGCATAGGTGCAATTGATGGCACGCATGTACCTGTTGTTGTGCCAGCGGATGAGCAAATTGCCCACACCGGTCGCCATGGATGTACATCTCAAAATGTGATAGCGGTGTGTGACTTCGACATGAGGTTTACTTTTGTTGTCGCCGGATGGCCGGGTTCAGCGCATGACACAAGGATATTCAATAATACTTTGGACAAATATTCAAATCGGTTTCCACATCCTCCTGACGGTACTTTCCTTATATGAACCTATAATTAATTGCTATGATGGCGTTCTCGAATTGGATCATCAACACTTACTTGTTTGTCATGTGTAGGAAAATATTATCTTGTTGATGCGGGATATCCCAATCGAAAGGGCTATCTAGCTCCTTACAAAGGACAAAAGTACCATCTACCAGAATTTCGACGGGGTCGACAACCGAGTGGTAAATACGAGGTGTTTAATCATGCTCACTCCTCCATTCGAAATGTGATTGAACGTTCATTTGGTGTCCTCAAAATGAAATGGCGAATCTTGTTGGCTATGCCAAGTTACAACATGGACAAGCAAACGCAAATTATTATTGCGTGTATGGCACTTCACAACTTCATCCGAGATAGTGCTTTACGCGATGTACTTTTTGAGAGATGCGATAATGATGAAGACTATGAACCAAACACTACACACGCTGGACCATCTGGAGGCAACAGCGGCAGTGCATCGGCAGTGGATGATACAAACATGTGCGCCTTTCGTGAAAGTCTTGCTAATTCCTTGATGTCTGCAAGATCATAGATAATATCTTTATATTGCAACATGTATCTTTATATGCAACTCATATTTATATGCAACTCAAATCAAGGTCGGATGTCTTCATTTTTTGTGAGAATTCCAAGAATATTTATTTTTTTCTTAACAGTTGTGAATTTTCCGCATAAGGCTATAGCTATTACCATACATATGCCCATATTTGAAAATAGACTACAATTCTTTTTTTTTGGGTGAGAACGTCTGTACGTCAGGATTTTTCTTGTAAACGAAATTAAATAGGAATGATTGTATATGTAAAATCAGCTAGTAATGATTTGATCGAATTCATGCATAAACGAAAGTAAAAAAGAAATATAATAGGGCCTTCAAAGCTGTCTAAAATTGGCATTACTGAAAAACGTTACACATTTGTCTTCGATACATATTCTCCTAATGTAAACCTAAGAGTATATTACTCTCACGTAGCCAATAGATTTGTACATCGAAGGCACTCAAGAAATGAAAAAGAGTGTACATCAAAACATCAGAGAAAAACCATCACAAAATGTCAGAAATTTCACCACTATCTGTGCAGTCGGAAGGTAATGAGCCATTGAAAGGATGGCCAAAACATGTACATGGATCCACATAGTAGTTGGAATGGTAATAAGGGTATTTCAGACTTTCTGGTAATAAGCCACACCATTCAATCCATCAAAAAGCGAGGATACCAAATAGCCTAACTTGGCTTAAAAGCTAACTGCTTTTAAGCTGCTTAAGCCAAAAAGCTAGCTTTAAGCTATAAGCCAAAAAGCCTAAGCCTAAACAAACAGGCCCTAAGCATGCCTCTCTTCTTTTTTCCCCTACTTGAATAACAAAGCAGAGTTCTTTTGTGGCCTCCTAGGTTGGAGGGGGGAAGCAACTCTGTCATGCAGGCGCCTTTATTTCAGAGAGGAACGAAGTGTGTCGTGTATATCTAGTGGCCTGTCTTCGCTTGTTTCCTTCTGCAAAGATCTTTTCAGATCGGTGAGTGATGCTGTCGCTTATCATGGACCACTTCCCCTAGCCAGAACTACTATCCTTCCTACCAGCAAGGTGTTTGTGACAATGATTCCCTCCTCTCCATTCCATGGCCATGGTGCATCCAGCTCTCTTCTTCCCAGCCCCTTCAATGCGTCCTCCCAACGGTTGGCAACTATGCCATGACAACTGATGAACAGGGCACATGAAAAGGAAACCCATTTTCGCGAGTACCGTCCTTACGCGAGGACTGCTCATTCTAACCACCACATGATCAAGCAAACCGTCCTGCTTAGACGGTTTGAAAGTGAATCCTTATTTTTATCAAATGCCCCCGAAGAGCTCGCATGAAGTCTCTCGGAACAGAGAAATATAGGTAGAATTCGTAGGCATCACTTTTGCTTCTGAAACATGGCCAGGAATTCTGTCATTCACTTAAGAGATGGGCATCAGGATCACCTTTGGAGTTTGGACATCATACAAATAACAAAGCCGGGGGGATTCCTGAGCGCTCGCGCGGTCCACGTCATCGCTGTGCGTCCCTGGGGCGACGCGTGTGCGGCGCTTCCGTCCGTCCGAGGGCGAGGCGCGTTTTGCCGATGTAGAACGCGTGTTGCGAGCGGTGCGTCGTTCGTCCGAGTATCTTTAGGATGGTACAACTTGCTGCTATGATGAAGTGTCTTCTGCACTAACTTAACAACGGTCTATTAAAATGAAAATGAGTCAAAGGAGGGGCTTTGCTCTCTCCCCTTCGCATGATCCATCTTAATGACCCAAACCTGATTAACTCTTCCTGCAAGTGTATCATCTCCAGGCAAACGGCAGATCACCAGCATGTGGCATGCATGATGTTTCCCGTACTAAACGCCAATGGGACGCTTCAGTTCTCTGCTACTTTCACAGCACAAAGCAAGCATGCACGCATCTTTCCTTTCCTGTGTTGTGGTAGAGTGGTGTTGATAATGACCTGGGGATCAAAAGATCAGGCTGAAGAATTTGATGCCATCAATGAGGAAAAAGAGAATTAGCACAAATATGTGCGTTGCTTTCACTGATCAGATGAGCTCAAACTTTGCAAGTTTTCAAATGAGGTTACTTCTCCATTTTTCCTATTAAGTTGGATTTCCATTTAAGAACACTGACTTGCATAAGCATCCATACAAGAATCACATCCTAAGCCCACAAAGCCTACCAAGAATTCAAGATCCATGTAACAGAGGGCAATTTGTCCAAATTGCAGAGTCTGCAAGGTTGGCAACCAATTTATACAGTATTCTTAGTACAGTTCCCTTAACTATGAGAGTAGTACTATATATATTCAACAGCGAACAGCCAACGCATTCACATAATTCACCAAATCTCATCCAACACTGTGAACAAGCTAGATACTAAGCACAAGGCACAAAGGAAGCATTCAGACAGTGATACCATGGAAGACTCACTGCAAATGCAAACCTATATCATTTCTTAGCAAATACGCCTCATCCACAAACAAAAAGTAGAAAGGAATTAAACACAAGAAAGTACTGGGGGACATATACAAGCTCCAGCAAGCCGTCGCAATTATGAATACTATCATGTTCTGGGACGGCTGCCCGATAAATCGAGTTTGCATGTTGACGGCCGAAAGGATGTATGCTTCAGTGGAAGTTTGATCTTGCTAGTGATCCACATCTCCCCAATGCTTGGATACAAACTAAATGACCTTCTAATGTAGTTAGCATCCGCATCTACATCATCGTTTCAAGTTGCCTCAGGAAAAGCTGCATAACAAAAAGGGTATCATCAGCTACTTTGTTAATGAAAGAGCATTGATTTAGGTTGCTCGATCTTTTTTTCACCAAAAGGTAGCATAAAAATCTTCCAACCTTTAAAAACTACAAAATATGTCGTTCAAGGTTAAAAAAACTACACACTAAAGCTTTTCAAGGTTAAAAAACCACACACAAAAACTACTATGGATTTATGTCGTTCCACAAAAGCTGCCACTTGGCACCTCACAGGCTCATCCACCATCTACATGTCACTAGACTCGAACTAGATGAAGAAAAAGTAGAAATGTAATGCTTTTAGAATCGAAAAGCTAGTTTGCTATCCATCAACTACAACACTAGTGGGGTTGCAGAGCACTCCAAGCATCATATGATAGTGCTCGACAAGACAAGCAAAGCTATCCCGTTATGATGTAGCCATCGCTTTTCACCAGTAGAAACTTCATGACAGTAAACCTAGAAGTTGTAATCAACCTTTCACTCAAAACTTCTACATCAGTTCACTCACCTCCCATTCAGTTCTTCTTCCCTTGCGTTGCTACTTAGTTATTCACATATTAATCTAACAATTTTTGTTATTTGATGCTTTCACGACATGCTTGCGAAGATGTATTATTGCACCATTGCTCAAAGTAGAAAATTTTCACTTTTGTACAATGGCACTCGCAGTTCTGAAGTGTTCATAGAACATGTAAGAGAATGATTCGGAACAACGGATTTCCAAACTTACTCATTTCGACCAATGGCCGCATTGGAGCAATTCCTACCCGGCGTGCCGCTCCCGGACTGCGCGATTCCGAGCTGAGGAAATCCGAAGGCGATCTCTTCCTGTGTCGGGAGGCGAGGAAGCGACCGCCGTTCCGAGAGGAGGTGGCCTCGTCGCTCCGGCCTCCATGGTGTGCTGACGACGCGTAGCGGCAAAAGCTCGGCTGGGACGTCGAGCACGGCACGTCCTCCTGAAAGACGCACATCGGCATATGCATCAGACGCAACGTTCGCATCAAACTTTTAACAAGAACAACACCTTTTCCTTCGAAATTGCAAGAAAGGATCGATCTTTTCTGCCGTAATTGTGAGGGAGGCGTCCCAATTTGACGAGAAGGATGCGACTTTCCGATATTAGGAACAGAGAATGGCGTAGAAACCAAATCAAGAAACAGGGAGCGAGGTAAAGGCGGCACCTTTGCGCACTCGGCGTCATTCGCACCGTTGGCGGTGGCCTCGCGGCTGCTACTCGACGTGGAGCTCGCGACGGGCGGCGGGGTGGCCTCCGCTTCCTCCGCCCACGGCACGACCTGGTTCTCCCCCTCCCCCTCCTCCTCGTCGTCGTCCTCCACGACCACATCCTCGTCGTCCTCGTCCTCGCGGCCGTCGCCCTCGCCGGCCATCTCGTCATCACCTCCGGCGCCCACGCCGCCGCGGCCGTGCCCGCCGCCACGCCTGACGCAGCGCTCGCAGAGGGACGCCGTGGGGCCCAGTCGCGGCCCCGCGGCGCGCCAAGGCGTGGGCTGCGCGCACCCGCGGCAGAGCAGCGCGCGCGCGTGGCGCGCGACGAGGAAGTTGGCGCCGTGCACCTGCGCATCGCAGCCCCAGCAGAGCGTGGCCTCGTCGGCGCCGCAGTACACCCGCGCCGCCGCGCCGCAGAGCTCGCACGCGCCGGCGCCCTTCTTCTTCCCCTCCCCCGCCGCCGCCGCCGCCATGATCGCTCTCCTCCTCCTCCTCCCTGGCTCCTTCTTGGCTATCTCTCGCCTCGTCGTCACAAGATTTTCTCCTCTCTTTTTCGATTGTTTTTTGTTTGTTTGTTTTTTCTTTTCTTTTTCTTCGTTCGATATGTAGAGAGAGACTAGAGATTGTAGAGAGAGAGAGAGAGAGAGAGAGAGAGAGAGAGGGGAGAGGTTCTTTTCTTGTGTGGTGTATGCTGAGCATATGTGAGGCTGGTGTTGTTTGGGTTTGTACTAATTCTTATGAGCCTCCAACGGAGGATCCTCTGCGGATGCGCTTCATTCCCGCTACTGGCGCTCAAGCCTCCACGTGGACATTCCGTGGTTTATTAACTATCCTTTTCTTGGCTTTCTTTTTCCCAACCCTAATCTCCCTTTGGATCATGTTCAACCTCAGCTCCAAAAATCTAAATTGATTTGCTTAAAAAGACATATGACTTAGCAGCCATGTATTTCGAACACATCCATTGCTTACTAAACTTAGATTTTTCTCTACACCTATTTAAGCACCATGGCGAAGCTACCGCAGCGGCGCGGGGATATGCTCGAGAGAGAGCTGTCACGGGACGACTCTGAGCCCTTCATCCAGTGGGATCCGTTCCTGTCGGACTCCACCTCACTGTTTGACACCTCCGGCGAGGGGCACATGCTGGTGGTGCTGCTCAGCTATCTCGATGCACGGTAGAAGCACCTACGGAGGTACACGGACCTCTACCGCGAACATAGGTCGATGCGGTGTAGTTCATGGTGCCCATGTGCGAGCTCATGGGGCTCTGTACATGCTTCTAGTGTGAGCCGGCTAGTACTTTAGGCAAGAGCAAAACAAGTAGGCTACAAAATTGAGGTATTATTGTTGATCATAGGACATGCTCCAATAATAACCTTGAGATACAACATTGTCTGTCTTCTCTTTTTCTTTTTCGTTATAAAGACTATATGCGTACAAAATTTGCAGCACAACATATATAAAATTCATGGAAAAACTCAGGCCCTGTTCAAGAGTGTCATCACTTTTGACTAAAATAACACTATAGCGACTGTTATTTTTTCTAGAATATTCAATTAAAAATAAATTAAAAAATATAAAAAGTATTGTTATATCTCTGTGGATAATGCTAAAGAAAAAGGAAAGGAGGAAAAAGGGGGGAAACCACGTTAAGAAGTTAACGTGTTTCAGGCAGCTTTTGACTTCTAAAAACAGAAGCTGTTTGGAACGAGACCTTAAGACATGCTGAAACACAGGAATTTCATAGGAGAGAAAAAAAAGGAAAACGATTTTTTTTACAAAAATCTAAACAGTCCTAGACCACACGAAAATGTCGCTCATAGTTTTGAAAGAAAGAAAAGTAACTGAAGTGAAAGAAACTAGGAACATCAAGTGGTGGGGAATAAACAAGGGGAGGGAGGAGGGGAACGTGAGGCTGGGAAGGGGGAGTGGCCGGGAAGCGAGCGACGAGGGCCACAAGCGGGAGAAGCTGAGGCGGGAGCGGACCACGTGAAAGCGCCCGACCCGTCCTGCCACCTCGTATTCTTCCTCGCTGCCCCACACGGCTCCACCTCACCAGCCACCCACGCCCCCTGCTTCTGCGCCACCTCCCCCCAGATATTTCCATCTCTCTCCCCTTCTTCGAATCCCAATACCACCTCCCTGTCCACCTCACCTCCCTCTCCGATCCACTAGCTATTTTTTTTATATATTGCTAATTTTTCGTATAGCGCTCCTACGAGGCTACAAGTCCTTGACGACGCCATGCTAATCTTTGTTTCTCCTAGGTGGGTATTTTTATATGGAAATCGAAATATGGAACAAACTAAACAAAAGAAATCAAGAATTATGGTTTATTTGTGTATGGTATTCGGTGCAGATTATATTTTTATGCTATTTGGTTTCGGTGCGGTTTTTAAGTCTCGAAAACTGAATTAATCGAAATACCGAAATGTTATTATTTTTCCTTATGTGAATTTGTAGTAAACAAAAAGCTATATTTTGCCGTAAGTGTGACATGAACTAAACCTCTAACTGGCCCTACAACGGTTGAGGGGAGAATATTAGGTGAAAATAGGTACCGAAAATCTGATAATTTCGATTTTGGAACGGAATTGTGACGATACTACATGTGATGTTTTTTTAGCGAACTTGCTTTTGGTGCACATAGCATTTCTGATATTATTTTATAGTTCTAGTCAATTTACTAGCAGCATCCGTGTCCCGTCCGCTTCCGTTCCAAATTATAAATGCAATCTTTTTCTGCGAGGTGTTTGATCCATGAAATAGTTTTTTTAGTCTGTAGTTTTATCTTTTAGCTTATAATATTTAAATTTTGGCTATTTATAAGAGACAGTATGTAGAAAAAAGTTATATATAATTTTGGTCGGCATAATTGAACTTGGTATAATACCATTATAATCTACCTATAGATCTATTTTAAAAAATATATTATTTAAAAACTAATTACTATAGATATAATATATCTAGATATTTATCTTAAAAGAGAATTATTTGAAACCTAATTACTGTAACAGCAAGTTAAAAAGCCAAAGACTTGATCTGGATTTGCTGGAAGTTGTGGACACCGGCACGGAAGCTTCTGCGGTTTTCATCTTTATTATGGGGGACGTACGTGCATGCAAATAAAAATTTTCGCCATGCTTTCTCTGCGGTCGTATGTTCACTAGTAGTATTTTGTATGATATGAGAAGAAGGGCCATTTGTATTTACTTTTATTGATGATTTTTTATTGAAAATAAATAGTACTAGCCAAAAAATTGGCTTTTAAAAGATGGGTAAACGGTGGAAAAAGTGAGAAAATGATATATGTGCGTGATATGAGTGAGAGGAGTAGAGTGCGTGATACACCCATGACCTCTTCCTTATCCACGAAGCGAGAAAAATGCAGAAACCGCTTCGAGAAGAAGTATTCCTTTTGGCTTTTTCTAAGAGCAAGTATTATAAGAGGCAGTAAGCTGGCTGTATGCTGAGGTGGAGGAGAGAGAGGAGGAGAGAGAAGAGAGGTGGGCTGTAAGCTTACAGCCAGCTGAAGCGCAAGAACCAAGAAACTTTGTGAGAGGAAGGGGTAGATCATACAGCCTTCAGCTGACTGTAACTACTATATGAGTAGGCTGATAAGTGGGCTGTAAGTATCCATACAGCCAGCTGAAGGTTGTATTATAAGACTTGCTCTAAGCAGAAACTAAAAACAAAAAACAATACAAATAAGGTCTTAAGGGTTTGCTCATTTAGGTTTAAATTTGTGGCTTTTGGATTTATTTTACTATTTGAGGCTTTTTTTACATTATAGATTCTCATAGTTTTTTCAATGTAATTAAATTTTAAAAAATTAAAAATAGAAAAAACAGGTTATCCTATCACACACTATGCAAAGGAATAAAAAAATCTAAAAAATAGAATTAAAAAACTAGAAAGTAAAAGTCAAAAAAGATAAAAACGGAAGCCTAAACGAGCGGGACCGTAGGTGTGGAAGCTTTTACGGTAGGAACCGTATTCCTGCGCCGCTAATCTATACACGAAATGTGCATTTGAAAGCTACATGTACAACAGGTTAATCCTCTTTCAAGCGCCAAACAAAATAGAGGGT
This sequence comes from Dendrocalamus latiflorus, assembly GCA_017311315.1. Classification (NCBI taxonomy): domain Eukaryota; kingdom Viridiplantae; phylum Streptophyta; class Magnoliopsida; order Poales; family Poaceae; genus Dendrocalamus; species Dendrocalamus latiflorus. Next base: position 4,687,345 of record CM029626.1, read on the forward strand.
ATTTGCAAGGGACCCTACTCGTTTGTACTAAGAAGCTAAATATTTTCTCCGCTGGCCTCTCGAAAAACGGTTTTATTGAGGAACTATCTTTCAGATCATACTGACGTGTCATTCCGAAACAAAATTGACAATATATAGTCTATAGAGTATTCTAGCACACTTTAAAGTTTGAACTTTAAATTCAAAATGTGTTTGAAGAAAACGAAATATAAGTTCCATATGAATAGAAGCATTTGTCAGTCTTTTTTTCCTTTTTCTTTTGACTTATCACTTGCCAGATTTTTCTTATTCTAGTCACCCTTAACATTGAATGAATTTGAATATAAAATTTTCTATATAGTCAGAGTAAATTGAAAAGCACATCTAGATTTTTTTTCCATGTATTTTTCATGTTGATTTGTTCCCAAACGGGGAGAGCGATCACATAAGTGCGCCATAAAGGATGATTGAATATGTAGCCCATTTTAAAATAAAGCTATATGTACATGATCCTGCAAGAAGTTTAGATGATGCTTAGTTTGGTAATAACTTATTTTCTTTTTTTTACTGTAGCTGGTTTATTTTTTACTATAATTGATAGTAGTTTATTTGGTGCAATTCAATTTAAAAATTTTAACAATAGAAAAAATTGATTAGCCTATCACAGATAGTGCGAAGGAATACAAAAAATAAACAAAAAGCCCTAAAACCAAAAACCTAGAAAAAGATAAAATAAAGTAATAGTAAATTAAAAATCAGAAGTTAAAACTGAAATGAGAGGTAATCCTCTTTCAAGCGACGTGCAAAATAGAGGGTTTTGCATGGGGACTCCCAAGCCACTCGCGTGTGCACTAGCAAGCTAAATATTCTCATCGCCAGCCAACTATCTTTCAGATCATTCGATTTTGATGTGGATTCTATAAACATGTCATTCTCAATACATTGACCATTTTACCTGAAAATCAGATAGTTTACACGGACGGGTTGCGGTGCATACATAGAATATCTGCATCCCCTGGTCTATCGTGTCGATTTTCAACTGGATGTTCCAATCATCTGAAAACAACACATCATTTGAACTGCAAAGCTGAATGATGGAATCCTCGTGTTAGTGGTATGTTATATTTTTTTGCTATATTTTATCTATTTTATCATATCGTTTAACAAGAAATTTAAATTTTATTTTGATTATATATTTGTGTTGTACTTTTGTTACATCTCAGCGCTGATAGTATTTGATGTTAGTTATAAACTTATAGCCTCTTTGGTTTTAGGTCCGAGACTCAGAGAAATCCTGACTCCGTCACTGTTTACACGAATGGGTTGCGGTGCATACATAGGATATCTTCACCCCTGGTCTATCGTGTCGATTTTCAACTGGATGATCCAATCATCTGAAAACAACATATCATTTGAACTGCAAAGCTGAATGATCGAATCCTTTGGGCTATGGACTTGAGCAAGAGAAAAAGAAGGAACTTTTGAGCACTCTACAAGCAATTACAACACACACACACACACCCTCATCAAATGAGAAAGGAAAAGGAGCTAGACACATCAAAGCCACCCTTACATGCTACCAACCACGCTACTACTCATCAACCATCATCACTTAGCAGTGACTAGTGACTAGTGAGTCGTAACACGAAGGGAATAAGTGGACCTAACTTGCGTGCAATTGCCATGTCAACATTACGGTACTAAAACGATAGTAGTAGTTTGCTACACCCTTTGAACATTTCTACGGCCTCCAAAGTGTTTTTTTGACCGTTAATTTTTATTACGATACATTGTTATGAAAAAATATATTATAAAAATATATTTCATAATGAATTTAGTAATGGCAGAAACTCATGCAGCCAATCTACATATTTCATTTTCTACATGTTGAAAATATATTTCAAAACTAAGAAGTTGACTGTAGGGGAAAAATGGGGACACTTTGCTTCTAGTTATTCTTAGTCCCAGTTGGTATGTTCAATTCAATTCTTCGCAGCTGGCTTGGTTCGCTACTAGGAAGGAACATTCGCGCTCGCTGGTGGCCACACGTTGGCAGGGGCGATCACATCGCGGCGCAAAGGAGCAACGGGCGCCATTGCGCCGTCGGATCACGATCGGACGGTGGCACAGGGCCCTAGGGGACTCGTGGCTGAGGTGCGAGGGAGCCCGCGGGCGAGCTGACGAGTGAACATCTCAAAATTTTAAAACACATTTGAATTATTTTGAATTTTGGTTTCATTTGGTTTTCCACCTAATTCATCACTTATCCCCACCATTCAAACCTCCTTCTGCCCGCCATAGCATCCACACCACCCATTTGAGCACATCACAGTGAGACGACACTGTTCACACACCGGCAAGTGTCACCATCCACCTAGATGCCGCCCATTTGCCGCTGCCGTGACTTCGCTCGTCGCTGCCGCACCCTTGTCACCCCGTCAAAGCCCGTACACTTCGCTAGTCCCGCTTTTGACAGCTAGCGAAGTTTTCAAATTGGAATTGGTCGCCGCCTCCCCTGGTTCATCTCATCGCCACCAAATTTCTCTACCAACCGCCGTGCTAGCCTCATCCGTCTCTGTTAGACTAGCATACGACTCCCTGACACCCGACCCCTTCTTAATTGCCACAGTCACCACTTGGCCTTTCCGCCATGGCCACTTCGCCTCACCGCCTCAGTGCCCCTCTTCATAACCGTCTTGCTGACCTGACAACCCACCCTGCGCCTTGACCGCTGCAATGTCAAGCCCGAGGAAACACAAAAACAATCCCCTCAACCAATTGCACCGCACCTTCCCGTGCCTTCCTGACTCCACCACACACCGTTGCCGCCTTAACCAGAGCGCTGAGCCAAACTACCTATCTCTCCATATTTAAGACCCTGGGCCCTTCCGTTGAGACACACTGGTGCCCAGCAAACCCCGCCACACTCTTAGTTGCCCTAACGACCCCCACACCATCGGCAATCACCGAAAGACCCCAAAGTAAGCCAATTTTCAATTCCTATTATTTAACCGATTACTTTTCAATTGCATTTGCCTGTAGCACCCTTATGCTCCCAGGAACACCACCGAAGCATGACCCTAACTTCCCGAGCTCTCTACCACGCTGGCAACTAGCGCCGCCGCCCGACCATGGAGTCTCTGTAGGATCAAGGATAACTGACTAGAGGGAGGGTGAATAGGAGGCTTTTAAATTTTTTGTCTTTTAATTAATTCTTTACAATTTTAATATAACAAGAGTACAAAGCACTTAAATCCTACACAATTCTAGTCAAGCTGAGAATCAACAATAGTATATCTCTAAAATGATCTTAGCACAAGTAAATGATCACAATGAAATAAACTAGCAAGAGATAAATGAGGAACAAGAAATCACCAATGAACACACGGAGTTTATACTGTGGTGTTCGAAAACTTGTCGGTTTTCCCTAATCCACGTTGAGGTTAGCCCAAACAAATTGGACCGGCTCCATGAATTAAGCCAAACCACATCTAATCCACTAGTGCTAGCTCTTTTTCGCTCCAGGTAGGTGAGCTCCAACCTTCACATGCACACCGAGCCTTCTCACAAGCTTTTTTGAGAAGATCACCGGTCAAACTCTACCGAGTCGTCCAGGTGCCGGCAAGCACCAAGAGTAGCAAATTACCAGCTTCACCTAGGAGACTCTGTTTGGGGTAAAAATGTTCCTGAAGTGCATAGTTGCAATAGTGGCGGTAGCATAAAAAAATTGATTCTATACCACTGAATAGCATATACTTATATAAAATACCATTAAAAAATTCTCTCTCTATTATATACCATTAAATTATACCAAAATTCAATTATATGTCATTGCCATCAGTTAAGGTACGTTTGCCTTTGAAAAAGACGATTTTGTCCTCAGCTCAAATCTGTCCGAATGATAAAAATTAAATATAGGTCAAATTGGATTAGCCAAAAATACTAAAATATTTTTGGTGGATCATTGGAGTAGTGTAAAACTCAAATATAAAATTTTATGAGCTGACCCTTTCATTTGTTCCATTTTTGATGTTTTAATCCAAAATTAGTCTATTTGAGGTATTTTTCAAACTGGGTCAAATTCATTGTAGAAAATATAAAATCATAATTTTTTGGATCTATGTGACAGCTTAGGAGCATGTGAGAATTTTTCCACAATTTTTAGACTTCATTTAGTATTTGTTCTTAAATAGTTGCCTTTATTAGCATTTAAATTTAAAATCTAAAAATTTTCTTTGAACAGTGCCTTGAAAATTTTTTCTAGATCATTGACATATTTAACAACACTCCTATGAATTTTCGTAATTTTAGGAGGTTGTTTGCTATTTGAAATAAATCGGATCTTCGGCAAAGTTGTAAATACCATTCTAGTTCGGCCGGAACATTCCGTACCAGCAAGCAATACGGCGCAGCTGACTCTCCATCCCGTACCGGCCTTGATACCGATCAATACCGGTCCATTCTGTTCTAGCCATTCTGTTATCGGCTGTGATTTTGTATTTAATTTTGGGAATTCATAGGATTTGTCGTTTCATCTATTCCGGTACTAGGCATAATTGAAGTTGCCCCTCATTTTTATACTATGGTTATGTATTTAAAATGAGATTTTTAAGATAAATTATATACGCATATAATTACATATATATACTTATGAATAAATATATATTATTATATTAAACTTTTAAAATCTGAAACGGTACATCGGAATGGGTCGATACAGGCGCATTCCATACCAAGAGGAAAACTAGAATGGCTTCTGGAACAGAATTGACAACTATGGTCTTCGGTCTTTTGTAGGAGCATTTTGGTCTTTTCCAGGAGATAACGGTCTCCCCTAACGGTCAACTAATGACAGTGATATATAATTGAATTTTGGTGCAATTCAGTGACATATAATAGAGAAAGTATTTTTAATGGTATTTTATAAAAACAGACGCTATTTAGTGGTATAGAAATAATTATGGAAAAACACTTTGTGGCAGTGGCACAGAAGTAGTATATTCAGGTATTGAGCTGTGAAATCTCGTGGCCTTTGTTTTCCTCCTACAAAACGCGAAGGACGGCGGCACGTAAAAGTAATGTCGTTGTAAGAGCAACTCTAACAGGACCCCTACTTGAGCCCTCAAACTCAGATTTGAGAGCCAGAGCCAAAAACTCAGCTCCAACAGGGCCCCTACTTGGCTCTCAAAAATAGGAGGCCTCTCAAATGAGGCCTCCAAGCCCTCATTCCCAGGGACCCTGCTCTGGCTCTCATCCTACGGTTTTCCTCGTTTTTTTGCCGCACCCGTGAAACTTCCCCCGCGCTCGGCCTCCAATCCCCCGCCGCCTCCAATCCCCCGCACGCCCCCCGCCCCTCCTGCTCGGCCTCCAATCCCCCGCCGCCTCCAATCCTCCTCTGCCGTCCACGGTGCGGCTCCCCCGGCGATTCCTCCCGCGCCGCCACCGCCCTCCTCGTCGACTCCTCTTCTCCGGCTCCCGACGCATCTCGCCCGACGCGCCTACACGGCTCCCGACGAGGGACCTCCGTGGCTCCCCGGCGAGGGACCTCGACGCCCGACGCATCTCCGACGCGCCTCGCCGAGGGACCTCCGCCCGACGCCTCTCCCGGGTCCTGCGGATGACGAGCGCGAGAAGCTGGGCGTAGCGCTGCGCGGGGGCCCGCCTGACGTTCTCGGAGAAGGAGGAGGCGAGGAGGCGGACGAGCGCCTCAACCTCGCCGTCGTCGGCGGGGGTGAGGGCGCGCACGGTGAGGAAGCCGTGGGGGAAGGAGTGCGCGTAGCGGAAGGCGGCGAGCGCGTCGAGCTGCGAGAACGCGCGTAGCGAGAGGAAGACGCCGCCTCCGCCCGCGCCGGTGCCGCCGCCCGAGGAGGGGGAAGCGGAGGCGGCGCGAGGCGGAGACGGAGAGGTGAGGGGCAGGGGGAGAAGAGGAGGTGGGGATGCCTGGAGACGGCGGGGGTGAGGGAGAGGATGTAGGAGTAGATGGATTTGAGGGGTGCTGTTGGAGTAGGTGCAAAAAAACTGGGCCCTCAAAAATAGGAGGAGCCCTCAAATCAAAAGTAGGGGCCCTGATTTGAGGGCTTCTGCTGGAGTTGCTCTAACAATATCAGGCATATCGCAACAGAATGGAAAACGCTTTAACTAAACAAATGGGTAGCGCACAGAAGAGGCACGGCAAGGAGTCGGGCAGCGTTTGGAGTTGCGTAGAGTGGTGCTTACCGTTGAGTTTGAATTATATTTGATACAAACTCTTTCTTTTAATTTGAGTCGTTGTAACTTGAGTTCAGCAAATTAAGAGCTAGATATTTTGTTTTTTTGTAAGACTTTAATATATTTCTTTTTTCTTAGCAATTCTAAAAGTTATGTCATCAACTTTTAGTAATAAATAGATATCCGATTTTTCAAAGCGGTTTTCTGACTCTTCTCACTCATGTCTTGCTCAAAGAATAAAGAAAAAAAGTTATAAACGCATTATGTATCCCACTTCTCAAGCCCCGTTTCACGCATATATCTCTCTTATTTTCTCCACCGCTCACCTCTCCTAAAAGTAATTTTTTTAGCTACTACTATTTATTTTTAGTCAAAAACTATTAGTCGTAAATAAAATATATCGGCTGTAGCCAATATGAACATCAAATATGTTTTGCTGGGCTTTGCACTCCTTGTCCTTTGTTTCGCCCTCAATTTTGATCCTATCCTGCGGTGGAGTTACAACTTGGAGTATCTACTTACATGCTTCGAGATATGTACAACCCTTGGTGAGAAGCTCCACTGCTCTTTAACGTACGTCCGTTCGCCGACGAGCCCGGGCAGCTGCCGCCACTGTAGACATGCAAATGTTCCTATTTGGAACATGAGATTTCACCTTTTTTTTTTCTTTAGAGGAGATCTGCTGATTTCTGCAAAATTCATATTCGAATTTCAAGCCGGGCCGTAGGTCAAGAAGACTTGGGTCTGTGTGTCATGAATAAAAGAAAACCACCTCTTATTACACTTTTTACTATAATTTTTCTATTGATTCTATCTAAAAACACATTGTTTAAAAGTTAGTTACTGTAAGCTAGGTCGAACCAGCCACAGGCAGGTCAAAGGTTAGCCGTTGCAGAGTTGGTCGATCCACTAATGCATGCAATCATACTAGGCAAGATCGCATCATCAGGTGTGCATGCTGCTGGTCTAAATCTGATCTTACGAGCTGATGCATGGGGTCTAAATATGATCTTAGAGCAGCTAGCCAACCATGCATGTTCCAAGTGTTCAGACAGAGCGCTTAACACTCTTAACAGCGATGTTACCTGGCTGGGCTACCTGCTCGATCCAGCAGCTGCCTGCCTGAGCTACCTGCGCGCATAAGGGTAGATTCTTGCGGACGACAGCGACACTGGATCTAGAGCTGAATTGACACGCACTGATACCATCCATCCATCCATCCATCCATCCATCCATCGGCAACGGCAGGCAACTTCAGGTTGCTTCAATTTGTATCCACTTGCACAGTGCATTGCATAAGCAACTCCCCTGTTCACTTGCATGTTGCACTGCATTAGATAAATCAGCAGCTATCTGCAAGTCTGCAACACAGAAAGATTGTTTGCCGGTTTGGTATTCCGTTGCCATCTCTTGTGTCAGCCCAGCCCATGCGAACGTAATGGTCTTCAGCAGATGTAGACGGCCGTGGCAATTTGCTGGGCTTTTTCTTTTCTTTTGGTCAGTGTCATCTACGCTGGGCAAGCCTCAATGTTTGTAGAACAGCATCAGAATGTACAACACTTTGCTTCTCTCGGTGTAGCCGCCACTACTGGTGTATGCATGACCGTGAAAATGCTTGTGCAGCTGCAACACAGAGACACTCATTCCAGCACCACACTCTCAAGGCAGCCATGAGCTAGCCCATTGCTTAGATGGAGCTTCAGAGCAGCTAAAATGGCATCTCCTGCAGATGGTACAGGTGCACAGGTGAAGAACGGATAGGATTTTATTATGCAGCCGTCCTCAGTCCTCTTCAGCAACCTGTCTTACTTGAATTGCAGGGATCCATGGCCAGTACGCCCAATTGGAGTGCAACTATGCAAGGCACTTGATTGCACCCACGTACAGACAGTGCACTGTACTATACAGCTCTAGCCTGTAGGTAATCAAAGGTGCAACGCCTTTTGCTCACCCGTTGCAATTCAGTCTTCTTCTCCTTGCTTCCTTTGACATTCAGCTTCAAAGCTATCCAGGTGCATCTCACAACTGAGTTGCCCCAGGCAAGTAGAACTCCGACGGCCATGTTGCCGTCATGATGAGTTGATGATTGTGCTGCCTTCATCTCCTCTGCAAAAAGAATACTACGTGAACACGTGCCAAGAATCGATCTCTAGCGAATATGGACAGAGTTGTTGGAACATAGTGTTAGACTATGTGTGGTTGTGATTAAAATTAATGATGAATAATTGACATTTCAATTGCTTTGAAATTTGCGTTTGTGAAAGTTTTGGTCGATCGCACAGTAAAATGTTTTGGCTTCGAGTGGTTTTGAGTTGTGAAGAAGAAGCTGATCGAACCAGTCCGATTAATGAGGATATTCATACCATCTGATCTTCATCTAAATCATTTTGACGGTCCGATCAGCGTCGGAATGTTCGGACCAGTCCGATCAGCGAACATTCAGACCATCTGATTTTCATCTAAGTCGTTTTAACGGTCCAATTAAAGTCGGAACATTTGGCATTTCGAAAAGTTACTTGTTTTTCGACCGTCGATTTACGATTCGGTGGATCGGTTGGTTGCGACTATTCAGACTAGTCCGAAAGATAGAGCGATCGTTTTTCATCATCTAGGATTGGATGGTGTTTAAGTGGTCCAGGAGGATCGAATGGTGTTTGAGTGCCATTGGAGGTCCGAATGGCTTTATGACCACGCTAAGTTGATCACTGCAGACTTCGACCATGGCATTTCGACTACGCTAGTCTTTGATTACACCTGACTTCAACCACATCTGGCATCGACCACTTTTGACTTTGACCACGATAGGATGATGACCACTGAAGGTAATTGTAGCCACAATATTTTTTCATGGTCATAGCTACAATATTTTTCATGGTCGTAGCTATAATGTTTTTCATGGTCGTAGCTACAGTGATTTCCATGGTCATAGCTAGAGTAACTGGTCGATACTCGATAGTCGTAGACTTTGTGATTGATGGTCGTAGACTTCGAGGATTATTGTCATAGTCGTAGACTTTGTTGTCTGTTGTCGTTGTCTTCGTTTTTTCGGCCGGTTGTCGTAGACCACACGATCGGTAGTCAAAACTTTGCGATTGGTTGCCGTTGGCTTCACGATTGGTACTCGTAAACTTCTAGTTGATACGAGTGCTTCATCCTTGTGATCTTCGAGTACTTCGAGTACTCGTATTAGGCTAGTGGTATGACTGGCTGGTGCATGGCTGTCGGTGTTTGGTGGACGAGGTCAGTACTCGGTGAACGGTAGTCATGGGTAGTGTTTGGTACTCGGTTGTCAGAAGGATTTCATACTCGATAGTCATGGTTTTTGCAGTCATAATTGTTGTGATCGGTTGTCAGAGACTTGTGATATCTAATCGATAGTCGTAGCAATTGGTACTCGGTACTCGATGCATATGTGGTCGGTAGCGATGCTTATTTTTCCTGAGTGTTTTGAGCAGAGCGATGGTAATTCTTGAGTACTTATTGTTTTTGAGTACTCGCTAAGCTAGCGGTCATAATGAGTTATCTGAGGCTGTTTTTTGGATAGCGATGGGATTCGTGGTCGTGGACGACATGTGTGATGCTAGTAGATGGTTAAAGTTGTATTTCAAGTGTGTATACTAATGATGGTCAAGTTATGAAGAACTTGTGCCGGGAAAACTTTCTTTGGTTTTTGCATATGCAGGTGAGTGTGGAGACAATCGCGGTCGGTGATGAGGAGTACTGGGACTAGGATCGGGAGATCTGAGATCCAAAGGTTGAGGATGTCACGTGAGGTGGTCGGGCTAACGCTGGAGCACATGGAGATCAAAGGTGGTGATGTGTGGAGAAGTTACGGGCGGTGTGATCCTGGAGGCTTCGACACGGAAGTTGATGAGACTACGGGAGGTGTGTCCTGGAGGCTTCATCATGTGATGAGTTAGGAGTTGTGGATGGAATCCATAACTGAGAATGTTGAGTGTTTGGATAAAACCTGTATTAGGAAGGGTTTCGGATCCCTTGATTTGAGGTGAAAATAAGATTTTGTGTTCGTGTTTGCATTGAACACGATTTAGGGCTTTAGAATATAAAAACAAGTAGAGGCTAAGTGTTTTAGTCGCGGTTTTTAGAGGTAGCTTTTTGTGCTAGGGTTTTTAGGGGTGATTGTGAGGGCACTTTGTAAATTCACGGAAATTCAGCAATAAAGAACATCTTGAATTAATCTAGTTTGTGATTTCTAGTGACTGCTGTTTGGGCGATGCGTACGATTACGAGCAAAGCTGAGCATCAAGTGTTCATTCGAGCGGTTGGGTTTTTCATTGACTACATAAAGATTTCAAGAAGCGGAGGCAATCATTCACCCCCTCTGATTGCGTCATACGATCCTACAAGTGGTATCAGAGCCAAGTTGCAATGGCATCAGATTGGGATCAGTTTTCAAGTAAGCCACTATTTTTTGATGGTTCAAACTATCTCTATTAGAAAACATGTATGGAGGTGTTTCTACAAGCACAAGATAATGCTAGTTGGCAAAAAAAATTAAATATTCGTATGAAGTGTCTTGTGTCATTACCATTGAAAGTACTACTGATATAGAAGCGAATGCTAAGACTAGAAATATTTTATTGCAAGGTTTAAGTAGAAATGAGTTTCTTAGAGTCGCTCATCTTAAGTTTGCAAATAAAATTTGGACTACTCTAGACGATTACCATGAAGGTGTTTCTACAAGCTGCTTTTCGTGCCACGCATGCAGGTGTTTCTACAAATCTCCGCTTGTGCCACGCCGCCACCGCGCTCTCGTCCACACCACCGTAGGGCGAGAGCCTGGTCGAGAAGGAGAGAGGAGGAAGGAGACCGGTCAAGAGAAGGAGAAGGAGAGAGGAGGGCCGAGCCGATGCCAGATCTAGCCAAGAGGAGGAGGAAGGAGAGAAGTAGGGGGAAGAGGAGAGGAGGGCGAGCTATGTGGAGCTGCTGCTGTAAGGAGGTAGGTGAAGGGCTTTGCGTTCTCGCTGATCTCCTCGTCCTCGATGTTCATGTCTAGGGTAATGACCAAATCCTCACTCATCTGCTAGTGCTGTAGATTGATTTAGAGATTAGTTTGGTGGTGTTAGATGTGTGATATCGTGGGCAGAAATGGTGTAATCGTTGTTAATAGATTTTTTATTGATAGTGACTTATAGAGCCGCTTTGGACACTTCACATGGTTAATATAAGAATTTGAGTTACTAGATAGTTGTAGACAATAGGGTACTTAAACACTTAGTTTGGTTGGATAGGTTAAAAGTTAAGGTATTTGTAAGCTCGCTATCCAGTTAATCGTTGTGATTGGATAACACCGTTGTAGTTTACTTATTGAAGTTAGTAGATGACCAAATCAGAGTTATGAGTTCTTATGGGAGTTGTAGAGCACTACCTAAGCTTTCTGTAGTGTGTTAAGTCATTGAATTTGGTCAAGTAGGTTGGAAGTTATGGCCCTAAGAACTCTACTGTCTAGAATTGGGTTATCAAATGTCCCATGGTGTTATTTTGCATGTTCAATGCAGAAAAGAACTTAATTAAATTGTGGTGACAACCGAAAACAGTAGATAATTTCTAGTCTCTAGAAATGTTATTATTTGCTATGGTTGGTGTTGTAGAAAAATAGTTATAAAATTTTGAAGGTTGTTGTCCAATAAGTTAACAACAGTAACTTTGGGGCTAAAAATGATGGCCTAGATGGCTCAATCATGAAAAAATAGATATTTAGGGAAAATGTGGAAGATTTTGTATAGATTTTAGAAAATATATTGTTTGCATAGTTTGAGTTCCTAGTTTAGAAGATATGGCCATTTGTACACTGGGACAACAGGGTGAATGGCCGGTAAACTAGATTAACTTAGTTCGGATTTACGCTTATAGGAGCGTCGTTAGCTTATTTCTCATGTTTGTACTGTGGCAGCATGTTTTGAGTTTGGTAATGATTGTCTAGGTGGAGGTTTAAGGTTGGTGTCATGTACACATCATCCTTGTGGTTAAAAGGCAAGTACATAGTAGAATAATGGATTGAGTTGGATACTTGATACTTGATATTCCATGTCATTTTGTTTACATCATTTTATGAGATGATTCCCCTGATTACATATTGATTATACCATGATGAGCGATGATTATGGTTGAATGTTAATATTGGAAGAATGTTGTATCATACATTGCACTCATACCCAAGACTTACCTTGGGTAGGTATCCAACGGGAGTGGGAAGATAAACACCTACTTCGATAGGCACTCCACAGGAGTGAATGTTGAGACCCTATATGAAAGAGGGCGGGATAAGAGTGGTTCATTGACGAGTAAACACTTCGCTATACCGGTATAAACTACAATTACATATGCATCATATTGCATTGCATGAAAGAAAAAAGAAATGAGACAGTGATATAGTTACGGAGATCATAATTTACAGTTCATTGATATGAGATGGGCAACTGCTGCCGCTCGTCGGCCGCCGCTGCGCAGGAGGACGTCAAGTACAATACCGGCCATGCCTGCCTGCACACACGCATGCATGTAGAGATCAAGTTAGTAGTGTATGCATACACTATGCCTCACTTGATAATTATATATTATTCATTGTCAAGTTCACGTGTAGCGATAAATAATACTCACGCCGAAAGAAGAAATTCGCATAAAATATTCCTCCTCAAAAATAGAGGGAATTAGATTCATACTGTGAACTAAGACGTGTTGAGTGCTGACAGCATCAGATCAGCATTACTCCGCATCTAATAAATGAAGATCATAGAACACTTCCCTAAATTAATAAACGAGTTATATAAGGCAATGGACAAAGCAAATAAATGTATTAAGAAAAGTTTGAGGAATAAGTTATCTTTGCATGGACAACATATTAAAGTAATTGACTCTTAAATATGCTTTAAGAATGATGCCCGCCCAGGTGTACACCATGCTAGTTATACTAAAAATCAGATCGGATTCGAATATTTTTTAGATTCCAATAATTATTTGTGACCTCTCCTATTTAAACATAGCACTGAATTGTTTTAATATTTTAAATTGATAAATAGCTTAATCTAATATGCAACTACATATTAAATATTGATAGTAACAAATAAATCATTCTTCTCATGTATTGATATAATGCAGCTTTTAGGAACGTTGAGTTGTCAACTGTACATTAGTTCCCTTTCCTCAACCACCAGCCATCGCTCGTGTATGCTGTTTCAACGCTGAAAACCGGCTTTGCCTTCAGCGTAAAATCAGAGAATAGTAGGCTGCATTAACCCTTCGAATAGACTGGCAAAGACGCATGCAGCGACGACCTGGTTGTTCGGCTGTTCCACTCCTTGTAATCAAGAGGCAACCTCATCCAGGCTTTAATATATCCCACTTCTCCATTCCATTCCCGTGTTCTTCACAAGCATAACAAGAAGAGTAGGAGGCTCATGGATTTTCTTCCCATCTACAGCATCCTCTTGCTGGTTGGTTGGTCATTCAACTCGGTGTTTTGTGCATCTCAGAACCTCCTCGTCCCAGGCAAGCCACTCTACGCTAACCGCGCTCTCGTCTCTGACAAGGTGTCTTTGCTTTGGGCTTCTTCTCCCCGTCCAACTCCACCACAAAACATTATTACGTTGGCGTATGGTACAAAAACATTATTAATTTAGAGAGAGAATTTTACAAATAAAAGCTAAAAAAAGTCATACAACACTTGCAAAAACTGAAAATTGATTAATTGAGCCATAAATAGAGTGAAAACTACTGAAGATGATAAGTTTTCCATAAAAAACTTTAAATCCACTAAATAAATAGAGAAATCTTACCCTAGGTTTATACCAAAAAAATATTTTTTCCATTTGACCTTGGACATGATGAGAAAAGATAAAAAAAAATCAACAGAATCATATTAAGAAAAAAAACCTCCAACTTAGCAAGAAATTGCACAATAACTCCAAAACATATTCTAAATAAGAATTTTTATCAATTATTTTCCCCTTTAACAATAAAATCATCAAGATGTATAGAATAAGATAGAGCATGAATGGAATAAAGTGGATGTATTTTATTCATTTTTAGTATAAGGAGTCAACAAAATTATCCAAAATAACTATACAAATATTACACCAAGCCAAATTAGGTGAAGAAGCTATATAAACTATAACAAATCATATATAGAAAATCTATCGATACAATTAAATTCTTTGTGAGAAATCCTTTAAAATAACAAGTTACGACATTGAGCATTTAAATCAACATCTGTTTTTATTTAAATTAGTAACAGTAGCATGAACATCATAAGATGTAGAAACTTTTTTTTTTCAAACATTACTACCTTGAGCCTCTATGTAAGCTTGCATACGGTACTTCCAAAAATCAAAATCAGTACCATCTAGTATGGGAGGATGATTCACATACCTCTCTAATGCCATAGCGACCTTGCTTTGATAACACTTGTAGGATTGAATACCGCAATCAGAGATGGGTGAATGATTGCCTCCGCTTTTTGGATTCTCTTACTGCTTGATGATGGTTTCAACCGCTCGGTGCTCAACCGCTCAACTATCGTAAACTTTTACCAGTCGTATGTTTTGACTGCTCAGCGCTCGGTCGCTCAGTTGTCGTAAACTCTTTAGTAGTCGTAAACTTTGACCACTATCGGCAGTCATAACCTTTGACCACTTCTGTGCACGTAAACTGCGACTACTTCATACTATGATCTTCGATCGGTTAGCACTCATAAGCTTTGATCGCTTTCCGCATGTTTGAACTTCGACCAATTTGCACGTACTCGAACTTTGACTGCTTTGCACAAGGTCATAACTTCAACTGCTTCGTACGTACTCGAGATGTCAACTGGTTTGCATGTACACAAGATCTTCGGCATTGGGAGCAGAACCTCTCGATCACCTGTGTCTTCGAGAATTCAATGCCTTCGAGTACTCGTATTTACTCTATTTTCCTAGCAACGATTCGACACCTTTGCACATAGTCATAAGCTTCGATCCAATTGCAATTACCAGCACTTTTCGAGCAAATCAAGAACAAAATTGATTCAAAATGATGCTTATTGCTGAATTTTCGAGGATCTACAAAGTGCCATCAAAAGCAACCCTAAAAGCCTATCCAAAACTAAAGCCACCTCAATCTTCTCCAAAAGCCATACATCTACTATGCCCCTCTGACTCTATTTATATCCTTTGACTCCTTATGAGCCCTCCCCGTACAAATCACAAATTCAAATCTTAATCCAAATGGATCACGAATTTAAGTCCTAAACCAAGTCCTACAGCCAAGGGACCTGAAACCCTTCCAAACACGTGTTTTCTGAAATTCTAACTTTTCAACCTCTCACATGTCGAAGCCTCTAGAACCGCACCTCCCGTAGCTCCTTCACGCCACCTTGGTTCTCCATGTGCCTAAGCATGAGCCTGACTATCTCGTGACATCCTCGACCGTCTGAATCTCAGATCTCCCATTCTAGTCTCAGTACTCCTCGTCATCGACCATGATCACCTCCATGCTCAACCTGCATGTGCAAAGACCAAAGAACATTTTTCTGATACAAGTTCTCTCCAACTTGACCAACATCAATCCACACACGCATAACACAACATGATTCACCCATAAACACAAACCAATTCAACCAGACCACAAACTAGTCAAACCAACCTTAACATAGCGATCAGACCGCAATACTTGAATACTTTAGCACTTCAGTTTTCGCACAAAGTGCATCGACCAAAACTTTCACAAATGCAAATTCCAATTCAACTCATGTCAATTATTTATTATCACAATACTCACGACCTATCTATATGGTCTAACAGATCAAAAGATCAACAAATCACATTAAGACAAAAAGGATCCAACTTAGCAAGAAATTGCACAATAACTCCAAAACATGTTCTAAATAAGCATTTTTAATCAATTCTTCTCTCCCTTTAACAATGAAATAATCAAGATGCATAGAAAAAGATAGAGCATGAACGAAATAAAATGATTGTATTTTATTCATTTTTAGCATAAGAAGTCATGAATATTATCCAAAGCGACTTTATAAATATTACACCAAGCCAAATTATACGAAGAAGCTATCTAAATTAGGGCAAATCATATGTAACAAAAGTAAAGTTGAATAAGCAATAATATAAAATTAAATGGATTTTTAGCATGTCAAGTTGCTTAAGATCATTGTTTAACTAAAGATATCTAAAAATAAACTAATCCATGTCAATAAACTAAATGAACCAAGAATCTATAATTGAGTCAAATTAGAGCACTACAAATTCAATGTTGAATCATTTTATTCAAACACTTGAAATTGAACATTATTAGCACAATTGGCAATTTTTTTGAAACACATTCTAGTCTTGTCTTAATAAAGTAAATTCTAGACTAGAAACCATCCACAACTATTTCCTAAGTTTCAACCATTTTTCACATATACTCTCTTAGCCATATGGTAGATCTCAATCCTTACAACGATCACCCCAACCAAGAAGTTTAAAAGAGTGGGCTTGGTCATCCAAAACTCTCCCTGAATTTATGGCTAGTGCAATGATAATCCGTCTTATGAGAAAGAATCGGTGAGATAAATTTTTTCGCACAAAAAGATATCATTTTTTATTTTAAGTTCAAGAATAATGAGCTACTCCTGAGTCCTTAAGTTATACCAGACCAGAGCCATAAAAACCTAGGAAAAGTAAACTCAAGCTTCAATAAATAAATAGCATAGCTCAATCGAAAACTCAATTTAGATTCTAAACTCAACTTAGCATATTTGATATGACATGAATCATAAGAGAAACACTAGAACACAATTAGTCACAAGATAGACATAATTTTAGTTGAAGGGCAGGCCTGGCGCATTGGTGGAGTATCTCCATTGTGCCTTGGAGGTCATGGGTTCAAATCAATCTCTCTGCAAAGCAGAAGAAAGGCTGTCTAGAAAATCCCTTTCCCAAACCCCACAGAGTGTGGAAGCTTCGGCACTGGGTAACGGCTTTTTTTTATAGACATAATTTTAGTTCAAATCCCTAGCCACCCGGCACCGCCTTGATGGGAGTCGCCATGTTCTGCCGGTGAGGAGTCGCCGTCTTTCGCCCGTGAGGACCACTCCCGCCTCAATCAGGCATTAACCCTTCAAATAGATCGTCAAAGACGCAACGACCTGGTTGTCCCACTCCTTCCGCCCGCGAGGACGACTTCCAAGCATTAACCCTTCGAATAGACTGGCAAAGACGCATGCAGCGACGACCTGGTTGTTCGGCTGTTCCACTCCTTGTAATCAAGAGGCAACCTCATCCAGGCTTTAATATATCCCACTTCTCCATTCCATTCCATTCCATTCCATTCCATTCCCGTGTTCTTCACAAGCATAACAAGAAGAGTAGAAGGCTCATGGATTTTCTTCCCATCTACAGCATCCTCTTGCTGGTTGGTTGGTCATTCAACTCGGTGTCCTGTGCATCTCAGAACCTCCTCGTCCCAGGCAAGCCACTCTACGCTAACCGCACTCTCATCTCTGCCAACGGTGTCTTTGCTTTGGGCTTCTTCTCCCCGTCCAACTCCACCACAAAACATCATTACGTTGGCATATGGTACAAAAACATCCCAGAGCTCACCGTTGTGTGGGTTGCCAACCGCAGGATCCCGGTCATGGATACTACAACCGCAAAGCTCACCTTGACCAGTGACTCCGATCTTGTCCTGTCAAATACTGACGGCCACGTCCTTTGGACGACAAACATCAGTAGGAACTCCTTGCCTACCACCGGAGCAAATGCCATTCTTGACAACACCGGAAACTTTATCCTCAAGTCATCAACAGATGGCACGGTCTTATGGCAGAGCTTCGATTACCCGACAGACACTCTCCTCCCTGGCATGAATTTCAGGATCAGCCACGACGAGAAACATGCGCTGCAACACCTCACTCCTTGGAAGGGCCCCCAAGACCCGTCCCCTGGCAACTTCTCCTACGGTGCAGACCCGAATAGCTTTCTCCAGCGCTTTGTCTGGAATGGCTCAAGGCCATACCGGCGAATCCCAATATGGCCTAGCTACATGAACATCGTGTCTGACCTTTATATTAGGGTTCATCGCCAGGACGATGAGATCTACATGTCACTTGTGTCTGGTGGCTCCATTCCTGTACTACTCAAAATGGACTACTCGGGAGCGTTAAAATTGCTTGTCTGGGTCAGCAGCAATTCAAAATGGATGACCCTGGCGACAGAGCCAGAAGTTCAGTGCAACACATATGGCTACTGTGGACCATCTGGTTATTGTGACAACACGGAGCATATCCCAACATGCAAGTGCCTCAATGGGTTTGAGCCAAATAACAAGGAAGAGTGGACCAGTGGCAAGTTTTCGCAGGGATGCGTTCGAATGGAGCCGATAAGCTGTGGCCATAGAGATGGTTTCTTGACCTTGACAGGCATGAAGCTTCCCGACAAGTTCTTATATGTCAGGAATAGAAGCTTTGATGAATGTGTAGCAGAGTGTAGCAGCAACTGCTCCTGTGTGGCATATGCTTACGCCAACACAAGCACCAGGGCTATAAATGGGGATGACTCAATGTGCCTGATATGGATGGGGGAGTTGATCGACACAGAGAGACTCACACAGAACGGCCAGGACCTATATGTTCGGCTTAATGGATTAAGCGGTACAATTTCTTACTTTCGTTTTCTATTTCCCTGAGTAGGTAGATCTATGAATTCTCGCCAATTTTTGAACTTTGTCGGTATTGTTGACCATTTCAAAACTTAAATTTAGATTAGCATGCGCACATTCATGGTTTCTCTTGTATTCTTAGGCACGCCAAAAATTTCGTTAGGTTAAATAAGGTTTAGTAAGGCCAAATTTTGCAGGTGCTCCCTCCCTCCCTCTCTCTCTCTCTCTCTCTCTCTCTCTCTCTATGAAGGTAGAAAAAGTGAATACTAATATGCGAGTCTTCGATTCGACACGCTTGAATCTTTAGCCACCATCTGGGCTCTGGCCAACAGGTCTTCCCCTTTCCTTCCCTTTCCTCTTATTTTTGGAGGAAAGATTGTATATAGGCTCTAGTATTTTCTACCCTACCACTAGAGTTTTTTTACCAAACTAACTCTGATGGGTGGGTTTTTTGGGTTGTGGTTTTGGTTTTTGTCTTATGGTTTTTGAATTATGTCTGTTCACGAGTGACAGTACAAAGAAAAAAAATTGCATGCGATTTTGACTAGTACAGCTAATGATTTTGACCAGTACAGCTGAATTCGGTACAGTGTATACTACAATCTACCTCTACACACCGTTTAAAAGCTAGCTACTGTAGCAACGGAAGCCAAAGCAAAAGCCAAAGTGGAAAAGAACCCACCATGACGCTTACTTAGGATCTGTATCATTTGACTTCACTTCACACTGCATAAACAGCAAAAACAGCCAAGTAGTAACCTTAAATTTGCATAAGTTTGGCAGCAATGGTGGGCGTGTTAGAATAGTAGATTTGTCATGCTAAATGTTTATCATATAAGAAATGATTGATGTTTATGTTAAAAAAATGTTTAATGTATAAATTTAGTATAGTACATATTTTGGAAGCATGATTCTCTTCATGAATTTGTTTTGTGCAGGAAGCAAGAGAAAGAGCAATGTACTAGAAATTGCACTGCTTGTTCCGGCAAGCTTGCTGGCACTCGTATGCCTATGGCTTGTTTGGATTCGCACATGCAGATGTCGAACAAGAGGTTTTTTTCTTTCCTTTTTTTTCTGTTTCTGTTGTTTCATATATTTTATCATCCTCCTTGGATGCCAAGCGTGATTATTTTTGGTATTGTTAAGACATTGTACTGATATTCTTGTCAGCCAAACAAAGACGCATGAAATTTTGGAAAAGAGAGATGCAAGGGGATTTGAGCGTTTCTGATGAACTTGGGGATGGAGAACTAGAATTTCCATTTCTTAGATTTAGAGAAATTGCTGTTGCAACAAACAATTTTGCTGACTCCAACATGCTTGGGCAAGGAGGTTTTGGTAATGTTTATAAGGTAATAAGCGTCTTATCTTAATATTTTCAGTAGTAGAAACTCATGTCATTTCTTTTCCTCAAGTAACTTATGGCAGGTCTATCTTATCTGATTGAATGATTATGCAATTCTGCAGGGAATGTTAGAAGGTGGTACTGAAATTGCTGTTAAAAGGCTTAGTAAGAGTTCTGGTCAAGGAATAGTGGAGTTCAGGAATGAAGTAATTCTAATTGCTAAGTTGCAACACAGAAGCCTTGTGAAACTTCTTGGTTGCTGCATTCATGGAGATGAAAAGCTATTGGTTTATGAGTATTTGCCTAACAAAAGTTTGGATGCCTTCCTTTTCAGTATGTTCTGAATTCCGTTGAAGTCCTGCAATATGTTTTATTGGAGCAGTGTTTTTACATACTGTAGTTTTTTTAGAGAACACATTTACAGACTATAGTCATCTACAAAGAAAGTTGAACATAATAGTCTAAATAACTTATCTGCTTAGTTGTAATTTAGTTTCTCAAAATTTTATGCAGATTTCTTTTTGGAGAGTAAAAAAGTTCTTCCAATGAAGTATTAATTGAGAAGCATGCTTGACTAACAATGTGTTCCATTTGATGCTATCCTTGGCAGATGATGCAAGGAAATCAGTGCTTGATTGGCCAACAAGGTTCAAGATAATAAAAGGGGTAGCTAGAGGACTTCTTTATCTCCACCAAGACTCAAGATTGAGAATAATTCACAGGGATCTCAAAGCAAGCAACATATTGTTGGATGCTGACATGAGCCCCAAAATATCTGATTTTGGTATGGCAAGGATTTTTGGAAGTGACCAACAACATGCGAATACCAATCGAGTTGTCGGAACATAGTGAGTAATTCATACATAAAGATACTTCAGTGTGATATTTATGTAGTTAAACTAATTTCAATCATGTGTTGTTTGTTTGGGAAATGGTACAAATAGTGGTTACATGTCACCTGAATATGCTCTGGAAGGCGCCTTTTCTGTCAAGTCTGATGTCTATAGCTTTGGCGTGTTGCTTTTGGAAATTGTGAGTGGCATAAAGATCAGCTCTACACACCAGCTGCTTGCAGACTTTCCCAACCTTAAAGCTTATGTAAGTATCATCAAGTGCAACATTTCTTCAGATCATACGAAATACACAACTAATCAATGATCCGACTTTGTGACTCAGGCATGGAGCTTATGGAATGATGGAAACACAAAGCATTTAGTTGACCCATTAATTCTGGAGAGCTGTTCACTTGATGAAGTTCTGCTATGTATCCATGTAGGACTTTTGAGTGTCCAGGACGACCCGAATGATCGGCCACTCATGTCATCTATCGTGTTCATTTTGGAGAACGGAGCCACGGCGCTTCCAGCCCCAAAACAACCTATATATTATGCGCAGAGGAATCATGACAGTGAAAATGTCGGGGAGAACATTGAACACTCTGTGAATGGCATGAGCCTTACAGCTCTGGAGGGACGCTAGAAACCCAACTTTTTTTGTTTCCATGACTGTATAATAACTTTGGAGTTGACATTTGTCGACCAATGAGTCAACCCAGAATATGTGAACTGTTTACCTAATTGGCACTGTGGCCAACTTTTTTTAAAAAATTTAGCCCTCAAACACCTGTTTTGCAAAAATAGCCATGTCTATAAACTCGAAAGATGCGACAGGCAAAGCTTGTCACCTGTCACGTGTGGGGAGCTCGGCAGGCACAGGCCGCTGAGCGCGCATCATGGTAGCATGGTGAGCCCCACGGCGCTGCTAAGCTGCAGCTGCTCGACAACACTTGCCGAGCCGCCCCTGCTCGGTAAGGCATTGCCGAGCTGCAACGACTTGGCAGGTGGGCGGGTGAGCGCGAGCAAGGGCTGGATTTGATGGGCATTTTGACTGCTAGCGTGGAGAGAATCATGTCGCGCAGGCGGCGAGACGACATGACGTTAGATTCTCATTTTATCCATCCGTTAATTGCGTTGTCGTTCACGTCCGTGTGCACTCGCATAGGAATGTCGTCGCGAATGCATTCCCCCACGCATAAAATGGGAGGCTTTGGCCTGTCCTCTCAACTGAAGTGCACCCAGTTTGTTTCTTGTCAAGCGAGAGAGCAATGAGGAAGGGGAAGTAAAGAGAGATTGAGACACGAGTTTGTAATATAATTTCAAGGTGGTTTAGCTGTGATTTATGATCGAACGCAGTTGGAAGCATTGTTAAGTGGGTGAAGACCTTCATAAAAAGGTATGCTTCATTCGCATACGAGCAATGCGCTTAATATACCATTAGCGTTTTATTAGCGTAGATGTGATTTTGTAATGTGGAATGTGCTACATAGCCATTTTTAGTTCATGGATGTGTTTCTGTAATTAGCCATGTTAAGGACATAATAGTGGTGAGAGTGATTATTTGTTGTAAATAGCTGCAAAAATATGGGCCAAAAAAATAGCTAAAATAATTTTTCTGTAGGTCCACACGTATATATTTATTGCTCTCATGCGATTACAGAAAGTTGTAGAAAATGATGGTTTTGTATGCACTATGCATCCATAATTAGCATTTTAATTAGCGTTAATCATATTTAATTAGTACTAATAGTAATTAATTAGTACTAGTCGCATTTAATTTATGCTTTGATTAGTGCCAATTAAAACATTAAATCTATCATATTTTATTTAATTAGTATGCATTTAATCACATCAACGCTTTTCCTTTCAGAGACCACATCGTTCTCTTTCATTAGGAGAGAGAGAAAAGGAAGCCCTCTTCTATCTATTGGTCTAAGAAAAAGAAACTCTTTTGTCTTTTATCCATCGGTCCAAGAAAGAGAAACTCTTTTATCCTTTGGTCCAAGAAAAGGACACTCTTTTGTCCTTTGGTCCAAAAGGTTGTGCAAGAAAACGCTATTAGTAGTAATTAAATACGATTTGCAAAAAGGGCATTCAGGGTCTATAGTTGAAAAAAGAGCGGCTATAGTGACATTTTTCAGAGTTAGTTCCCCTTTTGTAAATAGCTGAAGAAATGCACACCGTTATTTGTAGTGTTCCCGGTACGTATGTAATTTAGGAAATATGTGCATAAGTATGCAGTGTGATTATTCTTGGTTATGGTTAATTGTATTTAGCACCATTGGACATTGACGTATTATATTCTATACTACATAGAACAATTGCTGGTGGCGGTTACGAGCATGGCACATTGCTGGACCCATCTTGGGATGGGCAGCATCGTTGTCAAGCGTGATCGAGCGGTGACAGACCACCCTCCTTGTTCTCTGGGGGGCTTGGGAGGACTGGTCTCTCGACGGTTGGTACGTTCCAGTTCTGCGATAGGCTGAGTTGATGCCCATAGCAAGGATGGTGCACATTAGGTGGTCATTCACACTAGACTCACCGCTTTTGTCGGCACTCATTGACAGGTGGAGGTCAGAGACCCATGTGTTTCACTTTCAGTAGGAGAGATGACCATCACCTTACAGGATGTTATGTACCTCACCGGTCTGTCACTACAGGGTCATCCCATGCTTCTATCCCCTAGATCACCTGACTGGAAGGAACATATGCTGCACCAATTTAGTCATCCCATTCTGGATAAGTTCCATGAAGTGCCAAATTCATGGCTACGGTGGTATAGGCTATGCCTAATAGACGCATCTGCACAGGTTGTGAGGTCTCACCTAGTTGCTTACTTACTTTGCATGCTCGAGTGAGTTATGTTTCCTATAACTTAGAGAGACTAGGTGTACCTTAACTACATTCACATCGCTAAGTCCCTAATTGGCACTGAGCCTGATGAGGTCCTGATGTACAACTGGGGCTCAGCTGTTCTGTACGTGACCTACAAGGTTTTGTGTGATAGCTCGCAGCGTGCACTAGTGAGCCAAACCTCGTTGGTTGCTATATCTAGTTACACTTGTGGTTGTGAAAGCACTTCCCTGTTGGTCGACTGTACTTTCGGGTGTAGGTGCACCCATACGATGACGGCGATGGCGACGACCCGGTGGATGGACCCACTATGGATACTTGTTGGACTGCCAGCGAGTTAGGATGGTCCAGAGAGAGGCCACAATAAGCGTAACCAGATTTTCATAACGTGTTTGAAACCTTGAACCAGGGTAACGTCATGTGGATGGTGTGGACTACAGAGTTCACCTCCGAGACAGTGCCTTTTGGATTATCAGAGTGGTATGAGAAGGACAGGGAATAGTGCTAACGACCTGCTATCTCGTCTTCTCCCATAACGACCTGCTATCTCGTTTGCTATAATGAGCCGCAGCATCATCCATCGGTAGCTTCGTCCATACGTCCTAGCTCATCGGCGTACCTCCTATCCTCGGTCATTCCTAATCCACGTAGCGGACTGCTTAGGTTTGACAATTTAATATTTTGTTATAATCTGCAAGATGCCTTTTTCCATTGTTCTTCATACATGTCGTCTTCGTGTAAGACGTTCGCGTCGACACTACTCTACTTCTGTCTTCGTCGTGGAGACAGCCCGACCCCAGACTACCCTCACCAGGGGAGGGGGATGAGGGACCGCTCTACTTCCGTACTCATCACGAAGACAACCCGACACACATGACACACAGGTAGGGACATCGACTCCTATGTCCGAGATTGCGAGGTGCAGTGCGACACATACGCATCCATGGACTACCTACATCTCTGGTAGCATGATGAGTGGTACGATTGAACATATGAAAGCTACACGGTCCACCAATACGGTGTGGGCTACACGACATCAGGCTTCACTGCAACCGGCTATCGTGGACCGGAGTACCCAGGAGGCTCATCGTCCGCGCAATACGTGACACCAATGCTTACAATTGTGGGTTTCATTGTAGTTCTACCTAACGTCAACCTAACAAAATGTGTTTTTCTCCATAGAACACCACTAATTAAATGGAGGACTAGGTGCAGTAGATGTTCAGTGCTCAAGAGATTGGGCCTAGTCAAATGTCTGGTAAACCGGTTACCACATGGCCACCACCGCATATGACTTGTGTGACGTACGACACTCCCCGGATAGGCCGACCTTCCCTCAAGACCAACTTCGCCGCCAAAGAGAGTGGGCAGCAGGCAACCCTTGACCTGGTACTACATTCGATGCCAATTCTTCAGTCCGAGCAGGTTGAACTTAATTATATACTTGTTAATGCTTTGTACCTGTTGTAGTAGTCTTAAATGGAATTCCTTTGGAACTGTATTGCAATTCACCTAGTTACAAAAAAAAACTAAATTTATCATGTGGTGCTACTAAGCCAATGTTGCAACCGAGCGCTCCTGCCCGCACTCTCCCGCCCGCTTGCCCAGCCATCTACTGAGCCACTGCAGCTTGACAACGCCTTACGGAGCAGGGGAGGCTGCAAGTGCTGCTGAGCAGGGGAAGCTTGGCAGCGCTGTGCGCCCACCCTGCTGCCGCAATGCGCGCTCGGTTGTCGAGCTCCTGAGACCTATTTCCTACTACTCCTTCCGAGCTCAGGGACAGGGCCACTTTTGCATAAACATGTGTTTGGGAGATGCATGAACAGTTCAAATTATGTGCTCGACAGTTTACTGCTAGGTCAGTTTTGCCATTGATCAATCGAAGGTTTCGAGGCTTGTAAGTAGCTGTGTATACGGTAAATCAGGGTGAACTTTTACAGATCTTAAGGCTTCTTTGGCAATCTTTTCATAGCAAAAAAACAAGCATAACGCCTAAAACTGAAGACAATTTTTCGCCATTTTTGTTTTCGTAGATGACGGCACACACACATCCCACCTGCTGACATCTCCCAGCGCTGTGGCCGTGCCAACAGCTACACGGCTATGATTTTTCCAGTCCCTTCAGATCTATTACGTACAGATTTCGACAATTGCTAAATAATAGCATTTGAATGTCGCTTGCACAATAACACTAGAGTATGGAAGTTTTGTCCCAAGTATTTTTTTTTTCTACCCGTGTAAGAGTAAAACTGTAAATGTAACTTCATGCCCACAAGCACGAGGTGTTTCGACAAGAACACATAACAAAAATATGATTCAGTATGTCACTAGTACATCTGGGGAAGACAGTGACAGGATGCGATCAAACTAGTCCAAAGTAAAGTCTGAATATCCTCTGCCAATTTAGACGGATTTCTGAACAGCTCAAATGGCATGGACTTCAATATGAAGCCATCCTCTTCACGTATCTATGATTGCTTCGTTTTGCCATTCAAAGTCGGCTATTCGCATGGACCCTGTAAATAATCGAGCCGTCCCAGGCAAGTAAATCACTGATGGCGATGTGCCATGTTTATGATTGACCTTTGCCTTGGTTGCCTTGTCCCCATCCAAAGCCACTGCGAAAACTAAAAAGGTACCATGCCAGGATGTGGCACAAGAACACCCACCGATATGGATGGATCACTTTCCATGACAAATGGAAACAGGGGACATCCCTGGTTCGAACAAAATGCAGCAGAAGCTGCTGCTTCGTAGCACATCCCCTCCTGTTTCTGTTGGGAAAATAGTCCCATATAGATTATAGGAGAGGAGCAAACACAACTTATAAGTGTGAAGGAGCCCTCACCTATAGGACTAGTTTTTTTGGGGGGAGAAGACCCAATACCACTTATAAAGTTGTTGCTTAACGGGCTTGCTTGCGGGCAGCCCGTGGGCTCAGATGCGTGGGGTGCGTAGCCCATTTAAGACCTGGGGACCGGGGCACGGGCGCGTACGGGTCAGGGGCGTGGGCATATGACGCATGGCGCGTGTGGGCCCGTAGCGGACACACGGCATGGTATATGCGCCAGCACTGGACGTACGGACGTGTGCTAACAGTGGTATCAGAGCCAGGCACCTAACATCTCCCAGAAGTGCGGTATGCACAATCCATGTGTGAGGGGGAGATTGTTGGGAAAATAATCCCACATGGATTGTGGGAGAGGAGCAAGCACAACTTATAAGTGTGAGGGAGCCCCCACCCATAGGACTAGGTTTTTGGGGGGAGAAGGCTCAATACCACTTATAAGGTTGTTGCTTAAAGGGCTTGCTTGCGGGCAGCCCGTGGGCTCAGATGCGTGGGGTGCGCAGCCCATTTAAGACCTGGGGACCGGGGCACGGGCGCGTACGGGTCAGGGGCGTGGGCATATGATGCATGGCGCGTGTGGGCCCGTAGCGGACACACAACATGGTATATGCGCCAGCACTGGACGTACGACCGTGTGCTAATAGTTTCTCCCTCTGTGCAACAGGTCAGATCTAGTGTTCTTTATGAACTCTCATAGCATGAACAGTGCTCAACTGCCGCTGCAAGACTACTTCTGGATCTAAAATTAATTAACTGGTGGCCAAGTCAGGTGATCTGCACCCCTGCAGGCTGCAGCAATACCCGCCACACAGCAGCTTCGTGATCGTGAGGAAGGTGGCTTGTCAGTGTCATTGACTCTTTTTTTTTTGAAGAAAATCTTTTTTACTTCGGAACAATAGCTGATGTAATCCTGAAAGGAAGACACTGGAATGCTGCATAAGCACATCGTTTTCGCGTGGTGATCTACACGTATGAGTAAAGAAAGTCATTGTGAACATCAAGAATAACATGCCAAAACGGAAACTGGGGATTTCTGTTCAGACATGTGCACCCCAACTAAAGTTGTACCAACCAGCACCTTCAAACAAGAAGGTTCCCAGATGGTGATTCTAACAAACTACTCCTTCCTAGAGAGTTCCCAGATGATTCCTGCAGGCAAAGGTGGAAAGTGCTACACAATCAAAATGACTGCCCTGATTAATTCGATTTCGGCTTCTAGCTTCTGGCTTCTTTTTCACTATTCATAAGTTTCGTCTTTTTCTGAATTTTTGGCTTTTTGTTGAGCTTTTTTGCCGGTTCTTTTTTCCCGTATTTGTTTGTATTATACGTAATGGGCTAACGTATTTTTTATATTTTTAAAATTTTTTAAATTTAATTATGCTAAATAAGCCTCTGTCAGCTAAAGTGTTTTTTTCAGCCAGCTACAGTGTTTTCAGCCATAAGCCATGAGCTTTTTTGGGTTGATTTTTTATGACTTATGGTTGAATTTTCACTATAGTTAGCTAAAATTATACTGTAACTAATAATATCTTATTTGATATAATTAAATTTAAAAAATTAAAAATAGAAAAATGGGTTAGCCCAGCACGTAAATACAAATGAATACGGGAAAAAAGAACCGATAAAAAAGCTCAAAAAAACCTGAAAAATCAGAAAAAAAAAACAAAATTTATAAATAATAAAAAATAAACCGAAAATCAGAAACTCAAGCCGAAACAAACGGGGCCGAAGTCTTCAACTCCCTGGAGTCGAGCCGTCCAAGGCAACCTCATCCACGTTTTTGCTTATATATCCCACTTCCATGGTTGCATTCTTGTTTTGTTGCATAGTAGGGCAAGGACACCAATGGGTTTCCTTCCCATACACACGATCTTCTTGCTGGTCTGTTGGTCATTTGGTTTAGTGCCTTTCTGTGCATCAGACAGCCGCCTTCTTCCCAACAAGCCACTTTCCGCTGGCGACACCCTCGTCTCCGACGATGGCACTTTCGCCCTGGGCTTCTTCTCCCCGTCTAACTCCACCACGAAACACTACTATGTTGGTATCTGGTACAACAACATTCCCAAGGACAACGTCGTATGGGTTGCCAACCGTGCTGCACCGATCACTGATCCTTCTTCTGCAGCACTTGCCTTGACCAGCAGATCCAATCTTGCTCTGTCTGATACCAACGGCCAGCTCCTTTGGACGACAAACAGCACCGCAGGCAATTCATCATCAGAGAGCACCGGTGGAGAAGCCATGCTTGACAACAGTGGAAATTTCATCCTTCGGTCATCACAGGGCATCATCTTATGGCAGAGCTTCGAGTACCCGACCGACACCCTCCTCCCCGGCATGAACTTCAGAGTCACCCACAAGACACACCCACTGCAACGGCTGGTTTCTTGGAAGGACCCCCAAGACCCGTCCCCAGGCAACTTCTCCTATGCTGCAGATCCTGATAATTTTCTGCAGCGTTTCTACTGGAATGGCTCACGACCATACCGGCGAAGTCCAGTATGGAGTGACTACTTGGTAACTGGGCCATACGTTGAGAGCATCAAGTCCACTATCTACATGACAGTTCGCCGTATTGACGACGAGATCTACGTTTCCTTCACCATGCCAGGTGGCTCCTCAACGGTGAAGATCAAGATGGACTACTCAGGCAAGCTCAAGGTCCTAGTCTGGAATAGCAACATGTCGGAATGGAGTGTCCTCAAGACAGAGCCTAACCATGAGTGCAATACATATGGATATTGTGGTCCATTTGGTTACTGTGACAATACAGAGCATACCGTGACATGCAAGTGTCTCGATGGTTTCGAGCCAAAGAACAATGAAGACTGGAGCAATGGCAGGTTTTCGGATGGATGCCGCCGGAAGGAGACACTGAGATGTGGACGAGAAGATGGTTTCGTAACTTTCACCACCATGAAGATTCCCGACAAGTTCTTCATTGTGAAGAATAGAAACCTTGAAGGATGCATGGCAGAATGCACTAGCAACTGCTCCTGCACGGCATATGCTCATTCCAATATGAGCACCAAGGCAAT
Source organism: Dendrocalamus latiflorus (assembly GCA_017311315.1). NCBI lineage: Eukaryota > Viridiplantae > Streptophyta > Magnoliopsida > Poales > Poaceae > Dendrocalamus > Dendrocalamus latiflorus. The sequence goes on from CM029626.1 coordinate 4,717,108, forward strand.
CGATGGTGATGAAACAAGGTGCCTATTATGGTTTGGGGATTTGATAGACACAGAGAAGCTTACCGATTAAGGGGAGGTAGGGGAGAACCTTTATATCAGGATCAACAGATTAAGCGGTACAATTCTTGCCTCTCTTTCTCTGACTGACTTGGCACCGTTCAAAATAGTTTTTAGCTTCTGATTTCCAGTTTACATAAACCGAAAGCCGTTTTAAATACATTGGCTTATTAATGTGTCTTTTTTTCTTTTTTCTTTGCATTGTTTATAGAGATATAATGGTTTTTTTTCATTTTTCCTCTGTTGTCTTCATTTTCCTTTAATTGAATGTCTCAACCAAAACTAACGGCCACTACAGTACACATTTCAGTCAAAATTCAACAGCTGCAGCCAAAAGCCATTAACAAAATCCATTTTAGACGGGGCCTTAAGTAGATAAGATTAGCTTTTTTTGCAGGCCCAAATGTCTAGAATTTCTCATAGAAGATTCAAACTTCATGCCAAATTTCATTCATCAATTTGATGTATTAGGACCTACGAATGTTAACAGCAAGCTCACCCAAACTGAAAGTGCAAGATTTACAAAAGAAAAAAACATCTTGGCTTAAAATCCATTTTCACCGGCCTTTATGCTGATAATTCGATTTCCCATGGTAAGAAATAAGTTGGTCGTAGTACATGTTCACATAAATTCATACTTGTAAGAAATTTTTTGATATATCAAATTTAAATTAGCACAAATTCTTAAAGCATGATTCTCTTGATGGATTAAATATTGCAGGCAACATGAGAAAGGGCAACATAGTAAAAATTGTACTACCAGTTGCGGCAAGTTTGCTGATAATGATATTCGTGTGGCTTGTTTGGATCAGCAGCTGCAGAGGTAGAATACAAGTTTCATATTTTTCTTTATGTATTTTCCTCAAGCATTTTTGCATATGCCAATTCACTGCTATTAATTATGTGTTTCTATAGTATTATTAAGAATTTGTTGATATTCCTGTCAGGGAAATGGCGAAACAAGAAAATATGGAAGAAACTGATGCTAGGAGTTTTGAGCACTTCTGATGAACTTGGGGATGGGAAACTTAAATATTCATTTATTAGCTTCCGAGAAATTACTGCTGCAACAAGCAATTTCGCTAACTCCAGCATGCTTGGCCACGGGGGTTTTGGCAATGTCTATAAGGTAATAAGTCTTTCCTTATAGAAATGGTGGCATTTCAGTCTTGCTTGATCTGAAAAACATGTCATTATGCAGGGAACACTAGAAGATGGCAAAGAAATTGCTGTGAAATGACTTAGTAAGGGTTCTGGCCAGGGTGGAGTAGAGTTCAGAAATGAAGTAGTTCTCATTGCTAAGTTGCAACACAGAAACCTAGTTAGACTTCTCGGTTGCTGCATTCACGGAGATGAGAAACTGTTGGTTTATGAATACTTACCTAACAAAAGCTTGGATGCATTCCTTTTCAGTATGTACTAATAACATTACACAATAATTCAAGAACTAATCAAAGGAACATGCATGACTCACGTTGTACTTCATTTGATGCTATGCATGGCAGATGCTACCAGAAAATCAGTGCTTGATTGGCCAACGAGATTCAAGATAATTAAAGGGGTGGCTAGAGGACTTCTTTATCTTCACCAAGATTCAAGATTGACAATAATTCATAGGGATCTCAAAGCAAGTAACATATTATTGGATGCTGAGATGAACCCTAAGATATCTGATTTTGGAATGGCAAGGATCTTTGGCAGCAACCAGGAACAGGCAAACACGAACCGAGTTGTTGGAACATAGTGAGTAATTTCATACATGAAGAAACTTAAAATACGGTATTGTTGTGCTTGAACAGAAATTAATTATGCATACTTGATTGGGAATTTCAAACAGCGGGTACATGTCGCCTGAATATGCATTGGAAGGTGCCTTCTCTGTCAAGTCTGATGTTTACAGCTTTGGGGTGTTACTTTTAGAGATTGTGAGTGGCTCAAGGATCAGCTCTACGGGCGCAGACTTTCTCAACCTTATAGCTTTTGTAAGTATTGTGAAATGTTCAAATTTCTGCGACTCATAGAAAATATACAGCTTGATGGGAGCATGACATGATTGATGCAGGCATGGAACTTATGGAATGATGGAAACACAAAGGATTTAGTTGACTCATCAACAGTGGAAAATTGTATACTTGATGAAGCTTTACGATGTATCCATATAGGACTCTTGTGTGTTCAAGACAACCCAAATGCACGGCCACTCATGTCATCAGTTGTGTCTATTTTGGAGAATGGAGATATAGCACTTCCACCCCCAAAACAACCTCTATATTTTGCACAGAGGAATTATAGAATTGATGGAGGTGGAGAAAATATTGAGTACTCTGAGAATAAAATTAGCCTTACAGCACTAGAGGGACGCTAGCAGCCTGCTCCATATGTTCCTTTGTAACTTCTAGTTTCTTTAGAATTATACAGTATTAGGTACTGCTCCTGTATCAAACAGGAGAAAGTTACATATACTCGGTACAGGTCCTTGCTATGTAGAAGCTTCGAAAAAGCTAATATAACCAATTACATGTACTAGCTTTTTGGCAATACAATCTACTATGAAATAGGCAATTTCAAACCAACACCGTATTACATGATTTTGCATCTAGACCATTTTTTGTCATTGATAAGTTCATTTTTTTTACATGTGCATATTTTATTGGAATTTTCATGTACTCTATCCTCTTAGTAACTACTGAGCAACTTTAGTTGCAATCTGAAGCTAGAAAGGGCAATTCCCAGTCAGATATTTTTCATATTTTGGATTAGCAATTTTTTACCCCAGCTAAACTTGAGAGAGTATTGCCACTATTTTTTTATTTACATATCTTAAGATAAATTTCAGAAATTACAGTTAATCCTTTGCATTTCTGCTATCCTCTGCATTTTGTGCAAAGGCATTTCTGAACTACCTTATGTAATATATACCAACTTTGCAAAATGCTATGACATACTGGATGGTCCTTAACTAAAGCAAAAACATGCTGGCTGGAATGACAATTTGAATATGCACTCTGTTCAGAATTTCTTCTCTTATTAATCTAGTTAAAAATTGGTTTGTTCCTCTCGTCTAGCACCTTGCTGGCTTGCTGCACAATGGATTTCTTAAGGAAAAAAAACCACAACGGCACAATACGAACTTATTTCATTTTATTTTAGGGAGAAACGATGAATGATTAATTTGTGAAAATAAAGCAATCACTAATTTCCTTCTTGCAGGCATTTTCACAAACAAGTTGTGCGCACACTCCATCTCATATGTATTCTCCGTACTACAATCGCAACCGCCCGCACCTTAGCAGAGTCGCAGAACAAAATTGTAAGCAACACCCGAGCACAAATCAAGATCACACAAGTATAGCGAGATGGAGCACATGGTTCACCCCCGTGAAGTTCATTGCTGCACAAACAACATGCATCTAAATCTATTGACCGACCAAGATCATTGCATCCTGGAAAATCCTGGGGGAAAGAGCGATGCCAAATTTGTCGGTCAATGAACACTTTGCTATTGTGTCATGCAGTGGCGGAACCAGGATTTGGCTACACTCCGGGCTAAACTCTAGCAACCTAGAATTAACACTAATTTATATCCACACTACGGCATAACAAAAGTATATCACAAATATATCATTGATATGAAACTTGAGTTTAATGTTAAAACATAATAAGAAAATATGGCAAAACATAAGCAATGTAGCCCAGTACCTCATCAATGTTTCCCATCCAGTGCAAACAAAAATGATCATTTTTCTGCGGGAGGGACCATTTCCAAAAGCTCTATATCCAGTTCAAAACTAGCGTTAGGCTGCAAAGAACATGGAATCAAACAACACTGCTTCAAAACTTGAATTCACTAAAATACTGAATCAAACTACATGACCAAAAAATTCAATAAACTGAACTTTTACTGGTATCTCGTTCATCCCCTTTTTTCCATAACCGAGCTCTGGAGGGACAATTACACTCCTCTGCATAACCAACATACAAACAAAAAAGAAGATCAGGTCAGTAATATAGTAAAGATGGACAGATCAAATTATTTGCCTTCACTTGTGCTAGTTCTCCTTCTCCATACCTTTTCCCCTACTTTCATCTCACTAGTTGGATGCCCGTGCGTTGCTACGGATTAAAACATAATCGTAACATTTAAAAAGTCTAATTGCAAAATCATAGGGAGCAAAGGAAATACTCTAAAATTAGTCTATCAAACAAGAACACTATAGATTAGTGGTGAAGCTAGGAATAAAATTGAGGGTAGGCTGAATCTTTTGTCGGACTAAACTAAATTGACATAAATATAGTGTTTTACTTTATACAAAATTTCAAATTCATATAGAAACACACAATTAGAGACAAATAATGCAAAATAAAGAAATATAAAATATGAATGCAAGCTCATGTTTTATTTTGAAAACTTGCACTTCAAGAATTACAATATAGGGACTTTTTTCCCCTTTGAGATCTTGGCTTGAGGGCTGTGACATCTTGCTAAAACATCCTTCCCTAAAATGAAAGGTGTAAGACAAAAAAATAATATGATACAAATGGCAAATTTAGCCTCGTCGCAAGGACATGGTTGTTCAAAACATAATTTCATCCCCAAAGAAAATAAATTATACTGGCATGTACAACTTTACAACATTCAAGATAATTACATAGCACAAATCTCATTATCATCGTTACACAAAATAAGTAATAAGTGATACAATAATGACATGTACAACTTTACAACATTCAAGATAATTACAGATCACATATTCAGGATTCAATTAGAGAAACAACACACTTATAATTCAACTACAGATCACAATTACAGAAACATCACACTTACTGTTGGATATTTGTCTACTGGAATGTCAACCTTCAATGTAGGGCACCGGCAAGTGGCAAGCCCATTCTTTTTCTAAACAACAAACATCCAGTCATATTCAGCAATGCATCCAGGTTTTTTTCGCAGCTCTTCACAATGGTAATTACAGAGGAACATAAGGCGCATGACAATGCTGGCACTACCAACAATCTAATATCCAACAGAAGAAAACCTGTATGATAAAAGAAAATAAAATCACTACCAACAATATGCAATCATCTCAATTCACAAACATATCTCAGCCTAATGTATTCACACATTTTTTTTCTGCACAATGCACTCCCGTAATCATGGAAAGTTTGCCATCCAAATACCAAGGGCACATGGAAAAGTCAAGCATTTGGTGAACCAATGCACCATTCAATACAACCCACTGTAATCCAAAGCAAACTCTGAATGAACAAGGTTCTGCGTACTGAGAACATAATGATGCCTCCAGCAGCTCAACCATAGAGACCAAAAAAGTGTCCATTGGCTGTTGCCATTGAAATTCAAGCTATGCACCTGCTTATGCTCATACTAAAATGTCCACTCTTAAACATACTTCACCCTAAGATTGGCAATTCTAAGGACTTACTGTGTTGAAATGTTTCATTGCATGTCAGCTGTATTCATGATTATGCCTAAAAGCCAATTATAAGGACTTACTGTGTTTTCTCCTTAAAAAGACTTGTGCAAACTTTAGGATATAAGGTTAATATAGGTTAATATATACTAAGATCACTCATCTGAAAATACACACTATTATAGCGCTGTCTTGGACAACAGAGAAAATAGAAATTTGAGAACAGAGCATTATTCCATTTGTTTGACCACGATACTGTCGACAAAGCTGAGTAATATATGTATTAGAGAACAATGAGGTTGGGCAAAGTTCAGGTATTTACTAAAGCAGTAACCTTCACCCTCTTCAAAACTCAATCGACATCTGAAGTGAAAACAAACCGATTAAGACCAAATTGGCGTCCATTGGCTGTTGCCATAGAGACCAAAAAAGTGTCCATTGGCTGTTGCCATTGAAATTCAAGCTATGCACCTGCTTATGCTCATACTAAAATGTCCACTCTTAAGCCCTGCCCTCTACGATCACGTTGACAACATCCTCTGCGTAGAAAGCAACAACCAGATCCGCCTCAGTAACGGTGCCGAAGAGGGTACGGGAAAGCACGGATCGGTGCGGCGGGCGTGGGGTTGGGTGGGGGAGGTTACCGTTTTTGGTGAGTTCGGCGAGGACGTGGGTGGCGCGCTTGGCGGCAGCGCGGTCGGCGTGGCGCCACGAGAAGCACGGTCGGTGTGGAGCCACACCGCCGCCGCAGCCGCGCCTTCTCCTTCCTCCGCCCCCTTCCTCTCCGATCCAGCCACCGCCGCAGCCGCGCCTCCTCCTACCTCCGCCCCCAAGGGGTAGGGGGAGTAGGAGGCGGCGGTTTGGGAGGAGGAGGGGAGGAGGATGCGGCAGCGAGGGGTGGGGGAGTAGGAGGTGGTGGTGCGGGGGACGGAGAGGGGGAGGCGGCGGCGCGGGGGGTTGGGGGAGTAGGGGAGGAGGCGCAGGGGGGAGGAGGGGGCGGCGACGCGGGCTGGGGAGGAGGCGGTTCGGGGAGGAGGATGCGGCGCCGCGAGGGTGGCGGAGGAGTGGCGGCGGCGCGGGGGGGGGGGGGGGGAGGGGGTGAGGGCGGGAGCGCGGGCTGGCGAGGAGGGTGGGGGCGCGGAGGAGTGGCGGCATCACGGGGGGCGGAGGTGGCGGAGGTGGTGAGGGCGGAGGGAGGGGAGGAGGCGAGGGCGGCGGAGGAGGGAGGGGAGGAGGCAAGGGCGGTGCAGCGGCGGAGGGAGGGGAGGAGGTGAGGTCGACGCGGTGGTGGAGGAGAGAGGGAAAGAGTGACAAAGAAATCGGTGAGGCAACCGCACGAGAATCGGTGGGGAGGCAGCGCACGGTTTCGAGGTGGGAGGGACCCACATGTCAGTGAAAAGGAAAGGAGTATAGGATGCACCATCACCTTGAACTCCTCCTTTTAAGGAGTAGAGATCCCCTCAGTTATCGTGTACATCGCCGGTGGAGGCTTTGGTGCAGCCTGCGCGGAGTATAACCCATGCATTGTCTACAATTCCTGCTTTCGCTCTTTGCCAGGCAGCGAGCCGACAGTGAACTCATAAGGCTACCAGAGGAAGACACACAAACATCTTAGTTCTCATTGTCCTAGATCAGTAGTACCAGCATACAAAGATGGATAGTAGTTTGCCAGATAACTTGTGCAATACTTCGGTTCCCGCTAGAAGCTTAGATTCACGGCTAGACACTGCAGTGATGCTACGGTATATGCAGACTGCAGTCAAAGTGAACCTTCAGGAGTTTGTTGCAACATTTGAAATGATGAGGTACTGCAAATTTGCCGTTAGTTTCAGTTAAGAAGGAAGGGCAGTGTGTTGATGGGAGTGGTTTACCAGCATAGTTGAGCCCTTTTCAGCAGTTGGACCCTTCAACAAGATCATAGTACTTGAGGCCACGGACCCACCTCGCATCTGGTGGCTGGAGGAGTCGGTGGCGAACCACATCCCCGCCGGGGAGCCTCCACCATCTCTGTAACCACTAAGGACAGCGGCCTCAAGCTCATCTAGGTCTCCGACAATGGCCACGGCAGGGTCCCTCCCCCCTCGTGTCCTTGTAACGCCCCCGTTTCCAGGGGCGCGTACGGACACGGCATTCCGTAACTATTCAAGCATGAACAGTTATGGAGTGTCGCGCAAGAGTATACCATTGCATGCTTACAACAAAAGTCCAGCACATAATTCACATAAGGATTACTATCCAGGTTTTCACAGCGGGGCGTGCAAGCCCAAAGTATATTTACATTACAAAAGACTTCCAGAATCCGCTTCGAGCGCGGCGGAGACCTACAGCCAAGGGTCCTCGTCGAAGAAAAGATCCTCCGGGACTTCTTCAACGGGGAGACCTTCTCCTTCGTCTTGATCCTCTAAAGAGTGGATTAAGCAAGCCGTGAGCCAAACAACCGGCTCAGCAAATCCCAAAGGGATCTTAACTTACTATATGCACGGAATATCAAAGGAAGGGTGTATATTTGGTTTATTACATTTGGTGGATGCAGTTTTATTTGCAAACATTTTAATAAGACAGACCCAAAACTTACTTCTTAAGATCTCAGGGGTTTTTCACGAAAAGTTCATTAACCAACTAACCAAGTTAAAGCATGTACAAAACTACTTAAACTTCGCTGCTGGAATCACCCAAGTGACACAGCTCCAATAACCGGGAGCACGGCGTATTCGAATACCATTTAAATGACTCTGCAGAGTTTGCTCAGCTTTACCCACACGATCCCTTAACTCCCGCTAAAGAGTTAAGAAAGCCAGGTCGTTTCACTGCTCAACTCTTTATATAGGCTCTACCCGGTAGAATTCACTCGGGTTTGGCTCACACCCACCCACACACACACACACAAAAGAGGACAACGTCCGCTTCGAGTGAATTCCACCGTTGTTAGGCACCCGCAGCACGGCCTGCCTAACCTCACTGCTACCCTCCTATAGAGTTTCAATCGAGTTGAGCAGCTAATAGACAAGTGTTGACAAGTCAACTCCTGTGGTTGAGCGATCACTGTGACATTTGCTCAGCGCAAGGGTTTCAGTCCTTATCTTTTCACCTGGTCCGCAACCTCACCAGGCCCGCGACCCAAACTAAGGTAAGCGGTGGGTGTAGACCGTCTCGCGGTTTCCCACTCACCCTTACCCTACTCCAGCCCTAGGATAAGAGGTGGGCAAAGACCGTCTCGCGGTTCTCCCCCAACCCTTACCCTACCTTGTGCACGCCGGCACTCTCCGCTCTAAGATACGGTGTCCCATACCACCCTACCTTAGAGTCGGGTTTTCCAATTTCTATTGGCCCACAGCCACAACCTTATTAGTGTAACACTTTGCATGATAATAATAGCCTACAATTATCAAGATTATCAGATAATTAATTCTAGGGTTACAAAGGTATGGCTACAATTTAAACATGGCATTTAGCGGTGGTAGGTCTAACTATATCACATGTCATTCTAAACATTTTATTTTATTTTAAACTAACATTTCACAACTAGCATAATGCAAATAGCATATTAGCATAATTAAACATTACGGGATACAACATGATCAAAGGATTTGGGACTTGCCGTCAATCCGGACTATTTCAGCAAGCTCGAACGAAGAGCCTTCTGGTTCCTGAGATTGCACCTGGGCTTCCGGGATCTCCGTCACTAGCGCAAACAAATAAAATAATTAAATCCAGCTTGCAACTAATCAAGCGAGGAAAAAATTAAACTAATTAAAAAGGAATAAAATGCATAAATCCTTCAAATGGAATTTTAGGAATTTATCTGGGATGATTTTGGTGGAAAGGAGGTCACAGCTGGGTCCAGAATATTATTTGGAGCAAAGTGGTGAAATTTGGGAATTTTTGGGATTTTCTGTGATTTTCTTGGATTTATTTGGATTTTTCTGATTTCTGGAAATTAATAAATCACTGGAAAATCTAGTGAACAGTGCTAGGCCGGCCCAAAGCCACAGCGCAGCCCAGCACTGTGCAGCCCGCGTGGCCGAACGGCCGGCGCGGCCCGCAAGCGCGCGCTCGGGCGACGGAACGGGCCGGGGAAGCGGCCCACGCTCACGCGCGCCCACGCCGTCTGGATGCGCGACGCGTGGAGCTGGCGGACGGGGAAGATGGCGAGGGAACGGGCGAACGGATGGAGCAGCGCGGCGATCGAACGGTCCAGACGAGATGGCAACGATCGACGCGAGCGGCTGAGATGAGACGGGCGAAGCGGTACGGTGGGGAGATCTGACGGAGGAGAGGTGGGGAGTTTATGAAGATCGGACGGTCGAGGAGGGACAGCCATCCGACGCTCTGAGTTAGACGGCAACGGGAAGATGGACGGCTGGGGGCGGCCACGTCGTCGTCGTTTACCTCCAGCCGCGCGCGCAGCAGAGGGATGGGGACGGCGGCGCTTTCGTTCTCCGGTGGCCGCAGTGGCTCCCGACGGCAACGGAGGACACCACCGTGTCAGGCTTGACGTGGGGAGTCCATTTTGGGGCTTGGGAGGAGAAGGAGACCAATGGAGGGGGGTGGGAGGCAAAAGGGGGTAGTTCGGGTTTGCGGTGGTGAGTAAGGTCGCCGGCGGCGAGAGGGGCCGATTGGCGGCGGTTTCACGGAGAGGGGAGCTAGGGGATTACACTGGCGGTGGCGGCGTGAGCTGGGGAGCTTCGAGGAGGGCTGGCCATGGGAGCACGGCTGGGGCGGCGGTGGTCGACGGCGACAGAGCTCCTCAGGGGTTCTCCTGGCCAAGGGAGTCCATTAAGACGATTAGTAGATGGTAGGGATGTTCATGGGTAAAAGAATCGACAAATGGGGAAGGAAAAGGGGAGATCGAGCTACGGGGGTCGCCAGCGCAGGGGAGAGCCTCGACGGCGTTAGGGACGACGGGGGTCCAATCGGTAGCTCTGGGAGGTGGCTGGGAGTGGCAGGAGGGGCATGAAGGCAGTAGAGGAGCTCGGGGAGCAAAGGGGAAAGAGGGAGCCGAGGTGGGGTATTTATACCCGAGCGGAGGGGAGGGAGGCTTCGGGGAGAAGGCAACGGCTCGGGCGCTGGGGGCGACAGGAGGGAATGGGAGCAGGTGGGGGGCGTCTCCTTCGCGGGACGGGGCGGTGACCGGGGGGTGACGCCGGCCCTGTAGTGGCTTAATGGCGAGAAGACGGGAGCAGGTGAGCTGCGCACGGCGAGGGCGCGTCCGCGCGCAGGAGAGGGAGAAGGCGGCGACCGCCAGGTGGGGCCGGAGCTGAGGCGGGGTGACGTGGAGCGAGGACGTCCACTCCTCCAGACCCGGGGGCTGTCGGGACGGCGTGGCGCAGGGACGTCCCGGGGCGACGCGAAGACAAGCACGGCCGCGGGCGCCGGTGCGGGGCGGCGTGGCGCAGCGCGCAGCGCACGCGCATGCGCGGGGCGAAGGCGGGGAGGGAGCGCGGCGCCTGCGACCGAGGGGGAGCAGAGGGAGGCGCTGGGCGAGGGAAGAGGCGGGAGGGGAGGCGGCGCCAACGAGCTGGCGCGGGCGCGAGGCGCGCAAGAGAGAAGAAAGCGGACGGGGAGGCAGGGCGCCAAGCAAGGGGGAAGGCGCACTGCCCAAAAGGGAAAGCGGGGAGAGGGACGACTTTCCCGAAACGGAAAGTTTCAGATTTTCACTCAAAATACAGCAAAAATTGGGAAATTTTTGGTTTTGAATTTTTGGGGACTTTTCAACCTACCCCCCTTAAAAGAATCTCGACCCTGAGATTAACTTGGTTCAGGGAGTAAGTTGGGGAAATCTTGCTGCAAATCTGACTCTCGTTCCCAAGTTGACTCTTCAGGTGTATGATTCTTCCATTGTACTCTGCAAAACCTGACGTTCTTGTTTCTGAGTTGCCTCTCTGTCGTTTCAAGTATTTGTAGTGGTTCTTCAGCATATGTGCAGTCATCTTGCAATTCAATATCTGACAATGGCACTTCATCAGTCGGCTGTCGCAGACACTTTCGAAGCTGAGATACGTGGAACACATTGTGGATTCTTGATAAGTTGGGCGGAAACTGTACTTGATAAGCTACTTCCCCAACTCTTCCAATTATCTGAAATGGTCCCACATACCTTGGTACCAATTTGCCTTTGACTTGAAATCTCTTGACTATTTTGAATGGGGTGACTTTGATGTAGACATAATCTCCAACTTCGAAACTCAAGTCTTTCCTGCGGTTATCTGCATAGTTCTTCTGTCGGTCTTGTGCCATCTTCAGTCTGTCCCTGACAATTCTAATATGTGCTTCTGCATCCTGAGCAATCTGAGGGCCAATAAGTTATCGTTCTCCTGTTTCTGTCCAATTCAGTGGAGTCCTGCATTTTCTGCCATAAAGTGCTTCGAACGGGGCCATTCGAATGCTGGCTTGATAACTGTTGTTGTATGAGAACTGAGCAAATGGTAGACATGTGTTCCATGCTGCACCATACACTATCGCACAAGCTCTCAACATGTCTTCCAAAATTTGGTTGGTTCTCTCTGTCTGTCCATCTGTCTGTGGATGATACGCTGAACTGAAGTTCAAATCGGTGCCCATGGCTTCATGTAATTTTTCCCAAAACTTGGATGTAAATTGTGCTCCTCGATCTGACACAATCTTCTTCGGAATTCCATGCAGTGTCACAATTCTGGTCAAATACAACTCAGCAAGTTTGTCCTTCCCGTAGGTTTGCCTAATTGGAAGGAAATGTGCCACCTTGGTCAATCTATCAACAATGACCCAGATAGCATCATATCCCTCACGAGTCTTGGAAAGTCCAGTAATGAAGTCCATACCAATGCTATCCCACTTCCATTCGGGAATTGGCAAGGGCTGCAACAATCCCGATGGTTTTTGGTGGTCTATCTTGATCTGTTGACAGACATCAATTTAGCTACATATTCTGCCACTTCTTTCTTCATCTGGTTCCACCAATACCTCTTCTTCAAATCTTGATACATCTTTGTGCCTCCTGGATGAATTGAAAATTGGGAGGAATGAGCTTCAGATAAGATCAACTCTCTCAACTTCTTCTTGTCGGGTATGCAATAGCGACCACGGAAGGTAAGGATTCCATGCTCGTCTATCGCATATTCTGATGAATTTTCTTCTTCAATGTCCTTTTTCAATTTTTGGATTTCTTTATCTTCATCTTGTGCTGCTTTGATCTGATCTGTCAGTAATGGTTGAATCTCTAATGCTGCTTCTTCACCCTGTTCTGTGATCACTAGATTCAGTCGTAGTATATCTCTTTTCAATTCTGGTGGGTACTCTGTGGTGCTGACTTTGCTTGGACGAGCCTTTCGACTAAGGGCATCGGCGACTACATTGGCTTTGCCCGGGTGATATTGGAGATCAACATCATAATCTTTTATCAATTCTAGCCATCTGCGCTGTCTCATATTCAATTCTGGCTGGGTGAACAAATACTTCAGGCTCTTATGATCTGAGAATATCTCACACCGATTCCCTAGCAGGTAGTGCCGCCAAATTTTGAGTGCATGCACCACAGCTGCTAGCTCTAAATCGTGTGTGGGATAATTCTCTTCATGTGGCTTCAACTGTCTTGACGCATAGGCAACAACTTTTCCGTCTTGCATAAGCACACAACCCAAACCTTGCTTTGAGGCATCGCAGTAAATCTGAAACTCCTTCTCTGGATTGGGTAAAATCAAGACTGGCGTGGTTGTCAACTTGGTCTTCAACATCTGAAAACTTTTCTCGCATGCATCAGTCCATGTGAACGGTTTGTCTTTCTTCAATAATTGAGTGAGTGGGCGAGATATTCTTGAGAAACCTTCTATGAATCGGCGATAATAACCCGCCAATCCTAGGAAGCTTCTTACTTCAGTCACTGTCTTAGGCTGCTTCCATTCCATAACTGCTGAAATCTTTTCTGGATCGACTTTGACTCCATCTTCAGATATAATGTGACCCAAGAAAGCAACTTCCTTCAGCCAAAAGCTGCACTTGTCAAACTTGGCATATAATTGGTGCTCTCTTAATCTTGTCAATACCATGTGCAAATGCTCCTTATGTTCTTCTTCACTCTTGGAATATATCAGAATATCATCAATGAAGACAATCACAAATCGATCCAATTGGTCCATATGCACCAGGTTCATAAGATTCATGAAATAAGCTGGCGCATTGGTTAAACCAAAGGGAACGACTGCGAACTCAAATAGTCCATATCGAGTGATGAAAGCTGTCTTTTCTCGATCCTGCTCTCGGATTTTGAGTTGATGATAACCCGAGCGCAAGTCGATCTTGGAGAACACTTTGGCACCCTTGAGTTGATCAAACAGGTCATCAATCCTTGGAAGGGGATACTTGTTCTTGATTGTGACAGCATTCAAACCTCTGTAGTCGACACACATTCTTAAATCTCCATTCTTCTTCTTCACAAACAGAACTGGGGCTGACCACGGTGAAGTACTTGGTCGAATGAATTCTTTTTCTTGTAATTCATCCAACTGTTTCTTTAGCTCTTTCAACTCACTGGCTGACATCCTGTACTGATGTTTGGCAATTGGCTTGGTACCAGACACCAATTCTATCGCTAGTTCTACTTGTCTGTCAGGGGGTCTTCCTGGCAATTCTTCTGGAAATACATCTGGATACTCTTGTACCACTGGTACTTGATTAGGTGTGGCTGCTATCATGTTGATCATACGCTTTCTGGCATCCTTCAGCACTTTTCGGTCTGTTTCTACTACTATCCTCTGACCTTCAGGGTTAACCAATGACACTGTTTTGATCTCACAATCTACCTTGCCTTTATTCCTGGCTAACCAGTTCATGCCCAAGATGGCATCTAATCCGGACATATCTAACTGCAATAAGTCCGCTCTAAAGTCTACCCCTTGGATTTTTATGTTAAGTCCCGCACACCCACGGTGGGACTCCATTCTAACCCCAGGGGTTTTAACCACATAAGGTCTTGGAAGTGAAACAGAAGGCAACTGATTTCTTGAGGCAAAACTCTTTGAAATAAATGAATGCGTTGCACCAGGGTCGAATAAAATCAATGCAGGTATGGAGTTGATGGGGAACATACCAGCAATGATGTCACTTGCTCCTGCGGCGTCTTCTGCAGACACATGGTTTACCCTTGCATAAAAGGTAGGTCTGACATTGCTTCTGCCTCTACCTCTGCCTGTAGATGAGAAATTCGCAGTGCATGCATGTGACTGAGGGTTGGCTGCTTTAATCTGCAGAAATCCTCCTTTGGGGGTACCGGGGGTTGCTTGTGTCTTAACCTCTTGCTGTTGTTGGTTTTGAACTTGTAGCTTGGCTGCATCTGATGGCAAGTTCTTCCTAGGACACTGGTATCTGTAGTGCCCTATCTCACCGCAGTGGAAACATGCGTTTGACCTTCGCGGGCAGCTACTAGCCAGGTGATTCCCACCACAAGTGGGACACTTGAGAGCCAATGGTAGAGGGGAAGCATAATGCTGAGTCTGGCTGGATTGGTTCTTCGGCATCATCACATACTGTCGGGAGGATGGGGATCGATATGAAGAAGATCCCGATGTCTTGGCTCGTTGTGCAATGTGTGAAGATGACTGCGATCTATGTGCTGCCTTGCGCTTTCTATAGTCTTTCATCTCACCTCTAGCTTCCTCTGAACTGATCAAGCTGTCAACCATATCATTCAAGTCCTTGAACTTCAAAGCTGAAATATGAAATCTCAACGACTGCTACAATCCTGCACGAAACTTGCTCATTTTCTTGTCTTCATTGTCAACATCCTCAGGGGCAAATCTGGAGAGGTGGTTGAACTGGTGTAAATATTCCATTACTGTACGACCACCTTGTTTAAGCGCCAAAAATTCCCAGCGCTTTGCTTCCATAATGCCATCAGGGATGTGCGCCTTACGGAAGGCCTTGGAAAAATCTTCCCAACTAATCTCTCTGTCCTGCAGTGTGCGCTGATAGTTGATCCACCAGGTCGCTGCTGCACCCTGTAACTGGTGGGATGCATATAACACCTTCTCTTTATCGTCACACTGCACAGTCTGAAGTTTTCTCTCTACATCTGCCAGCCAATCTTCAGCAACCATAGGATCAGCGGTTGTGGAGAAAGTGGGTGGACGTGTTTTTAGGAAGTCATTCCATCGGGTGGAAATTGGAGCACCATCCCGAGGAACATTGCCTCCACCCTGTACTCCTGGAGATCTGGCGGCGATCTGTTCAATCAATCTGGCCTGTTGATCCAACACTCGTAATATATTCTGCTCTCCTTGATATCGATTCTGTTCTAACATTGCAATAACATTGGCAAGTGTGTTCTGGTCGGTGGCAGGTGCACCCTGCCTGCTGGTCTGACCCATCTGCTCTACCGGATCCATCTGTTGATTGGGAACTTGAGGTTAGCCTTGCAGCGGCTTTGACATTTAAGAATAGGTAAGTAAGACATTGAATTACAAGGCAAGAAAAGGGCGAAACAAAGATAAGAACAAGAGCGAAGGGGACAGGAGAAAGCTTTGAACACAGAGAGTATACTGATAATTAGACAAACAAATTAGAGGAGATAGCAAACATAATTTACAATATGCAAGTGGTACACAAACCACTTAGGGTTCATGACTGCACCTGCTTTACATTACAAAAGTACTGCTACTACTCAAGGTCAGTCTAGACTAGCGAACACCAGCTACTCCTCCAGCTGCCGAGAAGCGAAATTTTGAAGCTAGACAAGTAAAGCAGTAAACATTTTGCAAAAATTAAAACTTAAGCAGAATTAAATTTAAGACAGATAAGGTAGCAACAAGAGAGGAACAAGACAGCAATAAACCTTATATTTTTCGTAAACCATTTTTATGGCTTAAATTAAGTTTTGCGATAAAATCGCTCCCTAGACTGCCTTAGGTCTCAACCTACGGTCAAAGAGCCTGCTCTGATACCACTTCTTGTAACGCCCACATTTCCAGAGGCGCGTACGGACACGGCATTCCGTAACTATTCAAGCATGAACAGTTATGGAGTGTCGCGCAAGAGTATACCATTGCATGCTTACAACAAAAGTCCAGCATATAATTCACATAAGGATTACTATCCAGGTTTTCACAGCGGGGCGTGCAAGCCCAAAGTATATTTACATTACAAAAGACTTCCAGAATCCGCTTCGAGCGCGGCGGAGACCTACAGCCAAGGGTCCTCGTCGAAGAAAAGATCCTCCGGGACTTCTTCAACGGGGAGACCTTCTCCTTCGTCTTGATCCTCTAAAGAGTGGATTAAGCAAGCCGTGAGCCAAACAACCGGCTCAGCAAATCCCAAAGGGATCTTAACTTACTATATGCACGGAATATCAAAGGAAGGGTGTATATTTGGTTTATTACATTTGGTGGATGCAGTTTTATTTGCAAACATTTTAATAAGACAGACCCAAAACTTACTTCTTAAGATCTCAGGGGTTTTTCACGAAATGTTCATTAACCAACTAACCAAGTTAAAGCATGTACAAAACTACTTAAGCTTCGCTGCTGGAATCACCCAAGTGACACAGCTCCAATAACCGGGAGCACGGCGTATTCGAATACCATTTAAATGACTCTGCAGAGTTTGCTCAGCTTTACCCACACGATCCCTTAACTCCCGCTAAAGAGTTAAGAAAGCCAGGTCGTTTCACTGCTCAACTCTTTATATAGGCTCTACCCGGTAGAATTCACTCGGGTCTGGCTCACACCCACACACACACACACGCACACACAAAAGAGGACAACGTCCGCTTCGAGTGAATTCCACCGTTGTTAGGCACCCGCAGCACGGCCTGCCTAACCTCACTGCTACCCTCCTGTAGAGTTTCAATCGAGTTGAGCAGCTAATAGACAAGTGTTGACAAGTCAACTCCTGTGGTCAATGGATTTGGGACTTGCCGTCAATCCGGACTATTTCAGCAAGCTCGAACGAAGAGCCTTCTGGTTCCTGAGATTGCACCTGGGCTTCCGGGATCTCCGTCACTAGCGCAAACAAATAAAATAATTAAATCCAGCTTGCAACTAATCAAGCGAGGAGAAAATTAAACTAATTAAAAAGGAATAAAATGCATAAATCCTTCAAATGGAATTTTAGGAATTTATCTGGGATGATTTTGGTGGAAAGGAGGTCACAGCTGGGTCCAGAATATTATTTGGAGCAAAGTGGTGAAATTTGGGAATTTTTGAGATTTTCTGTGATTTTCTAGGATTTATTTGGATTTTTCTGATTTCTGGAAATTAATAAATCACTGGAAAATCTAGTGAACAGTGCTAGGCCGGCCCAAAGCCACAGTGCAGCCCAGCACTGTGCAGCCCGCGTGGCCAAACGGCCGGCGCGGCCCGCGAGCGACGCGCGGCCCGCAAGCGCGCGTGCGCTCGGGCGACGGAACGGGCCGGGGAAGCGGCCCACGCTCGCGTGCGCCCACGCCGTCTTGATGCGCGACGCGTGGAGCTGGCGGACGGGGAAGATGGCGAGGGAATGGGGAAACGGATGGAGCAGCGCGGCGATCGAACGGTCCAGACGAGATGGCAACGATCGACGCGAGCGGCTGAGATGAGACGGGCGAAGCGGTACGGTGGGGAGATCCGACGGTGGAGAGGCGGGGAGTTTATGAAGATCGGACGGTCGAGGAGGGACAGCCATCCGACGCTCCGAGTTAGACGGCAACGGGAAGATGGACGTCTGGGGGCGGCCACGTCGTCGTCGTCTACCTCCAGCCGCGCGCGCAGCAGAGGGATGGGGACGGCGGCGCCTTCGTTCTCCGGTGGCCGCAGTGGCTCCCGACGGCAACGGAGGACACCACCGTGTCAGGCTTGACGTGGGGAGTCCATTTTGGGGCTTGGGAGGAGAAGGAGACCAATGGAGGGGGTGGGAGGCAAAAGGGGGTAGTTCGGGTTTGCGGTGGTGAGTAAGGTCGTCGGCGGCGAAAGGGGCCGATTGGCGGCGGTTTCACGGAGAGGGGAGCTAGGGGATTACACTGGCGGTGGCGGCGTGAGCTGGGGAGCTTCGAGGAGGGCTGGCCACGGGAGCACGGCTGGGGCGGCGATGGTCGACGGCGACAGAGCTCCTCAGGGGTTCTCCTGGCCAAGGGAGTCCATTAAGACGATTAGTAGATGGTAGGGATGTTCATGGGTAAAAGAATCAGCAAATGGGGAAGGAAAAGGGGAGATCGAGCCACGGGGGTCGCCGGCGCAGGGGAGAGCCTCGACGGCGTTAGGGACGACGGGGGTCCAATCGGTAGCTCTGGGAGGTGGCTGGGAGTGGCAGGACGGGAATGAAGGCAGTAGAGGAGCTCGGGGAGCAAAGGGGAAAGAGGGAGCCGAGGTGAGGTATTTATACCCGAGCGGAGGGGAGGGAGGCTTCGGGGAGAAGGCAACGGCTCGGGCGCTGGGGGCGACAGGAGGGAATGGGAGCAGGTGGGGGGCGTCTCCTTCGCGGGACGGGGCGGTGACTGGGGGGTGACGCCGGCCCTGTAGTGGCTTAATGGCGAGAAGACGGGAGCAGGTGAGCTGCGCACGGCGAGGACGCATCCGCGCGCAGGAGAGGGAGAAGGCGGCGACCGCCAGGTGGGGCCGGAGCTGAGGCGGGGTGACGTGGAGCGAGGACGTCCACTCCTCCGGACCCGGGGGCTGTCGGGACCGCGCGGCGCAGGGACGTCCCGGGGCGGCGCGAAGACAGGCGCGGCCGCGGGCGCCGGGGCGGGGCGGCGTGGCGCAGCGCGCAGCGCACGCGCGTGCGCGGGGCGAAGGCGGGCAGGGAGCGCGGCGCCTGCGACCGAGGGGGAGCAGAGGGAGGCGCTGGGCGAGGGAAGAGGCGGGAGGGGAGGCGGCGCCAACGAGCTGGCGCGGGCGCGAGGCGCGCAAGAGAGAAGAAAGCGGACGGGGAGGCAGGGCGCCAAGCAAGGGGAAGGCGCACTGCCCAAAAGGGAAAGCGGGGAGAGGGACGACTTTCCCGAAACGGAAAGTTTCAGATTTTCACTCAAAATACAGCAAAAATTGGGAAATTTTTGGTTTTGAATTTTTGGGGACTTTTCAGTCCTCTAAACACATGAAGCTGCTACATGGAAAATTTTGGCACCTTTCTAGCGTTGAACTCTTGGATACGCCGGGTTTGTGAGTTGTTAATTGTGATTATTGTTTAATCGTGAGTGTTGGTGGAATTGACAAATTATCAAGCATGTGGACGATTGATTGGGATTTTTTTGGTTTCGTGTTTTGATATATCAGATTCTTGTTCACGTAGGTATAAAAATGTCATCGAAATGGCTTACGGGGAGTTGAGCGCACAACTGTTCCATTAGGCAAAGGATTGTTACTGCTAATTGCCTCTCGGCAGCATGTAGTTGTTTGCCATGCTATGATGTATGATACTACAAGTTAGGCTTGTGCATATTGAGGGGACCTACTACTGCTACTTACTATAGGATTACTATATTGGTTATTAGGTGAGCATGTTCAAAATTTTGCTTTAAGCATCCCATAGAATGCAGATGAAGCATTTGCATAAGTATTGTTGATCATCACCTATGCCAGCTAACATGGTTTCCTTTCACAGTTCGAGGATTTGCCAATATTGTGTGAAAGGCATACTACCTCAAAGTTATCTGCATGAGGATCTACATACTATAGGTTGAGAGGGGGCATTTGGCCCTAACTAACTCTCAACAAATCATATCTCTTCTCCCTGATTCTTGGCAACTAACCATTGTTTTTTAATGGAACAACCAACCAATCTTGCATGCCCAGCCTCTTCTCTTATCTCTCCCCCTCGATCCCACTTTTCCTACCACCGTCGCCCTCTATTGCCGCACAGAAGGAATCATAATTTGAAGTGATCATGCTTGCATTGCTACTTTTGTTCTTGCTTTCTTTCTTGTTTTTGTTTTTGAAACACATTCTTGTTTGTTTATTATTCTGATAGCTTTGATATATTTGATTGTTTCTTATTCGTGTTTGTTTATAGCGAAGTGGGCGTAGGAGCAAGTGAACAACGTGGTGAGGCCATGATCTTGATGCACGAAAACGCTTGGACTTTCAAGGTGAGCTTTTTTCTCCTTTTTTGTTAATTTGCTCCTTTTCTTTTCTTTTTCCATTTTGGAGTTGATCTTGTTGGGTTACTTGGATAAAATCTCATGTTTAGTGAGTTTGGATAACGACATATGTGTTGTTCTATTGAATATATTACCTTGACTAATCTAGCCTACCATCTTGATTACACATTGCTAATAGAGGTATAACTGTATGATGGTTCTAGTTTATTTTGGTAAAAAGAAAAGCAAAATTGAGGGGTACAGAACACAACTTGAGAGCTGGAGAGAACCATCAGCCAGAACTCAAAGCAGATGCGGAATAAGATATGCTCGAATTTTGTGATTGGTTCATGTTGAGATATAATACTACTTTTAGCTTACTCAATGTTGCACACTTCGAGAGCAATAAAATGATTACTCCTTCATTGGTTGCAATGGAATCAACAGGGAATTTGTGGGGTTGGTGAATGTGAGGGATGAGTACAGGCAATGCCACTACATGTCGTGGCCAGGCAAGGGCGGCGGGAGTGCGTGCAACTGCTGATAGAGAATGGCACCATAGTGTCAACTCCAACTGGCTCCTTCGGCTATGGTTTCTTACTGGGAAAAGCTGTAAGCTATGTGCATGTGCATTGTAATTGACATTTGACACTTGCGTCGCACATCCTGTTGGAAAAATGGGTTTTGGCCCATTAATAAATCCAAGGAAAATCCCAAAAGCCCACTCATGCATGGTGACATGTGGGATACTTTAGTACCACATTGCTAGCCAAAGGTGAAGAGACACCTTCTGAAGTCTATAATAGGCTCTACTTATTCTCTCTGGAGCATCCAAGCAAGAATTGTGTTCCTGAGAGTCAAGTTCCTCTGTCTCTGCGTTGTTCTTGGCTACTCCGTCCCTTCACCGGCGTACACCGGTCATGGGGAGAGTAGGTCTCTGAAGCCATCGTCCTTGCGATTATATACGGGAGAGGGCGAATCAGGTTTTTGGGAAGCGCCTCATGTGACTGCCCGCCGTTCTCTGTAGCAACTAAATATTCATCTTCTCTGTACTATTCTTCGGTAACATCTATTACTCTTCTGTTTATTTAATTTTCAATATGAATATATATGTTTTTATGTTCATATTTGTTGGACCGAAATGGCAACAGAGGGGGGTGAATGTCGATCACAAAAAAATTTCTCCCCTCAAGTATCTGCGACAACCGAGAAATGAAGAAACAAAACTTGCTTAAACTGGGAAGATCCAGAGCCGGTTAAGCCAAACAGCAATGTATTAAGTGTAGCAGGCTAGCCGGATGAAGAAATAACAGAGTAAGCCAAACTGCACAAACTTAGGAGTCAAGCATGCTGAGATTGCAAAAAGAACACTGAAGACCAGGAGCTCTGCTGTACTGCCAATAACCAAGAAGCCAACTGAAAGCGAACACTGACAAGCTAAAGGAATAGGAGAGACCAGTCTCTACTCCAAGCTTGTACACCAGACGAAGGCACATGCAAAAGAGAAGTCTGCTAGCCGAAACAACTAAAGCAAAAAGGTGATCACGAACTCTCCTGAAAGAAATTAATGCTGACAAAACATCACATTAAATCGCTTACTCAAAGACCACAAAAATAGAGCTACTTGCTGGTCAAGAGCATGCACTGCAGGAATAAAAGTACTGGCCGAAAATCACTGGAGTGTAGCTGCCGAAAGACTCATGTCTTGCCAATGAACATGCAGCCATTTAATGCTAGGCATGCTGATTTTTGATGGCCTACGGACATGTACTCCTTTCAAGAAAAGTGCACTTGGCAAACAACAATTTATGACAAGAAATGAGTACAGAGTAGTACCAAAAGGAAGATGAAACACCACATGCATTCGGCACTCATAAAAGAAATGCACAGAGAACTAAAATTGCTGCCTCAAGGAACAAGAACTACAGAATATACTTGGTTCAATTAATAAGATGTACTAGCTGCAGGGAATGGGGAAATTTGCTGCCGGCCAAGAGTAAAACCGAGAAAGATTCAGCGTGCAGAGAAAAAGAAGACCAAGCACAACAACTCAACAGAAATTCCTTAAAAAAAATACGGAGACATACATAATTAAAATAGAGGAATGATTACATAGTTGTTCAGCTCATCTGTCTCTCTCTCAATCCTCAAGAACACCAAGAACTACATGGTTCTTGGGAGGAACACAACCCTATCTCATACACTCATTCTCTCAACCACTAAAGCACAAAGCAAAAGCCCTAAAACCCCTCTCCAAGTCTTGCCAACAATCAGGAAACACACTCCTATTTATAGCATTCCTTGATGGGTTTACACTTTGCTTTGCCCATTTTACCCCTCCATGCTTTGCCCGCTAACCCGCTTCCTTTTGCAGCCTCGCGCTTTTACCGAAACGCCCCTGCTGCACCTTCCGGGAAGCTTCCGCGTTCCTTGTCTCGTACGCCTCGCAACCACCTCGAGTCCACGTCGTCTTCGACACATCCCGACTGTTCTGACCTCAGCGCCACCTGCGCCTAGTCCAGTCCTCCGTGTCTCGCCACGACTCCACTCGACGTCCTGCAGCCATCACAGACAAAAACCACATCGCATAGCACGACACAAAGCATATAAACATGATTAGTACCAACAAATCCTACTCAAGCGAGAAATGGCCCAAATGACCAACCGGGAAGACGACCACGCGTCAAATCTGTCTAATCATAACCCGACCTCGCCAAATACCAAAAAGGCACGAATCACTCAAACCAAACTCACTCTAACCAAACCACATGACAATTACTCATCACCAACTTGGGATTTAGACCACATGGTCTCTCAATATTACCTATCCTGCTAGTTCATATTCTTGAGATACATATGTGTACAATCAGATTTATGTTTTTACACATGTCTAGTATTTGTGTTGTTCTATTAGTCATGATATATATGTGGAGCTATTTAATCACTAAAGTGCTACATAATTTAACAATCCAAAAATCTGATTATGAATTTGATAAGCACTTTGTGATGAAAATGACTGGTTTTACCGAGGCAATGAAACCAGAGAAGTTCTATGGTGTGAACTTCAAAAGATGGCAAACGAGAGTCAATATGTGGCTCTTGGCTTTGAACATATTTTGGGTTGCCTCCGGGAAACCTGAGGGAGATCTTACTCCCAAATAGGAATAGGAGTTTAAAGCAAGCACCACAATATTTGTGGGATGCATTCTTAGCGTTCTTTCTGATCATCTGTGTGATGTGTATATGCACATGACAGACGCAAAGGAGCTGTGGGAGGCACTTGAACATCAGTTCACTGCCTCGGATGCTGGCAGTGAATTGTATACCATATACCAATATCATGACAGCAAGATGGTTGAAAACCGTTCTATAGTCGAGCAGGCTCATGAAACACAATTCATGCCAGGGAACTCGATCATCTCAAATGCACATTACCTGACAAATTTGTGGCTGGGGGCATCATTACTAAATTGTCTTCTTCATGGAGGAATTTTACCATATCTCTAAAACACAAGAGACAAAATATTTCTATTGAGGATCTGATTGTATCTCTTGATGTTGAAGAGAAAGCTCAGGCAAAGGATGTGCATTCTAAGGTAGGTGAGGGACATTCCAGTGCCAATATCATACAGCGCTCTCGTAACGGAAAGTTCAAAGGAAAAGCCAAGGTCATACAGCCCACCAACTTCAAGAAAAATAAGAAAGCAAACAAGGATAAATGTGTTTGCTATGTTTGCGGTCAGGATAGCTACTAGGCTAACAAATATCCTAACCAAAAAGGTTGAAAAAATGAGCAAGAGCAGACCAAGACTGTAAATGTGACTATTGGTGATTCCCGAGTAGGGACATCTGGGTATTGTAATTTACATAATGTTCTTTCGGTTTATCAATCCACCGACTAGTGGATTGACACAGGGGCCAATATTTACGTATGTGATGATGTATCCTTATTTTCTTCTTATTGGGTCGCACGGCCTCAGTCAGGCATTAACCCTTCAAATAGATTAACAAAGACGCAACGACCTGGTTGTTCCACTCCTTCCGCCCGTGAGGACGACTTCCAAGCATCAACCCTTCGAATAGACTGGCAAAGACGCTACGACCTTCGAATAGACGACTTCCACTCCTTGTAATCAAGAGGCAACTTCATCCAGGCTTAATATATCCCACTTCTCCATTCCATTCCCGTGTTCTTCACAAGCATAACAAGAAGAGTAGAAGGCTCATGGATTTTCTTCCCATCTACAGCATCCTCTTGCTGGTTAGTTGGTCATTCAACTCAGTGTTTTGTGCATCTCAGAACTTCCTCGTCCCAAGCGAGCCACTCTACGCTAACCGCACTCTCATCTCTGACAACGGTGTCTTTGCCTTGGGCTTCTTCTCCCCGTCCAGCTCCACCACAAAACATTATTACGTTGGCGTATGGTACAAAAGCATCCCAGAGCTCACCGTTGTGTGGGTTGCCAACCGCGGGATCCCGGTCATGGATACTACAGCCGCAAAGCTCACCTTGACCAGTGACTCCGATCTTGTCCTGTCAAATACTGACGGCCACGTTCTTTGGACGACAAACATCAGTGGGAACTCCTTGCCTACCACCGGAGCAAATGCCATTCTTGACAACACCGGAAACTTTATCCTCAAATCATCAATAGATGACACGGTCTTATGGCAGAGCTTCGATTACCCGACAGACACTCTCCTCCCTGGCATGAATTTCAGGATCAGCCACGAGAAACATGCGCTGCAACACCTCACTCCTTGGAAGGGTCCCCAAGACCCGTCCCCTGGCAACTTCTCCTACGGTGCAGACCCGAATAGCTTTCTCCAGCGCTTTGTCTGGAATGGCTCAAGGCCATACCGGCGAATCCCAATATGGCCTAGCTACATGAACATCGTGTCTGACCTTTATATTACGGTTCATCGCCAGGACGATGAGATCTACATGTCACTTGTGTCTGGTGGCTCCATGCCTGTACTACTCAAAATGGACTACTCGGGAGCGTTAAAATTGCTTGTCTGGGTCAGCAGCAATTCAAAATGGTTAACCCTGGCGACAGAGCCAGAAGTTCAGTGCAACACATATGGCTACTGTGGACCATCTGGTTATTGTGACAACACGGAGCATATCCCAACATGCAAGTGCCTCCATGGGTTTGAGCCAAATAACAAGGAAGAGTGGACCAGTGGCAAGTTTTCGCAGGGATGCGTTCGAATGGAGCCGATAAGCTGTGGCCATAGAGATGGTTTCTTGACCTTGACAGGCATGAAGCTTCCCGACAAGTTCTTATATGTCAGGAATAGAAGCTTTGATGAATGTGTAGCAGAGTGTAGCAGCAACTGCTCCTGTGTGGCATATGCTTACGCCAACACAAGCACCAGGGCTATAAATGGGGATGACTCAATGTGCCTGATATGGATGGGGGAGTTGATCGACACAGAGAGACTCAGACAGAACGGCCAGGACCTATATGTTCGGCTTAATGGATTAAGCGGTACAATTTCTTACTTTCGTTTTCTATTTCCCTGAGTAGGTAGATCTATGAATTCTCGCCAATTTTCGGACTTTGTCGATATGGTTGACCATTTCAAAACTTAAATCTAGATTAGCATGCGCACATTCATGGAATCTCTTGTATTCTTAGGCACGCCAAAAATTTCGTTAGGTTAAAGGCCAAATTTAAATAAGGTTTAGTAAGGCCAAATTTTGCAGGTGCTCTCTCTCTCTCTCTAAGAAGGTAGAAAAAACGAATACTAATATGCGAGTCTTCGATTCGACACACGCTTGAATCTTTAGCCACCATCTGGGCTCTGACCAACAGGTCTTCCCCTTTCCTTCCCTTTCCTCTTATTTTTGGAGGAAAGATTGTATATAGGCTCTAGTGTTTTCTACCCTACCACTTGAGCTTTTTTACCAAACTAACTCTGATGGGTGGGTTTTTTGGGTTGTGGTTTTGGTTTTTGAATTATATCTGTTCACGAGAGACAGTACAAAGAAAAAAGTTGCATGCGATTTTGACCAGTACAGCTGAATTCGATACAGTGTATACTACAATCTACCTCTACGCACCGTTTAAAAGTTAGTTACTGTAGCAACGGAAGCTAAAGTGGAAAAGAACCCACCATGATGCTTACTTAGGATATGTATCATTTGACTTCACTTCACACTGCATAAACAGCAAAAACAGCCAAGTAGTAACCTTAAATTTGCATAAGTTTGGCAGCAATGGTGGGCGTGTTAGAATAGTAGATTTGTCATGCTAAATGTGTATCACATAAGAAATGATTGATGTTTATGTTTAAAAATGTTTAATGTATAAATTTAGTATGGTACATATTTTGGAAGCAAGATTCTCTTCATGAATTTGTTTTGTGCAGGAAGAAGCAAGAGAAAGAGCAATGTACTAGAAATTGCACTGCTTGTTCCGGCAAGCTTGCTGACACTCGTATGCCTATGGCTTGTTTGGATTCGCACATGCAGATGTCGAACAAGAGGTTTTTTTTTCTGTTTCTGTTGTTTCATATATTTTATCATCCTCCTTGGATGCCAAGCGTGATTATTTTTAGTATTGTTAAGACACTGTACTGATATTCTTGTCAGCCAAACAAAGACGCATGAAATTTTGGAAAAGAGAGATGCAAGGGGATTTGAGCGTTTCTGATGAACTTGGGGATGGAGAACAAGAATTTCCATTTCTTAGATTTAGAGAAATTGCTGTTGCAACAAACAATTTTGCTGACTCCAACATGCTTGGGCAAGGAGGTTTTGGTAATGTTTATAAGGTAATAAGCGTCTTATTTTAATATTTTCAGTAGTAGAAACTCATGTCATTTCTTTCCTCAAGTGACTTATGGCAGGTCTATCTTATCTGATTGAATGATTATGCAATTCTGCAGGGAATGTCAGAAGGTGGTACTGAAATTGCTGTTAAAAGGCTTAGTAAGAGTTCTGGTCAAGGAATAGTGGAGTTCAGGAATGAAGTAATTCTAATTGCTAAGTTGCAACACAGAAGCCTTGTGAAACTTCTTGGTTGCTGCATTCATGGAGATGAAAAGCTATTGGTTTATGAGTATTTGCCTAACAAAAGTTTGGATGCCTTCCTTTTCAGTATGTTCTGAATTCCGTTGAAGTCCTGCAATATGTTTTATTGGAGCAGTGTTTTTACATACTGTAGTTTTTTTAGAGAACACTTTTACAGACTATAGTCATCTACAAAGAAAGTTGAACATAATAGTCTAAATAACTTATCTGTTTAGTTGTAATTTAGTTTCTCTATATTTTAAGCAGATTTATTTTTGGGGAGTATAAAAGCTCTTCCAATGAAGTTCTAATTGAGAAGCATGCTTGACTAACAATGTGTTCCATTTGATGCTATCCTTGGCAGATGATGCAAGGAAATCAGTGCTTGATTGGCCAACAAGGTTCAAGATAATAAAAGGGGTAGCTAGAGGACTTCTTTATCTCCACCAAGACTCAAGATTGAGAATAATTCACAGGGATCTCAAAGCAAACAACATATTGTTGGATGCTGACATGAGCCCCAAAATATCTGATTTTGGTATGGCAAGGATTTTTGGAAATGACCAACAACATGCGAATACCAATCGAGTTGTCGGAACATAGTGAGTAATTCATACATAAAGATACTTCAGTGTGATATTTATGTAGTTAAACTAATTTCAATCATGTGTTGTTTGTTTGGGAAATGGTACAAATAGTGGTTACATGTCACCTGAATATGCACTGGAAGGCGCCTTTTCTGTCAAGTCTGATGTCTATAGCTTTGGCGTGTTGCTTTTGGAAATTGTGAGTGGCATAAAGATCAGCTCTACACACCAGCTGCTTGCAGACTTTCCCAACCTTAAAGCTTATGTAAGTATCATCAAGTGCAACATTTCTTCAGATCATACGAAATACACAACTAATCAATGATCCGACTTTGTGACTCAGGCATGGAGCTTATGGAATGATGGAAACACAAAGCATTTAGTTGACCCATTAATTCTGGAGAGCAGTTCACTTGATGAAGTTCTGCTATGTATCCATGTAGGACTTTTGAGTGTCCAGGACGACCCGAATGATCGGCCACTCATGTCATCTATCGTGTTCATTTTGGAGAACGGAGCCACGGCGCTTCCAGCCCCAAAACAACCTATATATTATGCGCAGAGGAATCATGACAGTGAAAATGTCGGGGAGAACATTGAACACTCTGTGAATGGCATGAGCCTTACAGCTCTGGAGGGACGCTAGAAACCCAACTTTTTTTGTTTCCATGACTGTATAATAACTTTGGAGTTGACATTTGTCGACCAATGAGTCAACCCAGAATATGTGAACTGTTTACCTAATTGGCACTGTGGCCAACTTTTTTAAAAAAATTTAGCCCTCAAACACCTGTTTTGCAAAAATAGCCATGTCTATGAACTCGAAAGATGCGACAGGCAAAGCTTGTCACCTGTCACGTCTGGGGAGCTCGGCAGGCACAGGCCGCTGAGCGCGCATCATGGTAGCATGGCGAGCCCCACGGCGCTGCTAAGCTGCAGCTGCTCGACAACACTTGCCGAGCCGCCCCTGCTCGGTAAGGCATTGCCGAGCTGCAACGACTTGGCAGGTGGGCGGGTGAGCGCGAGCAAGGGCCGGATTTGATGGGCATTTTGACTGCTAGCGCGGAGAGAATCATGTCGCGCAGGCGGCGAGACGACATGACGTTAGATTCTCATTTTATCCATCCGTTAATTGCGCTGTCGTTCACGTCCGTGTGCACTCGCATAGGAATGTCGTCGCGAATGCATTCCCGCGCGCATAAAATGGGAGGCTTTCGCCTGTCCTCTCAACTGAAGTGCGCTCAGTTTGTTTCTTGTCAAGCGAGAGAGCAATGAGGGAGGGGAAGTAAAGAGAGATTGAAACACGAGTTTGTAATATAATTTCAAGGTGGTTTAGCTGTGATTTATGATCGAACGCAGTTGGAAGCATTGTTAAGTGGGTGAAGACCTTCATAAAAAGGTATGCTTCATTCGCATACGAGCAATGCGCTTAATATACCATTAGCGTTTTATTAGCGTAGCTGTGATTTTGTAATGTGGAATGTGCTACGTAGCCATTTTTAGTTCATGGATGTGTTTCTGTAATTAGCCATGTTTAGGACATACTAGTGGTGAGAGTGATTATTTGTTGTAAATAGCTGCAAAAATATGGGCCAAAAAATAGCTAAAATAATTTTTATGTAGGTCCACACGTATATATTTATTGCTCTCGTGCGATTACAGAAATTTGTAGAAAATGATTGTTTTGTATGCACTATGCATCCATAATTAGCATTTTAATTAGCGTTAATCATATTTAATTAGTACTAATAGTAATTAATTAGTACTAGTCGCATTTAATTTATGCTTTGATTAGTGCCAATTAAAACATTAAATCTATCATATTTTATTTAATTAGTATGCATTTAATCACATCAACGCTTTTCCTTTCAGAGACCACATCGTTCTCTTTCATTAGGAGAGAGAGAAAAGGAAGCCCTCTTCTATCTATTGGTCTAAGAAAAAGAAACTCTTTTGTCTTTTATCCATCGGTCCAAGAAAGAGAAACTCTTTTATCCTTTGGTCCAAGAAAAGGACACTCTTTTGTCCTTTGGTCCAAAAGGTTGTGCAAGAAAACGCTATTAGTAGTAATTAAATACGATTTGCAAAAAGGGCATTCAGGGTCTATAGTTGAAAAAAGAGCGGCTATAGTGACATTTTTCAGAGTTAGTTCCCCTTTTGTAAATAGCTGAAGAAATGCACACCGTTATTTGTAGTGTTCCCGGTACGTATGTAATTTAGGAAATATGTGCATAAGTATGCAGTGTGATTATTCTCGGTTATGGTTAATTGTATTTAGCACCATTGGACATTGACGTATTATATTCTATACTACATAGAACGATTGCTGGTGGCGGTTACGAGCATGGCACGTTGCTGGACCCATCTTGGGATGGGCAGCATCGTTGTCAAGCGTGATCGAGCGGTGACAGACCACCCTCCTTGTTCTCTGGGGGCTTGGGAGGACTGGTCTCTCGACGGTTGGTACGTTCTAGTTCTGCGACAGGCTGAGTTGATGCCCATAGCAAGGATGGTGCACATTAGGTGGTCATTCACACTAGACTCACCGCTTTTGTCGGCACTCATTGACAGATGGAGGTCAGAGACCCATGTGTTTCACTTTCAGTAGGAGAGATGACCATCACCTTACAGGATGTTATGTACCTCACCGGTCTGTCACTACAGGGTCATCCCATGCTTCTATCCCCTAGATCACCTGACTGGAAGGAACATATGCTGCACCAATTTAGTCATCCCATTCTGGATAAGTTCCATGAAGTGCCAAATTCGTGGCTACGGTGGTATAGGCTATGCCTAATAGACGCATCTGCACAGGTTGTGAGGTCTCACCTAGTTGCTTACTTACTTTTCATGCTCGAGTGAGTTATGTTTCCTATAACTTAGAGAGACTAGGTGTACCTTAACTACATTCACATCGCTAAGTCCCTAATTGGCACTGAGCCTGATGAGGTCCTGATGTACAACTGGGGCTCAGCTGTTCTGTACGTGACCTACAAGGTTTTATGTGATAGCTCGCAGCGTGCACTAGTGAGCCAAACCTCGTTGGTTGCTATATCTAGTTACACTTGTGGTTGTGAAAGCACTTCCCTGTTGGTCGACTGTACTTTCGGGTGTAGGTGCACCCATACGATGACGGCGATGGCGATGACTCGGTGGATGGACCCACTATGGATACTCGTTGGACTGCCAGCGAGTTAGGATGGTCTAGAGAGAGGCCACAATAAGCGTAACCAGATTTTCATAACGTGTTTGAAACCTTGAACCAGGGTAACGTCATGTGGATGGTGTGGACTACAGAGTTCACCTCCGAGACAGTGCTTTTTGGATTATCAGAGTGGTATGAGAAGGACAGGGAATAGTGCTAACGACCTGCTATCTCGTCTTCTCCCATAACGACCTGCTATCTCGTTTGCTATAATGAGCCGCAGCATCATCCATCGGTAGCTTCGTCCATACGTCCTAGCTCATCGGCGTACCTCCTATCCTCGGTCATTCCTAATCCACGTAGCGGACTGCTTAGGTTTGACAATTTAATATTTTGTTATAATCTGCAAGATGCCTTTTTCCATTGTTCTTCATACATGTCGTCTTCGTGTAAGACGTTCGCGTCGACACTACTCTACTTCTGTCTTCGTCGTGGAGACAGCCCGACCCTAGACTACCCTCACCAGGGGAGGGGGATGAGGGACCGCTCTACTTCCGTACTCATCACGAAGACAACCCGACACACATGACACACAGGTAGGGACATCGACTCCTATGTCCGAGATTGCGAGGTGCAGTGCGACACATACGCATCCGTGGACTACCTACATCTCTGGTAGCATGATGAGTGGTACGATTGAACATATGAAAGCTACACGGTCCACCAATACAGCGTGGGCTACACGACATCAGGCTTCACTGCAACCGACTATCGTGGACCGGAGTACCCAGGAGGCTCATCGTCCGCGCAATACGTGACACCAATGCTTACAATTGTGGGTTTCATTGTAGTTCTACCTAACGTCAACCTAACAAAATGTGTTTCTCTCCATAGAACACCACTAATTAAATGGAGGACTAGGTGCAGTAGATGTTCAATGCTCAAGAGATTGGGCGCAGTCAATTGTCTGGTGCACCGGTTACCACATGGCCACCACCGCATATGACTTGTGTGACGTACGACACTCCCCGGATAGGCCGACCTTCCCTCAAGACCAACTTTGCCGCCAAAGAGAGCGGGCAGCAGGCAACCCTTGACCTGGTACTACATTCGATGCCAATTTTTCAGTCCGAGCAGGTTGAACTTAATTATATACTTGTTAATGCTTTGTACCTGTTATAGTAGTCTTAAATGGAATTCCTTTGGAACTGTATTGCAATTCACCTAGTTACAAAAAAACTAAAATTTATCGTGTGGTGCTACTAAGCCAGTGCTGCAACTGAGCGCTCCTGCCCGCACTCTCCTGCCCGCTTGCCTAGCCATCTACTGAGCCACTGCAGCTTGACAACGCCTTACTGAGCAGGGGAGGCTGCAAGTGCTACTGAGCAGGGGAAGCTTGGCAGCGCTGTGCGCCCACCCTGCTGCCGCAATGCGCGCTCGGTTGTCGAGCTCCTGAGACCTATTTCCTACTACTCCTTCCGAGCTCAGGGACAGGGCCACTTTTGCATAAACATGTGTTTGGGAAATGCATGAACAGTTCAAATTATGTGCTCAACAGTTTACTGCTAGGTCAGTTTTGCCATGGATCAATCGAAGGTTTCGAGGCTTGTAAGTAGCTGTGTATACGGTAAATCAGGGTGAACTTTTACAGATCTTAAGGCTTCTTTGGCAATCTTTTCATAGCAAAAAAACAAGCATAACGCCTAAAACTAAAGTTCCCAAATGCCTTTTTCTCCGCTATTCTCCCCCTTTTGGCAATAAACACATCAAGATTGCAAAAGAGAGAATATGATCACAAGGATGGATGAAATGGCTGATGTTTGATTATTTCTAAGCAATGTGAGCCATGAGAATTATCCATAATGACTATAATGAGATACACCAAGCCATAACTCTATAAAAAAACTATCTAGATCATGACATGACATGTATAAGCTAGCTAGAACACATAGATGACAATCTGAAATATAGTGCATTAAGTGAAAATGTCAAGTCATCAAGAGGTAAAGTCTAACTAGAGATACCCAAGGATGATGCCGGCCATGTCAATTAAGCTAAGCGGAACCAAGAAGCTAGTATTGAGACCAACTAGAGTGCTATGCTCAAGAATGAAACATTTGCGCAAGTACTTGGTTCTTTTTGTAGATTAAGCAAATTGAGTACATTAAACATTGTCTTTTGAAAGCATATGGTCGTTTCCAACCCAATTTTTGTTTATGTGCTAGATCTCAAGCCTTATGCGACTACTCCAAGCAATAAGCTTAAGAAGATAGTCTAGGTCATCCAAAACTCCCCCTGAGTTCATGCCTCGTGCAATGGCAAGCCGTCTCATGAGAAAGAATTGGTGAAATCAGTTTTTTCGCACAAAAGAGATCTTTTTGCTTTGTAAACATGTTGTACTACCTCATGCTACATCAAGAGACTAAAATAGCTCAATCTAAGGCTCAATAAAAGATTCAATACTCAGCTAAGCCTAGTTGACATGGCATGAATCATAAAGGGATATCTCCAGAAAGACTAAACTCAAATGCTAGCATGACAGGTTTTACTTCAAGTTGAGCAATTTTAAATTACTTATCATGGCAAAAGCTAGTCTACACATATGAAGTCATTATAAATCTAGCAAATCAACACAAATCATGGCAAGGTGTAAAGCATTGAGAACATGTCATAACAGGATAATAATCAAGGCTCAATGTAGTTATATTACAACGCGAAATGCTAAAAAGCAAGAAAATCCAGCTCCCCCTCAACATGAGATGCAACTTTTAGTTCAAGTTGAGTTAAGTCAAAATTAAGCTCCAGAAGCTCCCAAATGAACTCTCCCTGAACCAAAGCAATAAAATCAAGAAGCTGGCAAATAAGACCAAACAGGTAGTTCTTAAAGCATAGATAAGATATAGAGACAACTATGGCTCAAACTGACTCTCATCTACCCCATATGACTCCAGGACAATCAGCTGACAGAAAATCACACACTAGAGAGCAAACACGTACCCTGTCTACCCGAGAGTGGCCCAACCCTTGCTAGAACCTACAAGAAGTGAGTGAGCTCAACCTAGTGAGATAAGAAACAGCTAATATGCAGCATCCTGGAAGCATAAGATAAGAGTAATAAGTCTAAGCAACTCGGCAAGAAAATCACTCTAACCTATGCTGGAAGGACTAAACCCAAATGCACCCCAGGTGCAAAGCAACAGAAATGAGACAGAAGTAAAATCAATATAGTAAAGCAGTAAAGCCCAAAACTCCCCCTCACTACAGTCCATAAGGACAAACCACCCCAAGCTCTCCCCGCAGAGCTGAAAACCTCGAACTATCCAATGGCTTGGTGAAAATGTCAGCCAACTGGTGGTCACTCTCCACAAACTGGAGCACTATATCGCCCTTCTCTACATGGTCCCTAAGGAAGTGATAACGGATATCGATGTGCTTGGTCCGAGAGTGTTGCACTGGGTTCTTAGCAATGTTAATCGCAGAAGTGTTATCACAAAAGAGTGGAACACTGTCGATAACTAACCCAAAGTCCCGCAGGGTCGAAGCCATCCAAAGCACTTGGCTACAGCAACTGGCTGCAGCAACGTACTCGACCTCTGCGGTGGACTGTGCAACACCGGACTGCTTCCTCGAAGACCAAGAAACGAGAGAAGTACCAATGAATTGGCAAGTGCCAGAAGTGCTCTTCCTATCTATCCTACAGCCAGCAAAATCTGCATCCGAGAAGGCTCTCAAGGAAAGACAGGAAGAGGAAGAGTACCAGATACCATAGTCAATGGTAGCTCGAAGGTACCGAAGAATGCGTTTCACCGCCTGGCGGTGAGATACGCGAGGAGAAGCCTGAAACCGAGCACAAAGACATACGGAGAAGTGTATGTCCGGTCTTGAGGCAGTGAAGTACAAGAGGGAGCCGATCATACTCCTAAACTCCTTCTGATCAACTGGCTCGCCGCCCTCATCTGGGTCGAGTGAAACTGATGTAGCCATCGGAGTGGACACCGGCTTACCATCACTCATATCGAAGCGCTTCAGGAGGTCTCGAGTGTACTTGGCCTGATGCAAGAAAGTACCCTCCCGAGTCTGCTTGATTTGGAAGCCAAGAAAGAAGCTTAACTCGCCCATCATGCTCATCTCAAACTCCAAGCTCATGACATCGGAAAACTGGGAAACGAGAGCATGCGAGGAGCCGCCAAAGATGATGTCGTCCACATAAATCTGGACGAGCAGAAGATCAGTGCCAAGCCGGCGAATGAACAAGGTCTTGTCTACTTTACCCATCTCAAAACCATGACTCAACAGATAGGACTTAAGCCTCTCATACCAAGCTCTAGGGGCCTGCTTAAGTCCATACAAAGCTTTGGAACGCTTGTAGACATGGTTAGGATATTTGGGGTTTTCGAAACCTGGAGGCTGTCTCACATAGACTTCCTCCTCAATGAAGCCATTAAGGAAGGCACTCTTGACATCCATCTGGTACAGCTTGAAACCCTTAGAAGCTGCAAAGGCAAGCAGGATTCTAATAGCCTCAAGTCTAGCTACAGGGGCAAAGGTCTCCTCGAAATCTAGACCCTCAACCTGGGAGAAGCCTTGAGCTACCAGTCTAGCCTTGTTTCGAATAACCACTCCATCCTCGCTCTGCTTGTTCTTGAACACCCACTTAGTCCCAATGACATTGTGACCTCGTGGGGGCTCGACAAGCGACCAGACCTTGTTTCTCTCAAAATTTTCTAGCTCCTCATGCATGGCATTGACCCAAGACTCGTCGGAAAGAGCATGCGAAACATCCTTGGGCTCAAAGGAGGCAATAAAAGCAGAATAGAGACATAATTGAGATAAGCCAGATTTTGAGCGGGTAACACGCTCGAACAGGTCTCCAATCATCTGCTCAGAAGGATGCCTTTTCTGGATATGTCGGGGAGGTCCTGGATGAGAAGAAGAAATGGCCTCTACCTCATGAGCTGAAGAGGTAGGAACAGAGCCACTAGCTCCCGAGGAAACAGAAGGCATGGGCTGATCACCTGGAGGTGCGGTGGAAGAAGGCACCTCGAGGGGTGGATGAGGGACTGGATCGGGTAGACAATTTTCATCTCCATCGTCCTCATCATCCACGAAGATGGTCTCGGACTGCTCTAAAGAACCTGAGATATCAGGTCTAGTCCCCGGACTGGCCTCGTCAAAGGTCACCTCACAGGTCTCTACCATTTTGTTAGACTCGCAGTTCCAGACCCTATAAGCCCGCGAAGAAGGCGAGTAACCTAGAAAGATACCATCACAAGATCGTGATTCGAACTTATCTAGGTTCCCAGACTTCAAAATAAAGCACTTGCAACCAAACACGCGAAAGTGAGAGACGCTGGGCTTTCGCCCATATCTCAGCTCATAAGAAGTGCGGTGCAAGTGTGCCCGGAGAAAAACTCGATTCGAAACATGGCACGCGGTGGCTATAGCCTCAGCCCAAAACTTCCGCGGTGTAGAGTACTCATCAAGCATCGTCCTGGCCATCTCGACCAAGGTATGGTTCTTTCTCTCCACAACGCCATTTTGTTGTGGGACATGCGAAGAAGAGAACTGATGCTCTACACCTGTCTCATAACAAAAACTCTCGAAGTAGGAATTCTTGAACTCCGTGCCATTGTCACTGCGGATCGCTCGTAAGGCACCCGGGAGCTCAACAGAAAGCCTACTTAAAAGACCTCGAAAATGTGAAAACGTCTCATCCTTCGAGGCTAAGAAAAACACCCAAGAATACCTCGAGAAGTCATCGACCACGACAAGAACATACCACTTCCCTCCTGCTGACTGCACTCGAGCTGGTCCAACTGTGTCCATATGGAGCAGCTGTCCTGGTGCATCGGTCATAGTGACTGTGACTGGAGGATGGGAGGCGGCAACCATCTTGTCGTGCCGGTAAGGAGCACAAACTAGATCTTTGACCATTTTGAGCTTCGGCAGACCACGAATGAGGTCGTGGCCGCTAACTCGGGTCAAATGGTCAAATCCAATATGACCAAGTCTCCTATGCCAGAACGAAAGGTCGCGGGACTCAGAAGCAACTAAACACCTAAGAGGATCACCAGAAGACTCAGAAAAATCAGCACGAAAGATCCTCCCAAAACGAGAAATCCCGCAAACCAGACTACCCGAAGAATCAAGAATTTTGCAATTGTTTTTCTTAAAGCTCACCTCAAAGTCGTCATCGGTAAGCTGAGAAACTGAAAGCAAATTGTATTGCAGCTTACTAACCAAGGCAACATCCTTAAGAATAAAAGAGGCACTAATGCGCACAATACCTTTGGCGATGACGTGCCCAGACGAAGCGTCTTCGAAGGTGATCGTCTCATCACCTGGAGCGCGGGTTAGGGAGGAGAACCAACGGGAGTCTCCGGTCATATGACGAGAACAACCGGAGTCTACAAGCCAAACCTTCTCCTTCCCTACCCGGCGAACCTGAGTCAAACAGAGAGTAAAGTCTCAGTACTGGGATAAATCAAGAGAGATTTTGGCACCCAATACCGAGTAACACGTGGAGCAGATGAAGTAGTCAAACACGACTGACCTCTATCTACCCTACGCTCTCCGTGACTCAAAGAAGCAGAAGGTCTATGAGCAGACCTGAAGCTGTTGCGGGGTCCGACTGCTACGGGAGAGCGAGTCGGAACACCGGCAACACGCTGATCATGCCGTGGGTAACTGTCTCGACGGGGGAAACGAGATGTACCCTCAGGACGGCGGAAGTCACGACCCAGAGCAGCATGAGGACGAAAACCTGAAGACTCAGAAAAACCAAGTCCTCGATGCTGCCCAAACCCGTCAGAAGCAAACCTGGACCTCGTGCTAGTCTTAGGTGCACTCAGGATCTGGGGCTGACCCTGAATACGCCTAAGTGCCTCTGCATGGTCTCTTCGCGCAATCCTGACGCGCCTGAAGCATCTCTCGATCGAGTGCCCATCCTTCTGACAGAAGGTGCAGTGGTACTTCACCTTCTGAGAGGTGGAAGTAACACAAAGAGGCTTCGCCTTCTGAGAGGCCGAAGCTGCAGGTGGACTCACCTTGCTGTCAGAGATCCCTTGGACAAAGCCCGCTGATTTGAATTTAACCTCATCAGATCTGGGCTCGACCTCGATCACACCTCCTACTATGGGTCGGAGAATAGCAGGTGGATGCTTCCTCATATCCTCATAAAAATCATATCCTAGACCTTGATTGAACTTGCAAATCTTGGATTGGTCTAGAATAAGATTAAGTTTTTTCTTACCGCCTACAAATCTCTCGAGAGTGTTCATAAGATACTGACACTCCCGGAAGAGAGAGGTGCAAGAAGAGCAGGGAGAAGAAGAGACAGCAGAAGGTAAGGGAGCAGAAGAAGAACCAACAGTAGAAGAAAGAATGGCTTGTGCACGCACAGCCGACTCTGAGGGGACAGTCCTACTACTAGCAGGTTGGTTTGCATCTCTAGGCGTCTCACCCTTACCCTGGGGCTTCTCCCCCACACCATCAATCACATCACAACCAGATTGTGGCTTCTCTAGTAAGTCCTTAGTTAGCTTCACACATTTGTCATTCAATGCAACGAGTTCAAGTTTTAGTTTATCACAACTAATGCATGGTGAGCTAACAGGATCCTTAGTCGCATACTGAGCCATTTTCTTGTTGTTGTCAATCATTTCTTGAAACTGTTTTGAGACAGATTCAATTCAGCAGTTAACTTTGGACAGTTCAAACATGAATCAAGAGGCTCAAGTAAAGAAGCACTCAACTCAGCAATCTTGTGATATGCCCGTTTTAGGTTCATCTTCAATTTATTGCAGTTTTCACAAGACTCGGGCAGATCTAACAGCATGGTGTAAAGACCTCTAAAAGTATTGTTCTTATCCTCACATGAGGTGCAAGCAATAGTCTCAACAGGAGTAGATGAAGTAGAAGCAATCCTACTCATTTCTAGTTCAGCCAAGAGACTAAGATTCTCCACCTTAACAAATGTCAAGTTCAGAGGACAGACTATCATGCGAGGTCCTTAATTTCTCCATGTCACCGAGCAAAGCAGAGCATGTATCACAATCATCACTAGAGGGAGCAGATGTAAGAGCAATAATCTCTAGTGACAATCTATCTATTTCCTTCTCTAACTCAGTACACCTAGCCCTAGCTCTAGCATGAAAGCCACCTAGCTTAAGAAAAGCATGATTGAGCTGGTCATAGGTGGGACATACCTCGTCCGAGTCGGAGTACAGCTCGCTGTCGCTGAGTTCGCCCTCGAGGGCCATGAAGCACATCCCGGAGAAGTCGTCGCCGCTCTTGGGGTCTTGGTCACCCGTCCCGTCGTCGTCGCTCCATCCCTCCACCTCGCTAAGGTCGAGGTCGTCGAAGGCGGTGAGGACGCGGTGGAAGAGCTTCTTGGCCTTCCCGAAGTCGCGGAACTTCTTCTTGCCTTGAGCAGGTGCTGAGGGCTTCGTGTTGCGGTTCTTGTCGGTGTAGTCGTTCTTGCCCGAACCGCCGTAGTCACCTTTGCCCTTCCCAAGCTTGGGGCAGTTTGCTCGGATATGGTTGGGGCCACCACACTCGAAGCAAATCACGGGTCCTCCTCTCTTTCTGTCCCTCCTCCCTTTGTAAGCGTGAGAGAATCTTCGAGCAAGGAGGGCAAGCTACTCATCCGCAATCTGCTCTAACTGATCATCAGTTATGTCACAGAGAGCAGTAAGGGAGAATCCGCAAGAAGACTCAGAAGAGAGACCAGAAGCTGAATTAGGATCGGTGACCAAAGCCATCGACTGTGACTTCGACCTACAAGAGACAACGTCAATCTCGTGAGTCTTGAGGCACGAGTACAGCGCGTCAAGAGTCAAGGTCGAGAGATCTATCGTGTCTTTGATGGTGGTCACTTTCATCTCCCAAACACGCAGATCAAGTGCCACGAGCATCTGACGAGCGTTGTCCGAGTC
Source organism: Dendrocalamus latiflorus (assembly GCA_017311315.1). Taxonomy (NCBI): domain Eukaryota; kingdom Viridiplantae; phylum Streptophyta; class Magnoliopsida; order Poales; family Poaceae; genus Dendrocalamus; species Dendrocalamus latiflorus. Next base: position 4,757,299 of record CM029626.1, read on the forward strand.
GGGGTATGTGAGACCGACCGCTCAGAGGTTGCTCAAGATTTTGTGAAATCGCAAAAAGCACTCGTCCAGGGACTCACCAGCAAGCATCTCGAATTTGTTGTATTCGCGCTTGAACTGGTCCTGTCGAACCGTCTTAATCTGGGTGGTGCCCTCATGGTATGCGTCGAGGGTCACCCAGATATCGTAGGCGGACGACAGGTGAGAGATGCGATCGAATTCGCTTCTACTCAAGCCTTGGATAATGATGTTCCTTGCCTTCGCATTTGCCTCAACATCGGGCATGTTTGCCACGTTGATGTTCTCATCGGCAGGAACAACATATCGCACCTTTACCTTCCGCCAGATGGCGTACCCCTGAGCCTGGATGTATGTCTCCATTCGGCTCTTCCAGAAGGGGTAATCGATGCCATCGAAAACGGGCGGCTTGGTCGAATACTTGTCCGTCGCCATGGCTCTTGAGACCGGTTAAGATTTATTGATTAGAGCTAACCGGCTCTGATACCAATTGTAGGACCGAAATGGCGACAGAGGGGGGTGAATGTCGCTCGCTTTAAAATCGCCCCCGAGAAATCAAACACTGATTTTTCAAAAAGATGCAAAACCGAGCACCTCACAGAAAATTAAAATTAATTTTGCTGAAATTTGGAATGCATGCAACACTGAAAAATTCAGCATAAATCAGAGACCAGCCAGTAAAAATTTCAACTGAAAATATCGCTGTTTGATCTGCATGCAAAATGGTCAAAGATTAGCAAAAGAATAAAAAGAAAAGCACCAAAGTAACTGAGACTTGATACCATCCGAATCAAACAAAAGCAAAGAGAGCAGGACCAACCCAAAAAGAAAAAGGAGAAAAGCAAAACAGAAATTGTGACTTCGGTGGAGGCAATCCCAATCACACCTACATGAGCCAAAAAGGGGACAAACTGAAGAAGGTCTCCACTCGGATCAAAGGGCACTTCGGCAAGGAAATTACATGCAGTTTTGATATCATGAACTGCAGCAAGAAATCTTCCTTTTAGACAACAGAACCGAGCCACTAAAGATCAAACACAAGAGAGAAACAAACCATTCGGCCAGGCCAAAAACAGTGAGCTGCTTGCTGATTTTTTTTTTTGTTTTCTTTGGCTGGCAAATCACTTGCTACTCAGAGCATAAATCCCAAACATAAAGGATCAAATAACACAGGAATTCTTCTCTAGATGGCTGCAAGGAAAGAAATGCTAGTTTGCCAAGAAGGACAAATTAGCTGCAAGAAGCAAGAAGCATAAAGATCACAATTATTCACTCCCAAAAGAAAGAGTGAACAGGAAGCAAATCACACAAGAAGAGAGAGACCAACAGACTAAAACGAACAGCCAGCACTTCAATAAAAATACGGGGACATACATGCTTAATATAAGAGTTTTACATCTCAGCTCACTACTCTCTTGATCTCTCACTAGCTAACTCCCCATACATGCTTGAGAATCAAGAACTCATAGCACACATGCATAGGAGACACACCCACTCTCTCAACCACTAAAGCACAAAGCAAAAAAAAAACCTAAAACTCCTCTCAAAGTCATGCTAACAACCAGGAAACACACTCATATTTATAGCATTCCTTGATGGGTTTACACTTTGCTTTGCCCATTTTACCCCTCCATGCTTTGCCCGCTAACCCGCTTCCTTTTGCAGCCTCGCGCTTTTACCGAAACGCCCCTGCTGCACCTTCTGGGAAGCTTCCGCGTTCCTTGTCTCGCACGCCTCGCAACCACCTCGAGTCCACGTCGTCTTCGACACATTCCGACTATTCTGACCTCAGCGCCACCTGCGCCTAGTCCAGTCCTCCGTGTCTCGCCACGACTCCACTCGACGTCCTGCAGCCATCACAGACAAAAACCACATCGCATAGCACGGCACAAAGCATATAAACATGATTAGTACCAACAAATCCTACTCAAGCGAGAAATGGCCAAAATGACCAACCGGGAAGACGACCACGCGTCAAATCTGTCTAATCATAACCCGACCTCGCCAAATGCCAAAATGGCGCGAATCACTCAAACCAAACTCACTCTAATCCAAACCACGTGTCAATTACTCATCAGCAACTTGGGATTTAGACCACATGGTCTCTCAGTTACATATCATCAGTACAGGTCCTTACTATGTAGATGCTTCGAAAAAGCTAATATAACCAATTAAATGTACTAGCTTTTTGGCAATACAATCTACTATGAAATAGGCAATTTCAAGCCATTTTGCATCTAGACCATTTTTTGTCATTGATAAGTTCATTTTTTTACATGTGCATATTTTATTGGAATTTTCATGCACTCTATCCCCTTAGTAACTACTGAGCAACTTTAGTTGCAATCTGAAGCTAGAAAGGGCAATTCCCAGTCAGATATTTTTCATATTTTGGATTAGCAATTTTTTACCCCAGCTAAACTTGAGAGAGTATTGCCACTATTTTTTTATTTACATATCTTAAGATAAATTTCAGAAATTACAGTTAATCCTTTGCATTTCTGCTATCCTCTGCATTTTGTGCAAAGGCATTTCTGAACTACCTTATGTAATATATACCAACTTTGCAAAATGCTATGACATACTGGATGGTCCTTAACTAAAGCAAAAACATGCTGGCTGGAATGACAATTTGAATATGCACTCTGTTCAGAATTTCTTCTCTTATTAATCTAGTTAAAAATTGGTTTGTTCCTCTCGTCTAGCACCTTGCTGGCTTGCTGCACAATGGATTTCTTAAGGAAAAAAAAAACCACAACGGCACAATACGAACTTATTTCATTTTATTTTAGGGAGAAACGATGAATGATTAATTTGTGAAAATAAAGCAACCACTAATTTCCTTCTTGCAGGCATTTTCACAAACAAGTTGTACGCACACTCCATCTCATATGTATTCTCCGTACTACAATCGCAACCACCCGCACCTTCGCAGAACAAAATTGTAAGCAACACCCGTGCACAAATCAAGATCACACAAGTATAGCGAGATGGAGCACATGGTTCACCCCCGTGAAGTTCATTGCTGCACAAACAACATGCGTCTAAATCTATTGGCCGACCAAGATCATTGCATCCTGGAAAATCCTGGGGGAAAGAGTGATGCCAAATTTGTCGGTCAATGAACACTTTGCTATTGTGTCATGCAGTGGCGGAACCAGGATTTAGCTACACTCCAGGCTAAACTCTAGCAACCTAGAACTAACACTAATTTATATCCACACTACGGCATAACAAAAGTATATCACAAATACATCATTGATATGAAACTTGAGTTTAATGTTAAAACATAATAAGAAATTATGGCAAAACATATGCATTGTAGCCCAGTACCTCATCAATGTTTCCCATCCAGTGCAAACAAAAATGATCATTTTTCTGCAGGAGGGACCATTTCCAAAAGCTCTACATCCAGTTCAAAACTAGCGTTAGGCTGCAGAGAACATGGAATCAAACAACACCGCTTTAAAACTTGAATTCACTAAAATACTGAATCAAACTACATGACCAAAAAATTCAATAAACTGAACTTTTACTGGTATCTCGTTCATCCCCTTTTTTTTCCATAACCGAGCTCTGGAGGGACAATTACACTCCTCTGCATAACCAACATACAAACAAAAAAGAAGATCAGGTCAGTAATATAGTAAAGATGAACAGATCAAATTATTTGCCTTCACTTGTGCAGTTGTGCTAGTTCTCCTTCTCCATACCTTTTCCCCTACTTGAACTCTTGGATACGCCGGGTTTGTGAGTTGTTAATTGTGATTGTTGTTTAATCGTGAGTGTTGGTGGAATCGACAAATCATCAAGCATGTGGACGATTGATTGGGATTTTTTTGGTTTCGTGTTTTGATATATCAGATTCTTGTTCACATAGGTATAAAAATGTCATCGAAATGGCTTACGGGGAGTTGAGAGCACAACTGTTCCATTAGGCAATTCAGGATTGTTACTGCTAATTGCCTCTCGGCAGCATGTAGTTGTTTGCCATGCTATGATGTATGATACTACAAGTTAGGCTTGTGCATACTGAGGGGACCTACTACTGCTACTTACTATAGGATTACTATATTGGTTATTGGGTGAGCATGTTCAAAATTTTGCTTTAAGCATCCCATAGAATGCAGATGAAGCATTTGCATAAGTATTGTTGATCATCACCTATGCCAGCTAACATGGTTTCTGTTGTAGGGGTGGTGGGCGCAGGCCTGTTAGCCAGTTGTAAGGCTCAAAATGGGACATGTATAGGGGACTTGTATGATGACAAAGATGCCCCTGAGAGGGATATTTGAGTGTAAGGGTATAATTGTAAAACACTCCCCATGTGTATATATATACCATCCAGGCTATGGGGAAAAACCTAAGCATTGCTCACCTAACTCTCCACTACCATACCTCTCTCTGTTTGGTCTGTAACCACAACAGGTGGCGCCAACCGTGGGGAAGACGAGAGCAAGCCTCAAGATCGGAAGAAGAAGGATGGCACTGAAGAAAGCTTCATCATCGGTGGCTAAGAAGAAGAAGGGGGTGCAACGGAGCCCCGTGTCAACACCGGGGCTTTGGCATCGGCAGTCGCGGGCGTGGACGACGACGCGGGTGCGGCAGCCATGAACATCGACGCTCATAGCGCGACGATCGACCCCGCCACCGCTGGCACGACGGTCGACCCCGCCCCGCGCGTGACGTGCAATCCCACCGCGGGCGTGACGGTCAACACCGGCAGTACCGACCGGGTAGTTGGGGGCGGTAACGCCGGTGCCCATGTTGGCACGGCCGCCGTCCCTACACCCAGTGCGGGAGCGGCGAGCGGTTCCGGCAGCAACGCGGGCCTCATCACCAATTCCGCAGTCGTCCACACCGGCGCATCGGGCAACCCGGGAGTGCAGGCCATGGTCGCTGCTGTCCCGGCAGTGCGACCAGGTGTGCCGATTACCCCGGCTACGCCAACAGTGGAGAGCGCCCTGCTGACGGCCATCGGCACGCTCCAGCGGGAGTTAGCAGATCTTCGGGGAGCCGTGCAGGATATGCAAGAGGCTCGGAGTCAGCAGACCCGGTCGTCGCGCTGGAGCCCATGCCAGAACGGGCGGATAGCCGCGACACCCCCACGTCCAGCCGCGTCCCGCTGCGACGTATGGACCCGGAGTCCCCACTCTCTGCGGGCCTGCAGCAGTCGGCATGGCCGATGGACTTCAAATTCCCTAGCGCCATCGAGCCGTACAAAGGTGACACAGACCCTCGGGAGTTTGTGCGCGTGTATGAGACCGCCATCGAGGCTGCAGGCGGGGACGACACCACGAAAGCGAAGGGACTCCCCCTCGCGTTACAGGGAGTGGCGCTCTCATGGTTTTTCACCATAGAGCCAAACTCCATCTACGCATGGAAACAGATCCGCGACCACCTCTATAACAACTTCCAGGGGAATTACGTCGAGCGTGTCGACACGGATCAGCTCTTCGCCGTCAAGCAAAAACTCTCGGAGAAGCTCTGCGAGTACTTCAAGCGCTTCGCGAAGGTCCGCTGCCAGGTCAAGGATGTCAACGAGACAACCATCATCAACGCAGCAGTACAGGGCCTCCGCCCGGGGCCGCTGGCCGAATATAACACGTGAAAGCCAATCAAGACGGTGGCAAAGCTATTTGACAAGATGGAAGAGTACGCCAGAGTGGAAGAAGACGCACGACGGCGCAAAGGTGACGACTCCAACACCAATCAGGCGAAAGGCACGACGAAGAATGGAGACTTGCCGAAGGAAGGCTCCTCAAAGGGCAAGCGCAAGCAGGAGCCATCGAAGAACACCCCCGAGCGCAAGGATGCCCAGCACAAGGACTCGTCGAGCGACAAACCTAAGCGCGGCCAACAGAAGTCTCGGAGAGCCCGCTACATCTTCGACATCGAGGGCAGCTCCGAAGACAGCACCCCCGCCGGCCGCGGCGGTAGGGCTCGCCGGGGCCGGGGCCGGGGCGCGGCTGAGGTCGCGATGATAGGGCCCACGCAGAATACGACGACCAGCACCACAGCCAGTGGTGCGAGGTACATGGTCGAGGCAGCCACGACACGCGTGCATGCACCACCATCGCGACACTTCGACAAAGCATCACCAGGGATAGAAACCTTGAGGTGCAGCCGCCCGTCGTGGCCCACGTCCAGCAACCCCTGGAAGGCCCCGTGCGGATCCAGGATCAAGGGTTGCAGACTCAAGAGGGCCCCTGTGGATTCAAGCCCACGTGCAGCAACCTCAGGAGGGCCCTCTGTGGATCCAAGCCCTGGAGGGAGCCCAGCGCAGGGTTATAAACGTCATTTCTGGGGCTCCTCGCTGGAGTTCGCCTCGGTGCGACAGCGGAAGGCCTACGTGCGGAGGCTACACCACGTGGCGACATACCCGGCGCAGGCATCGCCGGACTGGGCGTAGCACGAAGTTACCTTCACGCCCGCTGACGCCGAGGGCGTGGAGTTCCCCCACACAGATCCCCTAGTGTAGGGACCCAGATATTAATATCCGGATTCCTCTGTGTTTAGCTGCACTATTCCCTGGATCAGTAGATAGTGCACACAGTTACAGTTATGGACATCAAAATACATATCATGCGGAAGCATAAATATAATAGTGGACTTACTCATGGGCCGATTAGGCCGAAAACAGTAAATTTCAGCAGCGGAAGAACGAAGCACACATGTGGGACCTTCAGGACATGCCCATAGGCAGCCAACTGGAGGTGCGCGACCTAGCCCTTGACATCTTCATCTTCTCTGTCAGCTTGCCCAATCTTGTAGCTGAGGCAAGGTGATTTGATTCCTGCTCCTGAATTTTTGTCGCAAAAGCGAGCGTGAGCACTCCGACCCCGTGCTCCGCGAGCCAATACACAGAATGCAAATAAATAAGATGCATGGCATATGAAAGGAAATGCTCGGGTTATTTTATTTGGCGTAGAGTGCTTTTGAATACAATTACCTTAAAAATTCCCTAAGACCTAGCAGTTTGAACCAAATCATAATGTGTGAACAGAATGCAATATCATTAATAGTGATACAGATTTTTCGTTCACCATATATGGCATCTGCACCATATGCTTATTTTCCAGCGTTATAAACGCTTAACTTACCACTGGGACGACACCCAGGACAATTCCAAACCAGGGCAGTCCTTTGCCCTTCTCATTTCCATTCCCACCCACAAAATATTTTGAAATAGAACTATATCTAGTTAAGTTCCCATGTCCGCCCTTGACCGTGGGCACGGCTATTCGAATAGTTTTGGCTCTGCAGAGTTTGTACACTTTCACCACAAGAGACAATCAACTCGTTGCCCCACACGATTCCTTAGACGTGTGGTTGAGCAGACCATCACAGTGACTTTTCAAAGTATCTAGTCCCTTTTCTCATCTCACTTTATGGGCTTCTCCCACTTGCGGTGGGTCCCATACGTTGCACGGGATGTTCCCCACGGCTACTAGCGTACGGGCTCCCCTCCCCTCTGCGCTAGTACGACTGGGAAACTTCACCCTCCACTCGGTGTCCCTTTAGGCCTTCTCTTGCCCTTGCGTAGCCACTTCCCAACCACTACCGGTGAGATGAGTCCGGGGATTTCGATAAGTTTACTTAGCCAAGTTGTATTTTACAGACTTGTGGTTGTACTGTTTTACACAGGAGGTCATGACAAGATTCAGTCCTTAGTGGTATCTGGGCGGTCTACCACTAACCCACTTTGTGCATCCACTGCACCACACTCACACCCTCGAATCAATCCGCCCAGATATTTAAGCAAGTTGGGATTTTTGGGAGTCTAAAATAATCATACCAAAATATATCAGTCATTCCCACCATGACTGCCCAATCAATTTTTCTCAATATTAAAAAGTGATGCTTGGACGCTCTCGCGCCCATGATTATCTAAACAATACTAAGCATGGCATATATTTAGGGACTTATTTTCGAAAGGTTACTATTATAATTTTGCTACGGCGACAAGGTTCACATATTCAAATATTCCAAAGGAGGTGTAATATTAATCAAGGTAAACAATGGGCACATAACTAGAATATTAAATTAAGCATGTATTTGCATATAAATTAACAGCATGCAATTTGATAATTTAAAACAAAGTAATTTGCAGAAAACATAGGATCAACATGATCAAAGTATTGACTCGCCTGGCGCGGTTTACCGCGGTCTTGAGCTCACTCAAAAGCTTTCTTAGGTGATGGTCTTGAACCTCCGATCCTCATCCTCACCTTGATCTCGGCTCCGCCTGATCCTTAGATTCTTCAGGACCCCAATCCTCTAATTACGCACTAAACAATTGAATCCAAATAAAGACAAATAACTCAAAAGATCCAAATAACTCCGAATATACCTAATTGAACTCAATTAGTTTTTATTATGATTAAACAGGTGATTTGAGACATGGTGGATCGGATGCGGAGTATTGTCGATGTCACAGTGATTAGAGTAAAGTGGGGGGAATGGCAGGGAAACTTGCCAAAACGGAGGTCAAGGATAGGTCATGAGGAAGGTATATTCATGAGATTATTTTGTTTAATGCTCAGAGGTAACTAGGTATACCTAATGGAAGAGTACGACGACTCAATTTTTGCATTAATAGTTTCTTTCATTATTTTTGTGTTGATCAAGGAAGTTCTATGAGCTAGGGTAGGCCTATGTGCTGCTTTATAATATTAGCTTGTTATTTCTTGCATGGCACTTAGCTTGTACCCCGTAAGGGCATTAACCCCGACCTAGGGGTTCATATATCACCTATAATATAACTTGCATTTTGAGCTAAGGTTTAGTCATTTTGTTAATAGTTTTCAGCATTGTGTGCCCAATTGTTATAATTATTACAGTCTTTTACACGAGTCCCGTACCTATAACTTAGACAGCAACAACCTAGCATTTCAATTTTATTTAATGTTTGTCGTGAAAGTATTTTCATGACCTTCTTAAAGATATAGTAACGACAGCCATACTTTAGATGGTTAAATTGTGTATCACTTAATTATTTGATGCTTCTGTTGTGCAAGTAGTTTATACGATACATTCTAGGGTCATTTTAAGCGAAACACTAACCTAAGCATCAATTGTCATTATTAACTAAATTTAGCGCTCGAAACTTATTTATCGGCGATATACTACTGGTGGGGTTTATAAATCATGACTTTCTAATTATAAATAAGGTTGATCTTTTTAATTTAGAGACTCGCTTTTGTAGGTAGCACATTATTCAATTTATTTCGCTATTGTTCTCAATTTAATCCTACAGCTAAGATTCAATTTACCGATGGTATGCTAAAGGTTAGGATATATATTTTCATTGGGTAATTTTTAATTTATATCTTTATTTTTATAGTCAAATATGGTACCAAACTTATTTTCCCTATCTTTACGTTGGATGTCTTTTTGGCTGAACGTTTATTAATTTTAGAACCCCTTTTTATTATTGCCTTCACTTAATATTGAGATAAACAACAAAAACATATTAATTATGCATATATGATAGTTGACCAATACTAAATCTTAAACAATTTTATTCACATCCTAATATGATTTGTTGGCTTCCATGGACTAATTTCCTATTTTTACCTAAACTTTCTCTTAATTACAATAGAGTAAGGAAGGCTAAAACAAAACAAATAAAAAGAATGGAAATGGGGGAGGACAGGGATCTAACTCAGGTCCTGGTGTCTGAGAAGCAATGTGCACTTGGGTAACCAACTGGCCATTGATCATTTGCGACTGACTAACGGGGGTTATTGATGAAGACGCAAGAGGGGTTGGGGGCTAAAACAGAGCAGAGCGGCGCCGACGGGGAGGAGCCTCGCCGGCGGCGAGCGGCTGCTGAAGGGGTTTGGGGGACCATCAAAAGGGGTCACTGGGGAGGCAAGGGGGCTCTGGGAAGTGGCGCCCGGGTCGGAGTGGCGGTGAGGCGGCCGGGCGACTGCGCGGGGCAGCCGGCGGTGGAGTGGGATGGAGGCGCCGGCGGCCGGGAAAGAGAGGGGAGAGGGCGGCGTGCGCATGAGTATGAGGGAGGGTAGGGAAGTCTTACCGACGAGTTACCCGAGCCGGAGAAGTGCCGAGGGCAGCTGGCGGCGGAGACCGGTGATGGCGCAGGGAGGTTGCCGTGGCGGGAGGAGCCTAGGTGGTGGGGGGGCTTGGCCGGCGGTTGGGGAAGGTTCACGACTTCGTGGAGATGCTCCCAGGGCGCGGAATCGACCGGAGAAGCCTCGAGGGAGTAATGGCGCCGGTGGAGGCGACTTTCGGCCGGGTGTGGGGAAGACGGCCGCTGCGGCGAGCTCGAGCCACCGGAGTCCGATTAACTTGGAGGGAACGTACACGGGGGGTGGAGGAACGTCGGGACGAGGTCGGAGTGGCACAGCTTGGCTGGAGTGGCCGGGGCGGCGTGGAGGCGCGGCGACCTGCGCACGGGCGGAAGCGAGACTGAAGATGAGGGAAGAAGAGGAGATGGCGCGGGGGCTATGGGGGAGGACCAGGGTTACTTGTAACCGCAGAGGGGGCGGGGAGGGCGCGGAGGACCGGGCGTACGAGGCGCGGGGCTCGGCGCGGCGGAAGCGACGGTTCGGCGCGGCGCAGAGCAGGGCAGTGGCAGGCGGCGGAGGGGACGAGACGAGCGGCGCTGCTCATGGCAGTCACGGGTGACACGAGGGCGCGGTGAAGGGACAGCACGGGAGCAGTGCTGCAGGCACGCGCGATGAAGAAAAAGAGGAGGGGAGAAAGAGCTGGCGCGGGTGGACAGAAGGAAGTGGAGAGGAGGAAGGCGACGCGGACGCACGGCAACCACACAGAGAGGGCAGGAAGAAGAGAGCAGGGGAAAAAGAAAGACAGCAGGGAATGCGGCCCAGTCGGCAGAGAGGAAGGGAAGGGTGGGAGGAGGGCTCATATGTAAGAGAGGAGTGAAAAGGAAGGGAGGAAAAAGGCTTAGGGATAATTGTTGCAATTTGAATGCTTTTGATTTTATATTTCTTTTTCATATCTAAAATTATTGATTTCAATTTTTGACTTTTAACTCGAGTCTTTATTCAAGTATCTAGATATAAAATTTAATAGTCATCTATTTTCGACTTTATCTAATTTGCCCTTGGATTTTGGATTTTGACACTATTTTGTTATGGGTTGTACGTATAAAAATGTTGAATATTCAGCCGTGGATTTTGGTTTACTGATTGATTTAAAAGAAGAAATTTTTGATTTAGGTATTTATGGACATATTCTAATATTATTTATGGATTCATTTTATTGACCTGAGTTTGAATTCAAGATGTTGGTATTTTGAATTCATGATCTGCAATGACATTTTCCATTTTTATAATTTACAAGACTATTATTTGTATTGGGGAGTATTCTTGATTATTAATTGGTATGTCACAAAACTCAAAAAGATCTCAAATAAACATTCAGAAGGAATTTTGAGTGCTAGCAAGATGCAAGAAAAATTTAAAAACTCCACATTTTTGAATATCCAAAATTTGGGATGTTACACCTAGTCATCCGGGTCGCCATCGCAGGATGCGATGTTAAGCGCGTCCTAGTCGATGGAGGAAGTTCTGCGAACATTTTGTTTGCCGCGGCCTTCGACCAGATGGGGATCCCCCGAAGTCGCTTGGGCCCCTCGGGAGTCCCGCTACAGGGCTTCGGAGGTCCGCCCCTGAGGGCGCTGGCCCCTGAGGCCGGGACGACAACGTGAGGAGCGAAGACGTCACCTTCGACGTCGTCGATATCTCGTACCCTTACAACGCCATATTGGGGCAACCAACCCTCAATTCCGTCGGGGCAGTCCACACCACGGCTTGTTATGCATGAAGCTCCCAGGCCCGCGGGGTATCATCACCACCCACGGCGATCAGGATATGGCTTGGCGCATAGAACTCGGTACCCGAGGCCCGCACCGTGAGGCTCAACGGGATTCTTAGAGTGGGCACGATAGCGCAAGGGCTCTCGGCGGCTCCAAGAAGCACCTTGCCGGACTCCCACGTGGACTGCTCCAGCAGTAGAGGCTCCCAGCGTGCCCTACCTTGCTGCCACGGCAATGGCAGTCGCCGCCATTCCCGCCCTCGAGCGATTAGTGGTTAGTACTCTGTCTTGTACTCGCTCACCCACGCAAACAGGAATTCAATAAAGTTCACAGTTTGCGAAACTAGTCTTATTTTCTGCCAAGACGCGCGGAGGCGAGCCTCCGCGCGCACTCTTCATGAGTATAAACAAAGACACGCGTTCGTGTGCGCACTCTCCATGAGTATAAACAAAGACACGCGTTCGCGCGCGCACTCTTTGTGAGTATAAACAAAGACGCGTGGGAGGACGCCTCTGTGCGCACTCTACGGAGTATAAATAAGACGCAGCGTCGAGGTCCGCCTCCACGTGCACTCTACGGAGTATAAATAAGACGCAGTGTCGAGGTCCGCCTCCGCGCGCACTCTACGGAGTATAAATAAGACGCAGCGTCGAGGTCCGCCTCCGCGCGCACTCTACGGAGTATAAATAAGATGCGGATGTTGTCCCTGCGCACTCTACGGAGTATAAATAAGACGCAGCGTCGAGGTCCGCCTCCGCGCGGACTCTACGGAGTATAAATAAGACGCAGCGTTGAGGTCCGCTTCCGCGCGCACTCTACGGAGTATAAATAAGATGCAGCGTCGAGGTCTGCCTCCGCGCGCACTCTACGGAGTATAAACAAGACGCGGATGTTATCCCTGCGCACTCTACAGAGTATAAATAAGACGCAGCGTCGAGGTCCGCCTCCGCGCGCACTCTACGGAGTATAAATAAGACGCAGCGTCGAGGTCCACCTCCGCGCGCACTCTACGGAGTATAATTAAGACGCAGCATCGAGGTCCACCTCCGCGTGCACTCTACGGAGTATAAACAAGACGCGGATGTTCCCGAGCACGTGTGGATGTTGTCCCTGCGCGTACTCTCCGGAGTATAAATAAGACGTGGTTGATGTTCCCACGCACTCTACGGAGTATAAATAAGACGTAGTAGAGACTTGCCTCCGCACGCACTCTACGGGGTGTAGACAAGACGCAGCAGAGGCTTGCCTCCACGCGCACTCTACGGAGCACAAATAAGACGGGTTGATGTCATCCCCGCGCACGCCCCACGATAGAAAGCATGGAAATCGTCAGCGCTGGGACGCAGCTCTGCCCGCGGGTCAACCTCCGTAGGAGACGGGAGCGCTCGCGTGTCTACTTCAGCGCCAGCTCCGCTGCCTCCACTTCAAAGGGTAGGGGACCGAGCGCTCGCGCGTCTACTTCGACTAGGCACCAGCTCCACTGCCACCACTTCGAAGGGTAGGGGACGGAGCGCTCGCGCGTCTACTTCGACTAGGCGCCAGCTCCGCTATCTCCACTTCGAAGGGTAGGGGACCGAGCGCTCGCGCGTCTACTTCGACGAGGCGTCAGCTCCGCTGCCACCACTTCGAAGGGTAGGGGACGGAGCACTCACGCGTCTACTTCGACCAGGCGCCAGCTTCGCTGCCACCACTTCGAAGGGTAGGGGACGGAGCGCTCGAACGTCTACTTCGACCAGGCGCCATCTGATGCCACCACTTTGAAGGGTAGGGGACGGAGCGCTCGCGCGTCTACTTCGACTAGACACCAGCTCCGCTGCCACCACTTCGAAGGGCAGGAGATGGAACGCTCGCGCGTCTAATTCGACTAGGCGTCAGCTCCACTGCCACCACTTCGAAGGGTAGGAGATGGAGCGCTCGCGCGTCTACTTCGGCTAGGCGCCAGATTCGCTGCCACATCGAGTGGTAGAGGACGGAGCACGCGAAGGTCTACCTAGCATATAGGTGTTTGCGAAACAAAGTCCTACGAGTCTATCGGAGGCAAGCGCGGTCGTGAAAAGTGACGGGGACACATACTTCAACCAAAGCCCTTTCTACATTAGTCAGCGGATGTGTACAAGAGGGTGCGGTAAGAATCAAATGTACAAGCGTCCTCGGATGTTCAGAGCCGCTACTCGGCTGGTTCCTCCTTAACATACATCCGCGCTGAAGCCTCGCCCGAGGGGGCCCAGGCTGCCCAGAAATCCAGCGATTCTTTGGCCCACCACCAGTGTCGAAGACGTCGTCGGGCCACAAGGTCAGAAACAAGTGGCCGGTCCCTATCAAGTAGCTGCCCAAAGCATAGCGACACACGCGGTCAGAACACCGGGACAGCTTCCACTTTATTCATAAAAAAAGGGTGCATACATGGCAATGCACGCCTACACACCGGAACCCTGGCATCACACCTGTGGGTCCGCGCCCTGCCCCGCGGCGGCGGCACCGCCTCCGCCGCGTCGAGGCACTTCGTCAATCCATTGACCGAAGTTCTCCTTGCCGCCCATGGTCCGTCGCAGCTCTAGCTTCACCGTGGCCTCCCCGATGTAGTCCAGCGGATATTGTCAGAACCCGAAGTAACGACTTCTGGATCCTCTGTGTAAATCGCACTAGTCCAGGATCAGCTAGTGCACACAGTGACAACAAAGATAAATACCAAGCACAAATGACTTCTTATATTAAATAAAAGAGTACGGCCTTATGGCCAAGTCTTACATGCACACCCATTGGCAAAGATAAATAAAGCAAATTACTGCGGAAGCAAACTGAAGAGAAGCGAAGCCCAAGCCTGCCCACAGGCAAACGACAGTAAGACGACTACCGGCAATCATAACCTTTGACCACTTTTGCACACGTAAACTACGACCGCTTCATATTCTGATCTTCGATCGGTTAGCACTTGTAAGCTTCGATCGCTTTCCACATGTTCGAACTTCGACCAATTTACACGTACTCGAACTTTGACTGATTTGCACAAGGTCATAACTTTGACTACTTCGTACGTACTCGACATGTCAACTAGTTTGCATGTACATAAGATCTTCGGCACCAAGGGCAGAACCTCTCGATCACCTGTGCCTTCGAGAATTCAACGCTTTCGAGTACTCATATTTACTCTATTTTCCTTGCAGTGATTCAACACCTTTGCATGTAGTCATAAGCTTCGGCCCAATTGCAATTACCAGCACTTTTCGAGCAAATCAAGAACAAAATTGATTCAAAATGATGTTTATTGCTGGATTTTCGTGGGTTTATGAAGTGCTATCAAAAGCACCCCTAAAAGCCTACCCAAAACTAAAGCCTTCTCAATCTTCTCCAAAAGCCATACATCTACTATGCCCCTCAGACTCTATTTATATCCTCTAACTCCTTAAGAGTCCTCTCTAAACAGATCACAAATTCAAATCCTAATCCAAACGGATCATGAATTTGAGTCCTAAACCAAGTCCTATAGTCAAGGGACCTGAAACCCTTCCAAACACGTGTTTTTTGAAATCCCAACTTTTCAACATCTCACGTGTCAAAGTCTTTAGGACCGCACCTCCCGTAGCTCCTTCACACATCATCCACCTTCGTTCTCCACGTGCCTAAGCATGAGCCTGACTATCTCATGACATCCTCGACCGTCTGAACCTCGGATCTCCCATCCTAATCTCGATACTCCTCGTCATCAACCATGATCGCCTCCATGCTCAACCTGCATATGCAAAGACCAAAAAATATTTTTCTGGCACAAGTTCTCTCTAACTTGACCAACATCAATCCACACATGTATAACACAACATGATTCACCCATAAATACAAACCAATTCAACTAGACCACAAACTGGTCAGACCAACCTTAACATAGTGATCGGACCGCAATACCTGAATACTTCATCACTTCAATTTTCACACAAGTGCATTGACCAAAACTTTCATAAATGCAAATTCCAATTCAACTCATGCCAATTATTCATCATCACAGTACTCACAACCTATCCACATGGTCTAACAGATCAAAAGATTAATAGAATCACATTAAGACAAAAAAATCCAACTTAGCAAGAAATTGCACAATAACTCCAAAACATGTTTGAAATAAGCATTTTTATCGATTCTTCTCCCCCTTTAACAATGAAATAATCAAGATGCATGCAAAAAAATAGAGCATGAAAGAAATTAGGTGATTGTATTTTATTCATTTTTAGTACAAGAAGTCATGAAAATTATCTAAAGCAACTCTACAAATATTACACCAAGCCAAATTATGTGAAAAAGCTATCTAAATTATGGCAAATCATATATAACAAAGGTAAAGCTGAATAAGCAATAATATAAAATTAAATAGATTTTTAGCATATTAAGTTGTTCAAGATCATTATTTAGCTAAAGATATTCAAAAATAAACTAATCCATGTCAATAAACTAAATGAACCAAGAAGCAACAATTGAGTGAAATTAGAGTGCTACAAATTCAATGTTGAATTATTTTATTCAAACACTTGAAATTAAACATTATTAGCACAATTGGCATTTTTTTGAAACACATTCTGGTCTTGCCTTAGTAAAGTAAGTTTTAGACTAGGAATCATCCACAACTGTCTCCTAAGCTTTAACTATTTTTCACATATACTCTCTTAGCATATGCTAGATCTCAATCCTTACAACGATTACTCCAACCAAGAAGCTTAAAAGAGTGATTTTGATCATCCAAAACTCCCCTGCATTCATGGCTAGTGCAATGATAATCCGTCTTACAAAAAAGAATCAGTGACATCAATTTTTTCGCACAAAAAGATATCATTTTTATTTTATGTTCAAGAATAATGAGCTACTCCTGAGTCCTTAAGTTATACCTGACTAGAGTCGTAAAAACCTAGGAGAAGTAAACTCAACCTTCAATAAAGAAGTAGCATAGCTTAATCGAAAACTCAATTTAGATTCTAGACTCAACTTAGCCTATTTAATATGACATGAATCATAAGAGAATCACTAAAACAAAATTAGTCACAAGATAGACATAACTTTAGTTCAAGTTCCTCACATTTAAGAAAACTAGCATGGCAAAGCTAAACTATACATAGAAAGATATAATAAATTTAGCAAACTAACATAAGACATGTCAAGATATAAATCAAGATATCATGTCACACAAGGATAATAGTTAAAGCTCAATGTAATTATTTTACAATACAAGTTATTGAAATTAAATATGCACTATGATATAATGGAAGCAAAAAAAAGTCAAACTTCCCATCAAAACAGGCCAAAATGACTAATAGCCCCAACTCTCCTTGCAAACAAGCAAAATGAAAAGAATTAAGAGTCTTAGCGAAAATGTTTGTAATTTGCTACACTGACTCTAAAAAGTGAAGTACAATATCACCGTTCTTTATATAGGGCATGTTCTTTTTTGCTGCGGCTTTTGGCTTTTGGCTGTGGTTTGTGACTTTTGAGCTGTTTGTACGAAAGATTACAAAATAACAGAAACTCACGTACGGTTTTTGCCGATATAAATGAAATCAGTAAAGTATGTACTACAATTAACTAGTAGACCCTATCTTGAAAAAATACTCCGTTTAAAAGCTAGTTACTGTAGAAAAGCCGAAAAGCAGCTTTTAAAAGCTGAAAAGAATAGGGCCATAGTCTCTAAGGAAATAGTATTTAATGTTCATGTGTTTGGTCCTGGAGTGTTTCACTAGGTTTTTAGCAATATTTATAGCACTAGTGCTATCACAGAAGGGGGGAACATCATCTAAGGCCAAGTCATAATCCCATAGAGTAGATAAGATCCAGAGAACCTGAAAGTAACTAATATCAGCAACTATATACTCCGTCTCAGCAGTGGACGATGACTACTTCCTATATGACCAAGAGATAAAAGAGTACCTAGAAAATAACAAGTGCCAGATGTACTCTTCTTATCTATCCTACACACCGCAAAGTCAGCATTAGAAAAAGCGTGAAGAGAAAATGTGGAATCAAAAGAATACTAGAGTCCAAAGTCAAGCGTGTCCTGAAAATATCTGAAGATACGATACACTGCTTGACGATGTGATGCACGAGGGGAAGGTTGAAATCGCGCGCACAGACACACAGTAAACTTTGACCGGTCTCAACGCCGTGAGGTAGAGGAGGGAGTCGGTCATGCTACGGTACTTCTTCTGATCCACGGGCTCTCCATCCTTATCAAGATCCATCATGGTAGAAGTGCCAATTGGAGCAGAGATTGACCGACTACTTCCCATGTGTACTTGATTTAATGAACGAGGATCCATTATTTCAGTAGCTTGACTTGAAGACCAAGAAAAAAATCAGCTTACCCATCATACTCATTTCGAATTCTTTGCTCACAAAATTTGAAAATCTAGACATCAAATCATAAGAAGAACCACTTAATATAATGCCATCCACGTAAATGAACAAGTAAAAAGACGCTGTCATTTCTGAGAGTGAACAAGATATTTTATCTACCATTCTTATTTTGAAATCATTCATAAGTAGAAACCTTTTAAGCATATCATAACAAGCTCTAGGGCTTATTTTTGATAGATGTGTATTATTAGTTGTATTTTTCTTGTTGTATAAGGGATTTCTAGCATATATACTATATTTGTAGTTGTATATATATTGATTTATTAGTCTCATAATAAATATAAGTACTATTTTTAGTATGGTTTCAAAGTAAACCTAGGAATTTTGTGCCGCTGGTTCATCCACTCCAGCCGCCACCTACCTTTGCCATCTTCAATTCTTCATCGCGCTCACCGTCGTCAAGCTACCGCCGCTACTGGTTCTTCACCAGCCGCTGCCGCCGCTTGGTTTTTTCCACCGCCGCCTCTAGGACCAGTCACTGCCTGATGCCGCCTCTCACCTGCTGCCTCGATCCACTCCGGATCGAGGCCGCTGTCTTCCGCCCGAGGCCGTCTCCCGCCAATGGCCGCCTCGATCCGGAGTCGCGGTCTTCCGTCTATCACCACCCAGCGCTGCCTCGATCCGGAGTTGCCCTCTTCTGTCCATCACCGCCCGGCACCGTCTTGATCGGAGGCGCCGTCGACTTTCGCCCGTGAGGACGACTCCCGCCTCAATCAGGCATTAACCCTTCAAATAGATTGACAAAGACGCAACGACCTGGTTGTTCCACTCCTTCCGCCCGTGAGGACGACTTCCAAGCATTAACCCTTCGAATAGACTGGCAAAGACGCAGCGACGACCTGGCTGTTCCACTCCTTGTAATCAAGAGGCAACCTCATCCAGGCTTAATATATCCCACTTCTCCATTCCATTCCCGTGTTCTTCACAAGCATAACAAGAAGAGTAGAAGGCTCATGGATTTTCTTCCCATCTACAGCATCCTCTTGCTGGTTAGTTGGTCATTCAACTCAGTGTTTTGTGCATCTCAGAACCTCCTCGTCCCAAGCGAGCCACTCTACGCTAACCGCACTCTCATCTCTGACAACGGTGTCTTTGCTTTGGGCTTCTTCTCCCCGTCCAACTCCACCACAAAACATTATTACGTTGGCATATGGTACAAAAACATCCCAGAGTTCACCGTTGTGTGGGTTGCCAACCGCGGGATCCCGGTCATGGATACTACAACCGCAAAGCTCACCTTGACCAGTGACTCCGATCTTGTCCTGTCAAATACTGACGGCCACGTTCTTTGGACGACAAACATCAGTGGGAACTCCTTGCCTACCACCGGAGCAAATGCCATTCTTGACAACACCGGAAACTTTATCCTCAAGTCATCAATAGATGACACGGTCTTATGGCAGAGCTTCGATTACCCGACAGACACTCTCCACCCTGGCATGAATTTCAGGATCAGCCACGAGAAACTTGCGCTGCAACACCTCACTTCTTGGAAGGGCCCCCAAGACCCGTCCCCTGGCAACTTCTCCTACGGTGCAGACCCGAATAGCTTTTTCCAGCGCTTTGTCTGGAATGGCTCAAGGCCATACCGGCGATTCCCAATATGGCCTAGCTACATGAACATCGTGTCTGACCTTTATATGACGGTTCATCGTCAGGACGGTGAGATCTACATGTCACTTGATGTGTCTCGTGGCTCCATGCCTGTACTACTCAAAATGGACTACTCGGGAGCGTTAAAATTGCTTGTCTGGGCCAGCAGCAATTCAAAATGGATGACCCTGGCGACAGAGCCAGAAGTTCAGTGCAACACATATGGCTACTGTGGACCATCTGGTTATTGTGACAACACGGAGCATATCCCAACATGCAAGTGCCTCCATGGGTTTGAGCCAAATAACAAGGAAGAGTGGACCAGTGGCAAGTTTTCGCAGGGATGCGTTCGAATGGAGCCGATAAGCTGTGGCCATAGAGATGGTTTCTTGACCTTGACAGGCATGAAGCTTCCCGACAAGTTCTTATATGTCAGGAATAGAAGCTTTGATGAGTGTGTAGCAGAGTGTAGCAGCAACTGCTCCTGTGTGGCATATGCTTACGCCAACATAGATGACTCAATGTGCCTGATATGGATGGGGGAGTTGATCGACACAGAGAGACTCACTGAGAAAGGCCAGGACCTATATGTTCGGCTTAATGGATTAAGCGGTACAATTTCTTACTTTCGTTTTCTATTTCCCTGAGTAGGTGGATCTATGAATTCTCGCCAATTTTCGGACTTCGTCGATATGGTTGATCATTTCAAAACTTAAATTTAGATTAGCATGCGCACATTCATGGAATCTCTTGTATTCTTAGGCAGGCCAAAATTTCATTAGGTTAAAGGCCAAATTTAAATAAGGTTTAGTAAGGCCAAATTTTGCAGGTGTTCTCTCTCTCTCTCTAAGAAGGTGGAAAAAGTGAATACTAATATGCGAGTCTTCGATTCGACACACGCTTGAATCTCTAAGAAGGCTCTGACCAACAGGTCTTCCCTTTTCCTTCCCTTTCCTCTTATTTTTGGAGGAAAGATTGTATGTAGGCTCTAGTGTTTTCTACCCTACCACTAGAGTTTTTTTACCAAACTAACTCTGATGGGTGGGTTTTTTAGGCTGTGGTTTTGTCTTTTGACCTATGGTTTTTGAATTATGTCGTTCACGAGAGACAATATAAAGAGAAAAAAGTTGCATACGATTTAGACCAGTACAGCTGAATTCGGTACAGTGTATACTACAATTTACCTCTACATATCGTTTAAAAACTAGTTACTATAGTAACGGAAGCCAAAGCAAAAGCCAAAGTGGAAAAGAACCCACCATGACGCTTACTTAGGATCTGTATCATTTGACTTCACATCACACTGCATAAACAGCAAAAACAGCCAAGTAGTAACCTTAAATTTGCATAAATTTGGCAGCAATGGTGGGCGTATTAGAATAGTAGATTTGTCATGCTAAATGTCTATCATATAAGAAATGATTGATGTTTATGTTACAAAAATAAATGTTTAATGTATAAATTTAGTATAGTACATATTTTGGAAGCATGATTCTCTTCATGAATTTGTTTTGTGCAGGAAGCAAGAGAAAGAGCAATGTACTAGAAATTGCACTGCTTGTTCCGGCAAGCTTGCTGACACTCGTATGCATATGGCTTGTTTGGATTCGCACATGCAGATGTCACACAAGAGGTTTTTTTCCCTTCCTTTTTTTTCTGTTTCTTTTGTTTCATATATTTTATCATCCTCCTTGGATGCCGAGCGTGATTTTTTTTAGTATTGTTAAACACTGTACTGATATTCTTGTCAGCCAAACAAAGACGCATGAAATTTTGGAAAAGAAAGATGCAAGGGGATTTGAGCGTTTCTGATGAACTTGGGGATGGAGAACTAGAATTTCCATTTCTTAGATTTAGAGAAATTGCTGTTGCAACAAACAATTTTGCTGACTCCAACATGCTTGGGCAAGGAGGTTTTGGTAATGTTTATAAGGTAATAAGCGTCTTATTTTAATATTTTGAGTAGTAGAAACTTATGTCATTTCTTTTCCTCAAGTAACTTATGGCAGGTCTATCTTATCTGATTGAATGATTATGCAATTCTGCAGGGAATGTTAGAAGGTGGTACTGAAATTGCTGTTAAAAGGCTTAGTAAGAGTTCTGGTCAAGGAATAGTGGAGTTCAGGAATGAAGTAATTTTAATTGCTAAGTTGCAACACAGAAGCCTTGTGAAACTTCTTGGTTGCTGCATTCATGGAGATGAAAAGCTATTGGTTTATGAGTATTTGCCTAACAAAAGTTTGGATGCCTTCCTTTTCAGTATGTTCTGAATTCCGTTGAAGTCCTGCAATATGTTTTATTGGAGCAGTGTTTTTACATACTGTAGTTTTTTTAGAGAACACTTTTACAGACTATAGTCATCTACAAAGAAAGTTGAACATAATAGTCTAAATAACTTATCTGCTTAGTTGTAATTTAGTTTCTCAAAATTTTATGCAGATTTCTTTTTGGAGAGTAAAAAAGCTCTTCCAATGAAGTATTAATTGAGAAGCATGCTTGACTAACAATGTGTTCCATTTGATGCTATCCTTGGCAGATGATACAAGGAAATCAGTGCTTGATTGGCCAACAAGGTTCAAGATAATAAAAGGGGTAGCTAGAGGACTTCTTTATCTCCACCAAGACTCAAGATTGAGAATAATTCACAGGGATCTCAAAGCAAGCAACATATTGTTGGATGCTGACATGAGCCCCAAAATATCTGATTTTGGTATGGCAAGGATTTTTGGAAGTGACCAACAGCATGCGAATACCAATCGAGTTGTCGGAACATAGTGAGTAATTCATACATAAAGATACTTCAGTGTGATATTTATGTAGTTAATCTAATTTCAATCATATGTTGTTTGTTTGGGAAATGGTACAAATAGTGGTTACATGTCACCTGAATACGCACTGGAAGGCGCCTTTTCTGTCAAGTCTGATGTCTATAGCTTTGGCGTGTTGCTTTTGGAAATTGTGAGTGGCATAAAGATCAGCTCTACACACCAGCTGTTTACAGACTTTCCCAACCTTAAAGCTTATGTAAGTATCATGAAGTGCAACATTTCTTCAGATCATACGAAATACACAATTAATCAATGATCCGACTTTGTGACGCAGGCATGGAGCTTATGGAATGATGGAAACACAAAGCATTTAGTTGACTCATTAATTCTGGAGAGCTGTTTACTTGATGAAGTTCTGCGATGTATCCATGTAGGACTTTTGTGTGTCCAGGACGACCCGAATGATCGGCCACTCATGTCATCGATTGTGTTCATTTTGGAGAATGGAGCCACGGCGCTTCCAGCCCCAAAACAACCTATATATTATGCGCAGAGGAATCATGACAGTGAAAAAGTCGGGGAGAACATTGAGCACTCTGTGAATGGCATGAGTCTTACAGCTCTGGAGGGACGCTAGAAACCCAACTTTTTTTTGTTTCCATGACTGTATAATAACTTTGGAGTTGACATTTGTCGACCAATGAGTCAACCCAAAATATGTGAACTGTTTACCTAATTGGCACTGCGGCCAACTTTTTTTAAAACAATTTAGCCCTCAAACACCTATTTTGCAAAAATAACCCTATCCATGAACTCGAAAGACGCGACAGGCGAAGCTTGTCACCTGTCACGCCTGGGGAGCTCGGCAGGCACAGGCCGCTGAGCGTGCATCATGGTAGCATGGCGAGCCCCACTGCGCTGCTAAGCTGCAGCTGCTCGGCAACACTTGCCGAGCCGCCCCTGCTCGGTAAGGCATTGCCGAGCTACAACGACTTGGCAGGTGGGTGGGTGAGCGCAAGCAAGGGCCGGATTTGATGGGCATTTTGACTGCTAGCGCGGAGGGAATCATGTCGCGCAGGTGGCGAGACGACATGACATTAGATTCTCATTTTATCCATCCGTTAATTGCGTTGTCGTTCACATCCGCGTGCACTCGCATAGGAATGTCATCACGAATGCATTCCCGCGTGCATAAAATGGGAGGCTTTGGCCTGCCCTCTCAATCGAAGTGCGCCCAGTTTGTTTCCTGTCAAGCGAGAGAGCAACGAGGGAGGGGAAGTAAAGAGAGATTGAAACATGAGTTTGTAATATAATTTCAAGGTGGTCTAGCTGTGATTTATGATCGAACGCAGTTGGAGGCATTGTTGAGTGGGTGAAGACCTTCATAAAAAGGTATGATTCATTCGCATACGAGCAATGCGCTTAATATATCATTAGCGTTTTATTAGCGTAACTGTGATTTTGTAATGTGGAATGTGCTACGTAGCCATTTTTAGTTCATGGATGTGTTTCTGTAGGACCGAAATGGCGACAGAGGGGGGTGAATGTCGTTCTCTTCAAAATCGCCCCCGAGAATTCGTACACTGATTTTTCAAAAAAGATGCAGAACGAAGCAACTCACATAAAATTAATTCTGCTGAAAACTGGAATGCATGCGATACTGAAAAATTCAGCAAAAATCACGGATTAACCAGTAAAAATTTCAGCTGAAAATGACGCTGTTTGGACTGCATGCAAAATGGATGAGAACAGCAAAAAGAATGAGAAGAAGAGCAACTAGTGCATGCTTGTTGCATCCGATTGCAGTCCTTGCTGGAGGAAAGCACAAAGCAAAAGAGTCCAAGTCGCAGGGTCCTAACAGCCGGAAAAAGGAGGGAGACTGCAAAGAAAAATTGACAAAGCTGCTGCCGAAAGATCACACTGCAGCCGAACACATGGCTTTTGATGCTAGCCGAACTGCACTATGACTAAGCAAATGATAAAATAGCAAGAACAGGGCCAGCTAAGAAGAGCAAAGTTCGGACAGCAGAGATAAAGATCTTGTTGACTGAAGAAACACGCATTGCCAAGTACAGACTTGGAACGGCAATTACTGCAGTGAATTGATTTTTCGGACAACTAGAAGAACCAAACGCGACACTCTTGCTGAGAACAAACCAAATCCAGAACAGAGAAGAGCAAGAAGAAATAATCTTTAGTTCTCGGGAAGAAAATAGACAGAAGATTTTGAGAGTCTTCCCAGTTCTGAACTGAAGGATTTAAAACAGAAACAAAGAAATCAAGAGGGATCAGAGCAAGAAACTAAATCATAACCACATAAAGAGACAAGAACACGAGATGAAATACCAACGATACGGAGACATACATGATTAAAGAAGTGTTTACATCTCAGCTCATCCCTCTCTCTCAATCTAACCCTACATTCCCATACATGCTTGAGAGAAATCAAGAACACAACCCTATCTCATACAATCATAGAGAGACACAAATAGAACCCTAACTTTTACACCCACTCTCTCTAAATTTCAGCACACATCTTCCTCTCTATTTATAGCCTCCACTAATGGGTTTGCACCATGCTTTACCCATTAGGCCTTCATCAACTCGGCGTTTTATCCAAACCCGCTTCCTTTTGTGCCGATTTGTGTTTTTACCGAAATGCCCCTCGCGCACCTTCCAAGAAGCTTCCTCATCCCTTGCCTCGCAAGCCACGCAGCTTCGCCGTCTTCGGCACACCTCGACCGTTCTGACCTCAGCGCCACCTGCGCCTAGTCCGGTCCATCGTGCCTCGCCACGACTCCACCTCGAGTCCACGTCGTCTTCGACACATCCCGACCGTTCTGACCTCAGCGCCACCTGTGCCTAGTCCGGTCCTCCGTGTCTCGCCACGACTCCACTCGATGTCCTGCAGCCACACAGACAAGAAACACGTCAAATAGCACCGCTCGACACATGAAAGCGTAAATAGCATTAAAACATCATACTTACGCATGAAGAAGTTCAAACCTGTCGAATCACTGGAATATACATCTTAAGTCCATACGACCAAATTTGACCAAGTCCAACCGAGCCCGTTGCACTACGCAACGTCAAGGTCCGAACCACCCCAAACCAAACTCGACTTTCCTAAACCTATGTCAATTACTCATCATACACACGGGATGACCTCCACATGGTCTCTCAGTTTCTGTAATTAACCATGTTTAGGACATACTAGTGGTAAGAATGATTATTTGTTGTAAATAGCTGCAAAAATATGGGCCAAAAAATAGCTAAAATAATTTTTATGTAGGTCCACACGTATATATTTATTGCTCTCGTGCAATTATAGAAAGTTGTAGAAAATGATGGTTTTGTATGCACTATGCATCCATAATTAGCATTTTAATTAGTGTTAATCGTATTTGATTAGTACTAATAGTAATTAATTAGTACTAGTCGCATTTAATTTATGCTTTGATTAGTGCCAATTAAAACATTAAATCTATCATATTTTATTTAATTAGTACGCATTTAATCACATCAGCGCTTTTCCTTTCAGTACAAAGACCACATCGTTCTCTTTCATTAGGAGAGAGAGAGAGAAAAAAGGAAGCCCTCTTCTATCTATTGGTCTAAGAAAAAGAAACTCTTTTGTCTTTTATCCATCGGTCTAAGAAAGAAAAACTCTTTTATCCTTCGGTCCAAGAAAAGGACACTCTTTTGTCCTTTGGTCCAAAAGGCTGTGCAAGAAAATGCTATTAGGAGTAGTTAAATACGATTTGCAGGGGCTATAGTTGAAAAAAGAGCGGCTATAGTGACATTTTTTCAGAGTTAGTTCCCCCTTTTGTAAATAGCTGAAGAAATGCACACCGTTATTTGTTGTGTTCCTGGTGCGTATGTAATTTAGGAAATATGTACATAAGTATGCAGTGTGATTATTCTCGGTTATGGTTAGTTGTATTTAGCACCATTGGACATTGACGTATTATATTCTACACTACATAGAACGATTGTTGGTGGCAGTCACGAGCATGGCACGTTGCTGGACCCATCTTGGGATGGGCAGCATCGTTGTCAAGCGTGATCGAGCGTTGACAGACCACCCTCCTTGTTCTTCGGGGGGGCTCGAGAGGACTGGTCTCTCGACAGTCGGTACGTTCCAGTTCTACGACGGGCTGAGTTGATGCCCATAGCAATGATGGTGCACATTAGGTGGTCATTCACACTAGACTCACTGCTTTTGTCGGCACTCATTGACAGGTGGAGGTCAGAGACCCATGTGTTTCACTTTCAGTAGGAGAGCAAACATCACTTTGCAGGATGTTATGTACCTCACCAGTCTATCACTACGGGGTCATCGTGTGCTTCCATCCCCTAGATCACCTGACTGGAAGGAACATATGCTGCACCAATTTAGTCATCCCATTCTGGATAAGTTTCATGAAGTGCCAAATTCGTGGCTACGGCGGTATAGGCTATGCCTAGTAGACGCGTCTGCACAGGTTGTGAGGTCTCACCTAGTTGCTTACTTGCTTTTCATGCTCGAGTGAGTTATGGTTTCGTAACCTTGAAGGATGCATGGCAGAATGCACTAGCAACTGCTCCTGCACGGCATATGCTCATTCCAATATGAGCACCAAGGCAATAGATGGTGATGAAACAAGGTGCCTATTATGGTTTGGGGATTTGATAGACACAGAGAAGCTTACCGATGAAGGGGAGGTAGGGGAGAACCTTTATATCAGGATCAACAGATTAAGCGGTACAATTATTGCCCCTCTTTCTCTGACTGACTTGGCCCCGTTCAAAATAGTTTTTAGCTTCTGGTTTCCAGTTTACATAAACCGAAAGCCGTTTTAAATACATTGCCTTATTAATGTGTCTTTTTTTCTTTTTTCTTTGCATTGTTTATAGAGATATAATGGTTTTTTTCATTTTTCCTCTGTTGTCTTCAATTTCCTTTAATTGAATGTCTCAACCAAAACTAACGGCCACTACAGTACACATTTCAGTCAAAATTCAACAGCTGCAGCCAAAAGCCATTAACAAAATCCGCCAAAATTCAACAGCTGCAGCCAAAAGCCATTAACAAAATCCGTTTTAGACGGGGCCTTAAGTAGATAAGATTATCTTTTTTGCAGGCCCAAATGTCTAGAATTTCTCATAGAAGATTCAAACTTCATGCCAAATTTCATTCATCAATTTGATGTATTAGGACCTACGAATGTTAACAGCAAGCTCACCCAAACTGAAAGTGCAAGATTTACAAAAGAAAAAACATCTTGGCTTAAAATCCATTTCACCGGCCTTTATGCTGATAATTCGATTTCCCATGGTAAGAAATAAGTTGGTCGTAGTACATGTTCACATAAATTCATACTTGTAAGAAATTTTTGATATATCAAATTTAAATTAGCACAAATTCTTAAAGCATGATTCTCTTGATGGATTAAATATTGCAGGCAACATGAGAAAGGGCAACATAGTAAAAATTGTACTACCAGTTGCGGCAAGTTTGCTGATAATGATATGCGTGTGGCTCGTTTGGATCAGCAGCTGCAGAGGTAGAATACATGTTTCATATTTTTCTTTATGTATTTTCCTCAAGCATTTTTGCATATGCCAATTCACTGCTATTAATTATGTGTTTCTATAGTATTGTTAAGAATTTGTTGATATTCCTGTCAGGGAAATGGCGAAACAAGAAAATATGGAAGAAACTGATGCTAGGAGTTTTGAGCACTTCTGATGAACTTGGGGATGGGAAACTTAAATATTCATTTATTAGCTTCCGAGAAATTACTGCTGCAACAAGCAATTTCGCTAACTCCAGCATGCTTGGCCACGGGGGTTTTGGCAATGTCTATAAGGTAATAAGAAGTCTTTCCTTATAGAAATGGTGGCATTTCAGTCTTGCTTGATCTGAAAAACATGTCATTATGCGAGAAAATTGATGATTTGCCATCTTCAAGAATGGGCTTCGCACTTTTGCCACTCTCAACGTTGGCTTCGCAAAAATGTCATGTAGTACATTAATCCCTTGATTAGTATGTCATTTCATCCCTTTAATTCATTTTCTTTTTCTTTTTCTAATTTCAGGGACTGGAAAAGACCCTTCTACCCCTGGCTAATTTCTCACATAGATGCATGGAGGGATTTCGATCGAGAGCTGAAGCGTCGCGCGCCCTTCCGTCCGCCGCTCTTCCGCTGAACCTTGGATAATCTGTAAAATACGGTATTTATCTCTGTGGGTAAAGGAGGTTTGGATTAGATGGTTTAGTTCAGGACATGTTCACCGTCTTAAATATCACAGAACAATGAGGCATGCCTACATGTTCATCTATCATGCTGCTTTTAATCAGTTGATTGACAATATGGCATCAAATCTATTGAATTGATCTGTAAACAGAACCAATAATGAGACCTGTAATTCAGGTTGGTCATTATGAGACATTAGAGATCTTACGAAGAGTAACAGCTTGTTTTTCCCCATCGTTCTAACGGATAAGAATCAATTTCATTTTCCCTAAATGGAACCAGTTCATGCTTCAGCTCAGGGGAAGGGCGGCGGACTGAAGGGCGTGCGACGCTTCAGAAAATCCCTATCTATGTGAGAAATTAACCAGGGGTAAAAGGGTCTTTTTCAGTCCCTAAAATTAGAAAAAGAAAAAGAAAATGAATTAAAGGGATGAAATGTCATACTAATCAAGGGATTAATGTACTACATGATATTTTTGCGAAGCCAACGTTGAGAGTGGCAAAAGTGCGAAGCCCATTCTTGAAGATGGCAAATCATCAATTTTCTCGTCATTATGCAGGGGACACTAGAAGATGGCAAAGAAATTGCTGTGATAAGACTTAGTAAGGGTTCTGGCGAGGGTGGAGTAGAGTTCAGAAATGAAGTAGTTCTCATTGCTAAGTTGCAACACACAAACCTGGTTAGACTTCTCGGTTGCTGCATTCACGGAGATGAGAAACTGTTGGTTTATGAATACTTACCTAACAAAAGCTTGGATGCATTCCTTTTCAGTATGTACTAATAACATTACACAATAATTCAAGAACTAATCAAAGGAACATGCATGACTCACGTTGTACTTCATTTGATGCTATGCATGGCAGATGCTACCAGAAAATCAGTGCTTGATTGGCCAACGAGATTCAAGATAATTAAAGGGGTGGCTAGAGGACTTCTTTATCTTCACCAAGATTCAAGATTGACAATAATTCATAGGGATCTCAAAGCAAGTAACATATTATTGGATGCTGAGATGAACCCTAAGATATCTGATTTTGGAATGGCAAGGATCTTTAGCAGCAATCAGGAACAGGCAAACACGAACCGAGTTGTTGGAACATAGTGAGTAATTTCATACATGAAGAAACTTAAAATACGGTATTGTTGTGCTTGAACAGAAATTAATTATGCATACTTGATTGGGAATTTCAAACAGCGGGTACATGTCGCCTGAATATGCATTGGAAGGTGCCTTCTCTGTCAAGTCTGATGTTTACAGCTTTGGGGTGTTACTTTTAGAGATTGTGAGTGGCTCAAGGATCAGCTCTACGGGCGCGGACTTTCTCAACCTTATAGCTTTTGTAAGTATTGTGAAATGTTCAAATTTCTGCGACTCATAGAAAATATACAGCTTGATGGGAGCATGACATGATTGATGCAGGCATGGAACTTATGGAATGATGGAAACACAAAGGATTTAGTTGACTCATCAACAGTGGAAAATTGTATACTTGATGAAGCTTTACGATGTATCCATATAGGACTCTTGTGTGTTCAAGACAACCCAAATGCACGGCCACTCATGTCATCAGTTGTGTCTATTTTGGAGAATGGAGATATAGCACTTCCACCCCCAAAACAACCTCTATATTTTGCACAGAGGAATTATAGAATTGATGGAGGTGGAGAAAATATTGAGTACTCTGAGAATAAAATTAGCCTTACAGCACTAGAGGGACGCTAGCAGCCTGCTCCATATGTTCCTTTGTAACTTCTAGTTTCTTTAGAATTATACAGTATTAGGTACTGCTCCTGTATCAAACAGGAGAAAGTTACATATACTCAGTACAGGTCCTTGCTATGTAGAAGCTTCGAAAAAGCTAATATAACCAATTACATGTACTAGCTTTTTGGCAATACAATCTACTATGAAATAGGCAATTTCAAACCAACACCGTATTACATGATTTTGCATCTAGACCATTTTTTGTCATTGATAAGTTCATTTTTTTTACATGTGCATATTTTATTGGAATTTTCATGTACTCTATCCCCTTAGTAACTACTGAGCAACTTTAGTTGCAATCTAAAGCTACAAAGGGCAATTCCCAGTCAGATATTTTCATATTTTAGATTAGCAATTTTTGACCCCAGCTAAACTTGAGAGTATTGCCACTATTTTTTTGTTTACATATCTTAAGATAAATTTCAAAAATTACAGTTAATCCTTTGCATTTCTGCTAGCCTCTGCATTTTGTGCAAAGGCATTTCCGAACTACCTTATGTAATATATACCAACTTGTGCTAGTTCTCCTTCTCCATACCTTTTCCCCTACTTTCATCTCATCCCCTCAGTTATCGTGTACATCGCCGGTGGAGGCTTTAGTGCAGCCTGTGCGGAGTATAACCCATTGGCATTGTCTACAATTCCTGCTTTCGCTCTTTGCCAGGCAGCAAGCCGACAGTGAACTCGTAAGGCTACTAGAGGAAGACAAACATCTTAGTTCTCATTGTCCTAGATCAGTAGTACCAGCATACAAAGATCGATAGTAGTTTGCCAGATAACTTGTGCAATACTTCGGTTCCCTCTAGAAGCTTAGATTCACGGCTAGACACTGCAGTGATGCTACGGTATATGCAGTCAAAGTGAACCTTCAGAAGTTTGTTGCAACATTTGAAATGATGAGGTACTGCAAATTTGCCGTTAGTTTCAGTTAAGAAGGAAGGGCAGTGTGTTGATGGGAGTGGTTTACCAGCCTAGTTGAGCCCTTTTCAGCAGTTGGACCCTTCAACAAGATCATAGTACTTGAGGCCATCAGCTGCTCCCAATAGTTCTCAGATCATATTAGGATTAAACAAAGGGGAGTTTAATTAATCAATAAAGTGAAGATTCAGGATTCAGGAAGGCCTTAGTTTTGCACACATGTAACTTAGGAAGATCCATGATGTTAGTTGTCCAGTCCAGTGTACAACTAAAACAAAAACGCTACAAACTCACGCCTTGTCATGTGCTTCATCAGTTCATCTCCTCCAGCTCCCAGGTGGGCAAGAAGAACCAGGAAATTAAGACTGAATTTTGTTAGTTTGAAGGATATGTTGAGTATTGTTGCTTTCTTTTCTGTTGTTACAAATAGTTGTTGCAAAAGCTTGTAACTGAAGTATGTGTGCGCTAATTGTAATATAAGGAATTAATGGTTAAAAATTACATGTAACAGTACATCTTACTACAAGCCATAGTTCTAAAAATGTTCTCATCTCTACCATAGCAAAATTGTTGGTTCTAGGGTTTCTTTTAGGATCTCTAGGGTAGATCTAGCCGGGGTCTATCCTTTCTCTAGGTTCATGTTCTTGAGGTATACCGAGAGGGAGTGGGGTACCAACCTTCAGGCGTAGAGGAAGAGGTGGCCATCTCGGCGGTGGTCGGAGAAGAGCGAAGACGGCGACGGCGGGGCGGCGGCGCGGTCCGGAGAAGACGCAGAGGATCCGGTGGAGCTTCCCGTGGCTACAGCGCCTCCCTCTAGATCGGCTAGGGTTTGTCGGTGGGGTGAACGGCGGCGCGGTCAACCTCGTGATGCGTGCCGCCCGGCCCCCACCTCTGTATTTATAGCGCTGGCGACAGGGGCCCACCAGCCAAACGGGCTGGGCGCCCCCGATCAGGGCGCGGTCAAGGGCTGGGCTTTGGCCGTTGGGCCAAAGCCCTGAGATCACTCTAACATTCTCCCCCTTGATCTCAGTCTATACTTTATCTTTTAATTACTTTTGACTTTACACATTCCATCACAGATTAGTGCATAGAACATGTCTCATCGTCACGGTCAATCGCCGATAGATTCAACAGTTACAATACACCTCTCTGTTCTGAAACAGTTACTTTAATCTTTGGGCCATCTTTTAGTCCAGGAATCATAGGCTTTCCCTTAAACCCATGCCGGCTACATGTTCTCTGAACACGTTGGGTGGTAAGCCTTTTGTAAGCGGATCCGCTAACATCTTTGCGGTACTTATATGCTCTAGACTTATAATTTGATCCCGAACTTTATCTTTCACAACATAGTACTTTATGTCAATGTGTTTGGCAGCACCACTTGACTTATTGTTGTGGGCATACGTTACTGCGGGTTCATTATCGCAGTACAACTTAAGTGGTCTATTGATGTCGTCAACCACTTTTAAACCGGGTATGAACTTCTTTAGCCAGTTCACCTGCCCCGTAGCCTCATAACATGCTACAAACTCGGCATACATTGTGGACGATGTAGTGACGGTTTGTTTTGAGCTTTTCCACGATATAGCTCCTTTAGCGAGAGTGAACACATATCCGGATGTAGACTTTCTATCATCTCCCGCAAAATCAGAATCTGTATACCCCACTATATGGAGTGAATCTGATCTTCTGTATGTCATCATGAGGCCTTTTGTTCCTTGCAAATAACGCAAGACTTTCTTTATCAATTTCCAATGTTCTATTCCAGGATTGCTCTGGAATCTGCCAAGTAACCCGGTAACAAATGCTAAGTCAGGGCGTGTGCACACTTGAGCATACTGTAAGCTTCCGACAGCTGAAGCATATGGAACCGCTTTCATTTGATCGATCTCATACTGGTTCCTGGGGCATTGAAAATCCCCATATCTGTCGCCCTTGACTATAGGTGCAGGTGATGGACTACATTTATGCATACCAAATTTCTTTAAGACTTTCTCTATGTATGCCTTTTGTGACAGTCCCAATACCCCTTTGTTTCTATCTCGGTGAATTTCGATCCCTAGAACGAACGAGGCTTCACCAAGATCTTTCATATCGAAGTTTGAGGACAAAAACTTCTTTGTTTCCAGTAGCAGATTAACATCACTACTAGCTAGTAGGATATCATCCACATACAGGATTAGGAAGATAAACTTCCCATCTTTAAACTTTGCATAAACACAGTTGTCCTCTACATTCTCTTTAAACCCAAATTTTCTTATTGTACTGTCAAACTTCAAGTACCACTGTCTTGAAGCTTGCTTTAACCCATAAATCGATTTCTTTAGGCGGCATCCCATTCTTTCGTTTCCTTCCACGACAAAACCTTTCGGTTGTGCCATGTAAACATTTTCCTCCAAATCCCCATTAAGAAATGCCGTCTTTACATCCATCTGATGTAACTCTAAATCATAATGTGCTACTAATGCCATTATGATTCTGAAGGAATCTTTACATGAGACTGGAGAGAATGTCTCATTGTAATCAATCCCTTCTCTTTGCGTAAAGCCTTTTGCCACAAGTCGCGCTTTATGTCTTTCTACATTCCCTTGGGAGTCATGTTTAGTCTTGTAGACCCATTTACAGCCTACTGTTTTGGCTCCTTTAGGAATAATTTCCAAGTCCCAGACTTTATTAGTCTTCATGGACCTCATCTCCTCTTCCATGGCCTCAAGCCATTTTGAGGAATTTTCGCTTCTCATGGCTTCTTCAAATGAGGTGGGATCATCCTCCATTTGAAATTCCTCTGTATGATAAATCTGATAATCATCAGAAATGGCTGATCTTCTTACTCTTTGAGACCTCCTCGGAGCCTCCTCATTTGGTACATCTACTGTTTGAGGCTGCTGTTGCTCCCCCTCATCTGTGGCAATAGGTTCTATATGATCCTGAAGAACAGGTTCTTCATTCTCATTCATTGTTGCCACGGGAGGAACAATAACAGTTGCTGGCACCACAGTGTCTTGCACCGTCGGTGCAGCGAGAGCAGGTAGTGTGAAGAATGGCTCTTGAATCATCGGAGTGGGCGCAAACACCCGCTTCTCTTCAAGGTCAATCTCTCGAGCTACCATGCTCCCCCTCATCATTTCATCCTCTAAGAAGACAGCGTGTCTCGTTTCTACAAACTTTGTATATCTGTCTGGACAGTAGAAACGATAACCTTTTGACTTTTCAGGGTAGCCAATGAAATGACAACTTACTGTTTTGGGATCAAGTTTCCCAAGGTTTGGGTTAAATACTTTAGCCTCAGCAGGACTCCCCCACACACGTAAGTGGTTTAGTGAGGGAACTCTTCCTGTCCACAACTCGTACGGTGTTTTGGGCACCGACTTACTAGGCACTCTGTTGAGAATATGAATGGCGGTTTTCAACGCCTCCATCCATAAACTCAATGGGAGTGTGGAGTAGCTCATCATACTTCGCACCATATCCATCAGGGTACGGTTGCGTCTTTCAGCTACTCCATTTTGCTGAGGTTCGCCCGGCATAGAATACTGGGCCACTATTCCATTTTCCTGTAAAAACCTCGCAAAAGGTCCAGGAACTTGTCCATATGGGGTATGTCGACCGTAGTACTCCCCCCCACGATCTGATCGGACTATCTTAATCTTTAAATCGTGTTGGTTTTCAATTTCAGCCTTAAATATCTTGAATTTATCCA
The DNA here is from genome assembly GCA_017311315.1 of Dendrocalamus latiflorus. Taxonomy (NCBI): domain Eukaryota; kingdom Viridiplantae; phylum Streptophyta; class Magnoliopsida; order Poales; family Poaceae; genus Dendrocalamus; species Dendrocalamus latiflorus. The sequence goes on from CM029626.1 coordinate 4,792,495, forward strand.
AGACTTCATTTCTTTCTTTAATTGGATAAATATATCCATAACGGGAGTAATCATCTGTGAATGTTATGAACGAGTCATATCCATCCACACTTTTCACAGGAAAAGGACCACAAATATCTGTGTGAATAATTTGTAGAACTCCTGTGCTTCTTTTAGCGTCTTTTTTAATTTTCTTTACATATTCTCCTTTAATGCATTCTCTGCATTGTTCTAAATCTGAGAACTCTAATGCAGGAAGAATATCATTCTTTACTAGTCTTTCTATTCTCCCCCTCGAAATATGGCCTAAACGACAGTGCCATAATTTCGACGACTCATCTAGAGTTCTCTTTCGTTTTCTGTTTACATTCGTAGACGAGGATTCAATTTCTTTCTCGCACGCAACGTTCTCATTATCGCATACGACATTCACATCATCACATAATGATAACAAATAAAGCTCATTCTGTAATATGGCAATACCAACACATTCTTTATTAAACATTATTTCGCACTTGCCATTTCCAAAATTGCAATCATAACCATCTTTGTCCAAATTTGACACACTAATCAAATTCCTCTGTAAAGAGGGTACAAAAAGGACATCTCTAAGTAAAAGAGTGGAGCCATTAGCTAATTCTAATGAAAGATCGCCAACGGCTTCAACTTCAGCTTCGACTCCATTTGCGACTTTAACGCATCTTTCTTTTCTTTGCGTAGTCCTCGTCGAACGGAATCCCTGTAATGAATTAGCAACATGAACAGTTGCTCCTGAGTCAATCCACCAAGTGGATTTCGAATATTTCACATACAGGCATTCATTAATAAAGGTAATAATGTTCTCACCTTTCTTAGCCATTATCATCTTTAAGTAGTCAGGACAATCCTTCTTGTAGTGTCCCGTCTTCTTGCAGTGAAGGCACTGGTCTTTGTCTACAGCAAATTTGTTCTGTTGAGGCTGATGTACATGGGTTTTGCCCTTGTTCTTTGAGAAGGGGTTACTGTTGTAATTCTTTTTCTTGTTTTCCCTCACAAAGTTGATAGCACCACCATGTGAGGATTTGATTCTTTCCTCCTCTTGCACGCACATAGCTATGCACTTTTCCATGTCCCATTTCTCGGGCTGCATATTATAGTTGACAACAAAAGTGTCAAACTCTTTTGGCAAAGAAGCAAAAACCAAATGAATAAGGAACTCATCCTTGAGAGCCAAATCCATCGGTTTCAGTTTAGATGCCAAGTTGCTCATTCTTAGAATGTGCTCTCTTATGCCATTGCCACCGCCAGAATACCTCTCTGTTACCAGCTGCTTAATCAGCTGTGTAGCATAAGTCTTTGAAGAGCCAGTGAACTGACTCTTTATTTTATCAAGGTATTCAGTGACAGTGTCACACTCTGCAATTGAGCCCAGAATAGCAGGCTCAATTGTGTTCTTTATCACAGCCATACATTTCTTGTTGGCTGTGGTCCATTTCTTATGATCAAGGTCATAAGACATCTGTAAGGGAGCATGATCCCTCTGTCTTTTCTGCCATGCAGTGTCATCCTCATTCTGTTCCCTCACTGGCGCCAAAGGCTCAGTGGGACGTGCTGTAGTGAGGACCCAGTCCACCTCAGCCAAGATAAAAGCTAAGTCTAGCTTTTTCTTCCACTCTCCATAATTATCACCTTTGAGAGTGGGGATTTCTCTAATACAACTCATCAAGTTGTATCCTCCTGAAAAATATTTCAAATACAGTGAGAACGTAACATTAAAATCATATGCCTTATTTCCAACGTTGGTCAAAAATACGACATACAATTTAAATCAATTTTATCATACATTAAATCTACATCACCGTTGGGCAGAGATAGAAATAATGCATGAAATCAACATTAAAATTTATAATACTGATATTAACAACGTTGGTCAGAAAATAACAGTATCATAAATCTCTGGGAATTTTAATCTATTTTTCCAAAATTAAATTCTCCCGTTGGTTCGAATTTAATAATGAAAAACAATCAATATTAACTTTTGCAGCGGAAACTGTAATTATTCTAAAAATAATACATTATTCAGAAGCATTAAACTGTAAACATTTAATCTCTGAAAAAATTAACACGTTGGTGCAAAAATTACAGAGATTTTAAATCAAATTTCAATCAAATTCATCAAAATTATGCTTCTGAAAAACATTAAATCCATTTTGGGGACTTTACTGTTCAAAAACGGCCTTTTGGCCCAAACTTTCGGCCCGGCCACGGCCTGCGCAGCAGCGGCCCACGGCGGCCGCTCAGCCCAGCGCTCACGCGCGCTCCCTTGGCCCACGGCCTACCGGCCTGCCCCGCGCGGCCGCAGCCCACTCGCCCACGCGCGCCACGGCCCAGGCGAGCACGCGCGCTGCGCCTAGCGCCCCCGCCCCGGCCTGCCTCCCGCCGGCCCAGGTGGCCACCGCGCGCGCGCAGCCTTCACGGCCGTTCATCCCAATCGGACGGTCGGGAGATTCTTTCGCCGGATCAAAATCCGGCGCCCCCTTGCAAACCCTAACCCTAAACCAATCCACCGGCTCCTCCCGAAAAACACGCCCGGGCGATGGCGGCGCGCCCGCGCGGAGCGACGGGGCGGCAGCGGCCCCGGCGCGGAGAGAAGCGGCGTCGGCGGCTTGCTCCCACGGAGCGGCGGCGCCATCGGGACGGGCCGATAGCGGCAGCCCCCGACACGGAGCGCGACGGCCCCCATGGGAGGCGGGGCGCACGGAGGGGCAACCCCGAGCCGTCAGCGGCGGCGCGGAGCGCGCGACGGCGCGGCCACCCGGAGCACGCGACGGCGGCCCGAGGCGCCAGCCCGGCGGCGTCCGACGCAGCGCACGGCGGCGACCCTCCCGTGAGTCCCAAAAACCCTCCCCCTTTTCTCTTTTCATTCTTTTCTTTTCCGATCCGTTGGGCTAGGGTTCTTTTCTTTCCTTTTTCCCGCATCTAGATCTAAGCCTACTCTTGCTCTGATACCATTGTTGGTTCTAGGGTTTCTTTTAGGATCTCTAGGGTAGATCTAGCCGGGGTCTATCCTTTCTCTAGGTTCATGTTCTTGAGGTATACCGAGAGGGAGTGGGGTACCAACCTTCAGGCGTAGAGGAAGAGGTGGCCATCTCGGCGGTGGTCGGAGAAGAGCGAAGACGGCGACGGCGGGGCGGCGGCGCGGTCCGGAGAAGACGCAGAGGATCCGGTGGAGCTTCCCGTGGCTACAGCGCCTCCCTCTAGATCGGCTAGGGTTTGTCGGTGGGGTGAACGGCGGCGCGGTCAACCTCGTGATGCGTGCCGCCCGGCCCCCACCTCTGTATTTATAGCGCTGGCGACAGGGGCCCACCAGCCAAACGGGCTGGGCGCCCCCGATCAGGGCGCGGTCAAGGGCTGGGCTTTGGCCGTTGGGCCAAAGCCCTGAGATCACTCTAACAAAAATAACTTCTGGAATTCATCGAGCACTCACTTCACATGAGAAACAACAACTCTCATCTCTGCCATTCATAATTTCTCCAGGGAGAAATACTAAGCACTCACTTCATGAAGCAACAATTCTGAAATTCATAACAAACCAACTAAAAAAACTCTGGAGTAGTATCAGGATTCAGGAGCTCAACAAGAAAAATTCTTGCAACTGACTTTGGCCTTGTAACTTGCCAACGTGGACATTTGATCGAGGGCTTTGGAGGGGTCGGCCTGGGCATGCCCTCGTAGATCACAAGCGATGCGATGCGATGGGGGAAGCTGCCGTGCACTGGCTAGGCTTGGGAGGGTGGTTCGACGGCCGGTGAACTCAGATCTGCCAGTTGTTTAAAAAAAATCAGATCTGTCAGCGCCATGACCTGACCATTTCTTCCCTCCCGTACACAAGTCACCCAGTGGAGTGGGGCGTGCGCGTGGGCGCCCACGGACGCCGTGGCGATCGACGACTGCCGAGACGGACGGGGTCCTCGGCGATGGAGTTTGCGTCCCATTGGAATGATCTCCTTGGGCTTCCGCGCGCAGGAGTTCAGCCCCTGCGCTGCCTGGGCTGAATCTTGCGAATTCTACTGGCCTGGTCTGAAAGTATTAAGACTATACATTAGGCATTTTTGTATGCTCTGGATTGAGATCTATTCTGTCATGGACCTAATTCTGCAGCTGGTATCATGGTTCGTTGACCTAGAAAATGAGGTTTGCAAATTAGCCACTGTCCCTGGATTATTCTCTAGCTAGTGTGTCATGGTGCATTGCCCTTGAAAAAGGATTGTGATATTAGTCGCTGTCACAAAGTTATATGCCACTGTGTCTATGATTGTCGGAGGCCAGCGTAGTCGGAGATCTGTATGGTCGATCCGAATAACGTGGTCGAAGACCAACATGCTCAGAGATCAGCGTAATCCAAGTCCTATGTGGTCGAACCAGACCATGATCAGAGATCAACGTAGTCAGAGATCTGAGTGATCGAACCATCTGACGTTGTCAGGGACAAGTGAAGTTGACGATCGGTACTTTCGACCAGCTCTATGTGAGCGGTCCGATCAACTCTGTGTGAGCGGTACTACCGGCTCTGTATGAGCGGTACTTCTGATTTGTGGAATGTCCGACTTGTGTAGCGGTATTTTTTTCTAAAGAGACCCCTATGTGGAGTATTCTCGTCCCTGAGCAAATCGGTAGTTCTGCAAAAGTGATGTGGTACTTTCGATGATTGGTAGTACCGGACTTTGCATGATTGAACTACTGGATTTTGCTTACAACGGCTAGTTTTTTTACCATTGCTGAGGGGAGCAAAAGTACTGGTCGTTTGCCTACGATACTTTCGAAAATCCTATTGTTCTGTCCCAACAGCTAGTTTCGAGGTGTGGGGTATATATACCCCTTGTGGCAGGTTGGAGAATAACTTTTGGCACTCCATTTTACTCTCTTTAGCTAATGTGAGGTCATCCTCTTAATTGTGCATGTGTTACACATTCTGAGTAAGGAGGAATACAATAGATTGCATGTGTTGCATCTAGAGATGGATTGTGTATCAACTCAAGCTTGTGTATTCGTTGCGCGTGGTGAGAGTCAAGCGAGGGGCTTGACATATTACTCTTATAGTTTGTCGACTCCTAGACAACATTCGTGCGCAGTGATCTTCTCAAAGAAATTTGTGAGAAGACCCAACAAATTTGTGAAGGTTGGAGTTTAGCTACCCGGAGCGGGAAAGAGATACTACTAGTGGATTGAGATGTTTCAACTTAATTCGTGGAGTCAGTCCAATTCGTTTAGACTAATCTTAACATGGACTAGGGAGACCGGCAAGTCTCCAAACACCACGGTAAAAAGCAACCGTGCCAATTGTGGTATGTTTTCTTGTGCTCAATTTACAATCATATAATTAAATTAATTGCTTATCATCCTAGTATTACAAATCTTGACATAGGCTTATCTTGTTGATGCACTTAGATGAACTCGGTTGTTTTGAGTGTTATTTGTGCTAAACCTTTTTAAGTTAAGTTTCCACATTATTTGCTTAATCTAGCCAAATAAAAATTAATAATTAATTGGAGAATAATTTTTAGATCGTCTATTTACCCCTTCTAGTCGACCTCCTCGATCTAACAACAGTTAATTCCCTCACTATGTCAAAAGATGCAAGTTTTGAGGGGCGCATGTAGCCCACAATAGTAGCTACGGGTTAAGAAAGGAGAGAAAGAGCAAATATGTATTGCGGTTACATAAATGATTAATCTCAAAACAATCCAATATTCAAACAAATCTAAATAAATTTCAATCAGATATGTACTATAAATAGAACAAAAAACAAAAACCATCGGTATTCAGCAAATACGCGTGGGAGAATATGGCAGACCGAAACTCCGTGGCAACAGTCCTCCCACATACGCATGGACCCCACGTGTCATCCACATGATCTGTCAGCGTTTGGATAACTTCGCCTCAAAGTGAACTCCACTCTTATCCCCCGCCGGCCCATCCCCTCGCCTCCCTTCCTTTTCCCCACTATACACTCAAACAAAACACCTTCGAAAAAAGTGTTTTACAAACGAACCCCTCCCAACATTTTTCACCGCAATAAAAAACCTTATCTGCATTATCACAGCATTATAAGGTCTCTTCTGTAATTTCTCCACACTTATAGGGCGAGACATTCGAGAGAGGTGAGGCGAGACGCCACCGAGACTCGGGGAGAGAGAGAGAGAGAGGACGCGCCATGGGAGGAGGCGTCATGCGCACCGCCGCGAAGGTCGGCATCGCAGGTGGCGCCGCGGCGGCGGCCGGCAGCCGCTTCCGGCACGCCGCTCCGGCGTTCGCCACGGCCCCCGCCGCCGAGGCTGCCGCGGCGGCGCCGCTGGTCTCCGCGGCCGGCGAGGTTCCCGCGGCGGCGGCGGCCGGGGCGCAGTGGACGTCCTGGGAGGTGGACGACTGGGAGTTCGCGGACTGGAGGGACGCCGCGGTGGCAGAGGCGGAGGAGACGGCGGTCGGGAAGCCGAGGCTGGTCTTCGCGCCGCCGTCACGGGAGGAGGCCGAGGAGGCCACCACCGAGCTCAGGGACGCCATAGAGAGGTGAAAGATCTCAGCTTGGATGCGTTTCTTCTGTGAATTTGTCGAATAGGAGGTCGATTTTGGGGGGGGGGGGGGTATGAATTGGGATTTTTCTGATTGTTTTGTGCGATGGTCTCGATTGTCAAGAAGGTGGATGCTTTCTTGGCGATCTGTTCGTCCTGATTTGATGGTATCTAGTTGGTTTTCGAGGGATTAGAATATGGATTTCGAAGTTCGGGCTGCTTAATTTGGGACTTTCAGTGGAATTGGAAGGCTTACGTTATCTATTTAAGGATCAAGAAAAGAATCTCATCTTTGGTTAGAGTGTCAAATTGTGGAATTTATGTGCGATATGTGATGGTCAATTACGGTGCAAGGCGGTGTTCATTGTTATTGGTTGAACTCTGGTAATTAATGAAAGCTCACGGGTTCCCTTAAAAATGGATTTTACCAAAGTCCTATTGCTACTAAGTTCAAAGGATGTTGTGTGTTCTAAACAATTATCTTCAAAAACAATGGTTTCGTTCAGCAATTGTTGCAAAGAACAATAGACATCAGTACCTCAATAGATTAAATTGAAAAGGTGAATCGAGTGCTCCCCCCCCCCCCCCCCCCCCCCCAAAAAAAATACTCCAGTTGGTTAATTCAGCAAGGTAATCCTGGAATGCGCTATGATACATCCCCAGTTCCCCACCCCTTCCATTCCCTTGCATATGGCAGGAGAAAACCTTTTGGGCATTTCGTATTAATGTTTTGTTTTTGGTACTCAGGTATATACTTCCGTGATATTTTAGAATATGTTGCATTTGCACAGGATGGCTTTTACTTCACATTTGATTGGAGATCAGTTCTTACAAAATGATCGGTTTACAGGGTTTATTTTTCCGAGGCTCCAGTAGAAGTTGTTAAGGAACAGGATAAAGAGCTTAACAAGCTGGGAGCCGATGCGATAATTCCTGCTATGCCAGGACATGTAGCACAAGCTTTTACATTGTTGAAATCAAGCCCAGAGGCTCAGGTCTGTAACTATATTGGAAGGTGCTTCTATGTTTTTTTTCTAAAAGTGATTTACATAACTTTTAAATTAGAACTGAATAGTGGATAGTGATTACTTAACTCTTCGTGTGCTTTGAGATTAGTGTCATTCTTGTTAGATGAGAAGTCATGGAAGCACTACTCAACTATATTATTTTGTTATGGTTGATCTCCTTAAGTTGTTGTCATGATCACTTACTCAGACTGTTATATGTTGCCGACTTTGGATACCTCATAATATTTTCTGTAAATAAGCTTTTTGGAAAGAGATTCCTCAGGCAAACTGAACGCAAACAATCACTGAAGATGTGTTATGTTGCTCTATGTGCTACAGTCACCAATCAATTTATAGCTTGTTTATATTGCTTTTATGCTATCCCTTGATATTTTTAGTAGCATGTATATTTCGAGTTTGTTTATGAGTGCACTGTAGTGTTAGTGAATTCTGTGTGGATAGTATTTTTATTTTTCAGTTAATGGTTTCCAGAAGCACGGCACCTTGTCATTGCGTAATTTATGTTATGTGATTTATCATATGTGTGGTATAACATTTAATTCAGCCTGATTCATTCTGATAGCTCGTGCTTCACTGATCTTGTTTGTCTTGACCTCCAGAGTGTTGTTGCCTCCCTTGCATCAGATAAAAATGTCTGGGATGCAGTACTGAAAAACGAGAAGGTTATGGAATTTTACAAGACCCATCAGCAAAGTGTGTACCGCCTAATTCTTCACCTAAACTTATTTATATCTTCTATACATTGTTGCTAGCAAACTGAAACTGCACGAACTGTGCCCATTATTGATCTTCTCCTGTGATACAGCTCTGGTTCATACTTTCCCCGAGGACACCTCCACGGTAGAGTTTCCAGAGAAATTTGAAGACGCCTCCCCTGAGAATGCATCCCCTTTCTCAGACTTTGTGAATAACGCGAAGAAGACAGTGATGGAGATAGTCGACAACATAACCCACTTCTTCCAAGACATGTTCCGCAACCCGGCAGAAGCTGAGGCCGGAGAGAACTCATCAGATAAGGGCAGCTCCCATTCTTTCGCCGAGAAGGCTGCTGGTGGAACCTTCGCGGCGCTGGCCATAGCAGTCATCCTAGTTGTTCTGTTCAAGAGGGCATGAGATACTATATAGCTCAACCCTCTTGGGACTGATTGTGCTTTAAATCTGTCGAAAATGACTTGGTTTTATCGTATGGCTAAGAACTACTAATGTATTGTACAGCTTCTCTCCTGCGTCTGTCGAGTTTGTCTCTAGACCAGTACAATGGAGACGCGTTAATGGCTATTGGCGATGTTATACTATGTGCCTGTTTTTTTTTATTATGGCTATTTCTTATGGATATTTGGATTTTGGCTGAAATTTTTGAATTTTGAGTTGTTCGCGACAGAGATTACAGAGAGAGATATTTCCTTGCTATTTTGGCTAGTATAGATGTTAAGCTTTTAACGTGTATTACAATTAACCTGTAGACTTCGTCTTGAGAAAATATTTCGTTTGAAAGTTAGGTACTATAGCAAATGCCTCTTAGGGCCTGTTCTTTTTTACTGCGACTTGTGACTTTTGGGCTATTTATACGAGAGATTACAGAGTAACAGAAACTCACGTGTGATTTTTGCCGATATAAATGAAGTCAATAAAGTATGTACTACACTTAACTAGTAGATTTTATCTTGAAAAAATACTCCTTTTAAAAGCTAGTTACTGTAGAAAAGTTGAAAAGCAACTTTTAAAAGCTGAAAAAAACAGAGCCTTAAAACAGGTACTATATTGAAGAATAGATAATTTTCCGATGTTTATATGTGATTTAAGCATACATTCTAAAAAAGGGGAAAATGTGCAAAAGATTTTGGGTGTCTGTCAAACAACCTCTGGGCCACCCTAGACCGGCTTGAGCCAGACAGGAACATTCTCTACAGATGTTGAGTTTTTAACGTGTACTATAATCAACTTATATATCTCATTTTGAGAAAACATTCCGTTTGAAAGTTAAGTACTGTAGCAAAAGCCACTTAGAACAGGCTATATATTGAAGCATGATAATTTTCTGATGTTTATATGTGATTTAAGCAGAGATTTTGAAAAAAAGGGGGGGGAAATGTGCAAAAGATTTTGGGTGTCAGACAACCTTTGGGCCACCATGGACCGGCCTGAGCCAGGCAAAGACATCCTCTACAGATGTTAGGTTTTTAATGTGTAATATAATTAACTTGTAGACCTCATCTTGAAAAAATACTCTGTTTGAAAGTTAGATACTGTAGCAAAAGCCGCTTAGAACAAGCCCTATATATGAAGCATGATAATTTTTCGATGTTTATATGTGATTTAAGCAGAGATTCTGAAAAAGGGGGAAATGTACAAAAAAAAATTGGGTGTTTGTCAGACCTCTGGGCCACCATGGACCGGCCTGAGCCAGGCAAGAACATCCTCTACAGATGTTAGGTTTTAACATGTACTATAATTAACTTGTAGATCTCATCTTAAGAAAATACTTCATTTAAAAGTTAGATTCTGTAGCAAAAGCCGCTTAGAACAAACTCTATACTGAAGCATGATAATTTTCCAATGTTTATATATGATTTAAGCAGAGATTCTGAAAAAAAGGGGGGGAAATATGCAAAAGAATCCAAACATCCTCTACAGCCATCGGACATCTCCAAACCGGAGCGTCCACAAGACATTAATCACGCTCTATCGCCCATATACCGTTTCAACCAAACTTTCTGAGCGCTCGCCTCCTTTAACGACGCCCTAATTTATAGGCTGTGTCGGCCCCTATAAACAGCCGAGGTGGTACTAATTTTTAGTGCAGCGCTCCGTTTGAAGGACTCATGGGTGATAGCTCGACAGAAAACCAAGCCCGGCCCATCTGAGAAATTATTTGTCTCGTATCGTTTCTTTTTTGTTGGAAGAACTGTGAGTTCTTTGAAGCAGAGTTTAATACATACACGCATATATGTTTCATGGCCTACGCAGTCAACCATCATCAACCATTCATTCACTACGGTTGGTCGAACGATGCTGCAGCTCAACATTTTTACTCCTTCTGAGTGCATACTGAAGCTTACAGGCAGGACCCCCCGGGCCTTCCAACTACATCTACGAAATGCAAGTACCTCACGAGAAAACGCAAAGACAAAAATCTTCTGAGCGTGGTACAAACCTTCGAAGCTTACATGAGTTTATGGCACCTATTATCCATTCATTCCTGCAAAAATGGAACCATGGGTCCTTTTGGTTTATACATTTAATTCAGTGGAGTCATACAACAGATACAGCTTGGAGAAATGGCAGGCGAGCCACTGAAGGTACAGCTTTCTTTTATGCAATGTGAAGCATAGAATCGTTTATGGGTATGTTCTTTTTGGTTGCGGCTTGTGGCTTTTGAGTTGTTCGTGCGAGAGATTACAGAGTAACAAAAACTCACGTGCGGTTTTCGCCGATATAAATGAAGTCGGTACAGTATATATACTACAATTAACTAGTGGATCATATCTTAAAAAGATGCTCCGTTTAAAAGCTAGTTACTCTAGAAAAATCGAAAAGCAATTTTTAGAAGCTGAAAAGATCAGGGCCTAAGTTGTTAGTAAGCTCTAGGAGGGCAAATTCTGCTCTTTATATCCCCAAGGAACTCGATGCCGCCCTCGCTGAGGAACGTGTTTCCTCTTTTTGCATTGCTGGGAGGGCGGTTGGCCTCGCTGCTGCGAAGAGAGAACATTTTAGAAACCAGAGATGTGGTTCTGTCGTTGACAGAATGAGAAATGATTTTGAGTTGCGTAAATACCTACCGCAAAACAACAGCGAGGTAAAGATAGGCTACCTCCCACTCATCCTGTGATAGTGTACCTGCATAACTTTACATGTCAAGGTGGCGAAAATGACATGTTACTATTCATAAGGCAAAGTCAAAATATAAAGCTAAAAAAAGATTATATGAACGGCTTTAAATGTAGAAGTTTGGTCAGGAGAGCAAAGTAGACGCATATTTGTAAATGTTGCGAACAAAAATGTTGCCTACGTATATTGCTGCTATACAAAATCAATTCTCGAGACTCATAAAGTGCTTCTGTGTAGAGAAGTTGTGCATTCATCTCTTCTGACATTACACAATTACAAAGCTCAGGACCATTTGTTTACTTCATCCAGGGACACACTTTAGAAGAAAAAAATGAACGTGAATAGTACCTCTATATTAAATGGGTTTGTACCTCAATGGTTTCAAATATCTTTCGTTTTTAATAGGTCTGCACCTCAAATATTTTTTGAAAAAAATACTCGAGTAAGTATTACCATTGGTCCTATATGTTTATTGCAAAAATTCTTTCTCATAGCTAAAAACAATGTCAATGGACAAACTAAGGACTTCTTCCAAAATAGACTAGCAACCCGAAGAGCCAACATGTAGGCTTCATTTGGAACTTGAGAATTTTGTGGGACAAGAAACATCCACTATCACTGGATGTGGGTTCCCTACAATAGTCCTATGAGCACAAGTGGGGTAAAAGAGTATTGCCGACCGTCGATATTATGAACTAAATGCGGGGAACTCAACACTATGGATCAAGCAGAGGAGTCAAGGATTTAGGTAGGTTCGGACCTTCTTCTAAGAGCATCTCCAGCAGGAGCCCTCAAATCAAGGCCCCTACTTTTGATTTGAGGGCTCCCCCTATTTTTGAGGGCTCAAATTTTTTGCATCCACTCCAACAGCAGCCCTCAAATCAGGGCTCTCAAATCTATCCCAACAGACAATGACACATAGGACCCACCCGTCATCCCCTCCTCGCGGGGACAAGAAGAGTCGTGTCGGGCGGGGGAACATCGGCGAGCGGAGAGGAGCCGCCGGGACGTCGCCGGAGGGGAGGAGCTGCGCCGGATCTAACCGGAGGGGGAAGCCGCGCCAGATCTCCCCGCGAGGAGAGGAAGCGTCGGGCCAGGATCTCACGCAGGGAGGGGTCGGCCACGCCGGGAGCCGGGGAGGAGCCGCGCCGGGACGTCCCCGCGAGGAGCGCGTCGGGAACGCCGGGAACCAGGAGGAGCCGTCGGGGACCTTGCTGGGGAGTCGAGGTCGCGGAGGAGACCGGCGATGCGGAGGAGAGCGAGGTCGCGGAGGAGAGCGGGGAGGCGGGCGTCGGCGAGCGGAGAGGAGCCGCCGGGACGTCGCCGGAGGGGAGGAGCTGCGCCGGATCTTACCGGAGGGGGGGAGCCGCGCCAGATCTCCCCGCGAGGAGAGAAAGCGTCGGGCCGGGATCTCGCGCCGGGCGGGGTCGGCCACGCAGGGAGCCGGGGAGGAGCCACGCTGGCGAGCGGGGAGGCGAGAAAGAAGTCGCGCGCGGGGGAGAGAAGGAAGTCACGCGCGGGCGGGCTGCGGGGAGGGAACCTGGCGGCGCGCGCGGGAGGGGAAAGAGGCGGGCGGGGGAAAGAGCAGAAAAACGGACTCCAACCGTTTTTTGAGGGCTTGGTCTAGAGCCCCAGGAATGAGGGCTGGAGGGGGGATTTGAGGGCCTCCTCAAATTTGAGGGCTGTAGTAGGGGCCCTGCTGGACCTCTGTTTTTGCCTCAAGCCCTCAAATATGAGGTTTGAGGGCTCAAGTAGGGGCCCTGCTGGAGTTGCTCTAAGAAAATAAGGGTGCATTCTTTTTAGCTGCGGCTGGTGGTTTTTGGCCCTAGTGCGAGCGTTTGTATGAATGAACAAAATACCGATAAGCCGCTTCGAAAAGATTGTCCTAATAAGTTGCTTCAAAACGACGATCAAGAAGTAATCCTATTTGTTTATTTAAGGAAAGTCATAAACTGAAAAGAACAGGGCCTAATAATCCTACTCATGTATTTTTGTATTTAGTCACGACGAGATGTCTAAGAATACAAGTGTGCAATGCCTTGCAATCCTCTTCCTTTTTGTCATCTGATACACCCTTAAATAGCATCCAAGAGGTAGCAGTTGATGTGTATCAAGAGACGCCACATCGGTACCGAGCAACCGCATACGAGGAGTGGTACTTGTTGGTGAGATATTCTCCTAGTGTAGTTGCTATGTCGTTATTATCAGAGGCAAAAGAGAAAGATGTGTGGTTATGTCAATGGCGTAAGGACGCACTCACGTGCCTGATCATAGATATCTTCAACTGGGAGGTGGTCGATGCTCAGGACAATATGAGCATATTATTCCCGACTAGGGGCTACTCATGGATGTTTGACTAAGTCTTGTTCCAACTGTTATTGTGGACAACAAGTCATTTAATATGGATTACTTCCTCATCAAGTATCTATCTTGCATGCATGACATCTCAATCATGCTAATCTCACTGAGCTAACTATTGAGCCTTATTGTGCTGGCACAAATATGAAAGGAGTTCCTGCTTTGCGGAATGCAAGCTGAGAACAAAATACAAATAAAAAACCAAAAATATAGAAATAAAATAGGTTGGGTGGTTAGGGTTTATGTGTGCAAGTGGCTTGGGTGCTTTGGTTGATCGTTGTTGGAATTGGGTTAATGGGTCCAACACGGTCAAAATGGCTATATAGGGGTTATATGGATTTCTAGGATGGCTGTGGTTATGGACGGTATTGGGTTTGGAGTCGGAAAATCATTTGGATGGTTTGGAGTTTTATTGGAGTCTAAATTGGCAAAATAGGGTTGGGAATGGTGTGGATGGGCTCAAGATGACCAAAATAGATATGTGTGTGTTAGGGTTTTCTGAACAGTAACTGGTTTAGGTAATGTTCACAACGGGTTTAGTCCTCATCGGGTTGTCGTATCCGTACTCGGAGAATAGAGGAGTCTCGAGTACTCGGGTGGTTTTGGGTACGACTACAAAGTCAAGTGGACGGTCGAGGTTCGACTTCAAGTGTGAAGCCGACAGAGATCGGATAATGTACGAGTTGCTACGGAGGCCGGACGACGTCCGAGTAGCTGCGGAGGTTGGATGGCGTTCAAGTGGCTTAAGGGATCGAACGACATTCAAGTGGCTTAACTGGATTAGACGACGTTTGAGTAGCTTAAGAGCAGCGGACGACGTAAGAGTGGCTTAGGAGCATTGGACGATGTATGAGTGGCTTAGGAGCATCGGATGGCGTACGAGTGGCTTAGGAACATCGGATGACGTATAAATGGCTTAGGAGCATCGGATGGCGTAGAAGTGGTGTTGCTCAGGACTTGAAGCAGTGTGGCCGAAGTTTCTCTCAATTACAAGGCGGTCAGAGGTTTCAAGCGTTGGAGCTCGGAGATTTCAAGCGGTGGAGCGGTCAGAGAATCCATTGTTGAAACAACAATTGATGACCATGAGTGGGTTCCTGGGCCACGAGGATTCCAATTTTGGGCTTGAGAGTAGCTGGAAGTCAGACGAGCGTCGGCGGTGAGGTCTCCTATTCTCGGGACTTTTGAAAGGCACAGGGATTAACGGCGGGTTATGAGGACAACAACATTTGTAGTAGAGCATCTCCAGGAGTAGGGGAAGTTTAGGGGTGTGGTGGTTTGGGTTGGGGATGGCTGAGCTAAGCTATCATGGTGACCTCCTGTGGCCAAGCGGCGGTGCTAGTCGTCAACACAGTAAGGGGATTGGGAAGCTGGGGTCTTGCTTCAGGAGTGTTACTAAGGGTATGAAGAAGTTGCTGGCAAAAGCAATTGAAATGAAATGGACTGAATAATAAGAATTGAAGATTGGCTTACTTTGGGGGTCTTCCAACAATCGTTGGCGATGCTCCGGTCGAGGGCTCAATTAGGGGTGTGTGGCTCACCTTGGGCATTGGTGGTTCCAAATGGAGGGGCTCGGAGGTTTAAATAGGGCGAGTATGGCAGTTTGGCACAGGGTTTGGGCTAAGGCTGCGGCGGCGTGTGGCAGGGGTCAGGAAGGTGCGGGAGGGCACGATGCAGCTGGCAAGGGGAAGGTATAGGTTGCCTCAAGCACGGCATTGCGGTGGTCGAAAGGTGATGTGGTGTGTTAGGTCGGCTATGAGAGAGCTAGGAGTAGAAAGAAGGCAGAGAGGACGACGAGGTGGTAAGGGTGAGATGGGTACAACACTTGGCCTGGTGAAGGTCGTGGCACTAATGGGAGGGTGTACGGCGGCTTGTGCTAGTGGCAAAGAGCTCTAAGGTGTGCGAATTTGCGGCGCGATGTTGTCGGCCATGAAGCAGGGCAGGGAGAGCGGGAAGGCAGAGGCGATGGTGAGCTCTGTCGATAACTCTGACGCACGGCAGGGGCATTTAAGAGATGTCAGCGGGAGGGCAAGGTGGTATGATCTCTGACCGATTGCAGCGGTGTGCCAGCGACGGGAAGAAACAGGAAGGCGCTGGAGCAGAAGAATTAGGATGGCAGTGATATTTTTAGATGGTGAATAGTGCTCATGTGAAAAACGGTTAAAGGGGCGAAGCGGTAGGGAGATCAAGGCATGGATGGCTAGGATAGGTGCGAGTTTAAGCCAAGGATTTAAGAGAAATCAAAATCAAACAAGAATTCAAATTACTTTTGAAATTTGGTTTTGTTTCACACACCATATGTGTGATGAGTATTTGACTATGCTTGTGCTTTGTCGTCGAAATTTGAGTTTGATTTTGAGTGTTTGTAACTTGTAGTGTTGCTATCAGGTTCAAGCGATAGTTCTGCCCTGGAATTAGCAGTAGTACCAGAGGTGAGTAGTGGTACTACCGTAAGTGCGATATGACCGATCTCTAGATGGCGGTAATTATTTCCTAGATAAGGTCATTTTGGAGGATTTCGGTTGTGACCAGATCTAGTAGTGCCAGAGTTAGAACCATGATGCTACTAGAGAATGGTATGACCAGACTCTGTATGGCGATATTACCAAGGCAGTAGTACCGGCCTTGTGCAAGTGGTCATAACACACCCCTGTTACCGGGAAAGAGTTAAGTTGGTTTGTGGCGGTTCGATTGGTCGTTGGTTGGCTATCAGACTAGCCTGCATTGAGTTGACTGAGTTGAGTTGGTTTCAATTATGTTAGTCATAGTGGGAGTCCGTGCAAGGTATCAGTCATGGTGAAGCCTATGCAAGTGTTAATCATGGCAGGAGTCCATGCATGTTGTGTTGTGTTGATGAGAGTCAAGTGTATGTCACTTGTACTTGGAATGGTTGTTTGTTCTTTGATGTGCAGGATGCATGATGATTGTTGTGGTCAACGGCAAGACCGAGGCTAGGGAAGGTGTTTTGAGGCTATGGTGTGTCGTGTAAGTCCGGATAGACTATGGAGCATCATCTCAAGCAAATAAGTACTATAGAAAAATAAGAATCCTGAAGAGGCAAGTATATGCATGTGGTGTGCCATTGGACTTAAACGTTTCAATTGGTGACGGTCCTCGGAGCAGGTGTACAATCTTGACGGTGAATCATTGGGCATCATGGACTTTGTGTGGAGGTTGCTTCAAGAAGAATGATCGTGAAGGCTAGTGGGTGACAATTTAAGAAATTATCTAATACCGGGTGAAGAGTCAGTTTGCAAAACCGTGACAATGGTCTAAGATGGTTTAGGTCATGTCATGGAGGATGGAGTGTCTTATCGGGCTATTGGAGTCATGTGGAAGTTATGTTTTGAAAAGCGTTTTAAGTGTAAGTGTTACCGAGTTTCTCCATTTGTAAGTGGTTATATCCATTAAGGGTATGCTGGTTAGGGTTTGCTGAGATGTGAGGAGCCTCTACTATATAAACCACTGTGTGTGTTGAGAGATGGACGAAAGAGGAGAGAAAAATTAGGGTTTCCTTGTGTTGAAAATTTTGTATGTGTGTGCTCTAGGATTAGAGCTCTGCCCTCCATGAGAAAGTGGCTATAAAGCATTCCTTTTCAAGTGAAATGAATATCTAAGCTTTGTCCTAGTGAGCTGTACGATGGATTCCTCCATGTGTTTTTGATTTGCTTGATTTTCTTGGTTGAATTTTATCTACTTTTGATCTCCCTTGGTGCCAAGGGTATGTAAGAGGTGAACATATCTGTTGGAGATTTGACCCTATCTATTTAGCCACTTTCTATGAAAAGTTCTTATGTTGCCCGATTTTGATCAAGAGAGGGGTGATTTGGGGTTTTAATCTTGAGGGCATTTTGGTATAACACGTGAGGGCAAGGGGATTTCATGCTTTAAGCTCATGGGATCAAAGAGCGATCAACAATCTTGACATCTCCTTCGTTGTGGCCATGGGCGACGGCGAGCTCCAAGGTACCTAAACACCGATATTGCTGGTCGCGACCGTGGCGTTTGGCAATCTTGCTGACACGCCACCGTCCATCGACATGCAAGATGGCTAAAATAGAGGAGAAAGAGAAAAGGGAAAGTTCTTTACCATCCAGAGCATAGCACGCCATGGCCTCGACTCGTGTAGACTGCTTCTTGGGTTCCTCCACCTTCTCCTCCTGCCTAAGTTCATCAGAGTCCCGACAGTCGACGTGTGTTGGTGTGTATGCCTTCTTCTTTCTCTGTACGTCTCTTCCTGTGTCTTTCCGTGTCCCCCCTCTTGTCTGCGGGGTCTCTTCTTTTATAGGCACGAGCAAGGGCCACGGGCGACATACACGGCCCCTACAAGGTGCGAATCAACTTTTGATTTCTGGGATCAAGATCCTAATCCGATTGTTGATTCTTTCATTCTAAACCTATGCTTTCCATATCAGAAAATATTTATCGAGAAATACTTTCATAAATGAAGATTCGGTGCAATCGTCTTTCCATTGCCAGTATGGTTCACTCAGAATCAATGTTTTCTTTCCTTCTTGGTGCATGGGCTGCCATTGTTTGGCCACACATGGTACCACGCACACATTGACTGTTGGGATTAATTTTGTTATTGATAGTTCTCATGTATATAGTCGTGCATCAAGTACTCGGTGTGCCCGAGTGTCGTGCAGGAGTCGAAGGCCTTGGAGTCAGTAGGTAGTCGGTGACTCTGAAAACTCAGTCACGATCATGAGTCAAACGTAGTGAACAGGTTGTAGCTACAATGAACCATTCGTAGCTACAGTGATTCGGTCAGTACTCGCAAGCTATAGCACCGTGGTCAAGAATCCATGATAATGTGGTTGAAATGACCGTGGTCGACACTATGTGATCGAAATGACCATGGTTGACCCCAACGTGGTCGAAGACCCACGAACTCATGAGCTGATCTTAACACATATGCTTATTGATCGGTTGGCAGCGCACAGCCACACAAGGTGCGACACGTTGACCACTTTGTGGTTTTGCTTCTCGTGTCGTTTCATGACTCGATTATACCAAAGTTCTCTTACTAAACATGTATCTCTCTATTTGCCTTGGCTTGACATATTTGCACAAAATCTCGTCAAACAGCAACCTTACTTATTTTGGATAAAGGCCAAAATTTTGGCATTATCTTTATTGATTCATGATTGTAATAGGTTCCTAACATCCTAGAGAGGACTTCTGTCAAGTTTCGTCCTATTTGGATCATTGGTTTAAGAGTTAGCCATTTTCTTGGTCTTGTGTCGTGTTGATTTTTAGCCTTTGTTTGGCGAGCGATAGTACCGCCCTAACCCGAGTGGTATGACCGCCCTGACTGGTACTAGCAATGTCACACCTACGGTACTACCACCCGAGCGGTCTGACCGCCCTGTACTGCAGTCAAACCAGTGAGAGACAGTTGTCTTAGGTGATCTTTATGATCTTTGGTTCTTGGCTTTGGGATAATTTGTATGCTTGAGTTTTATGCTGCACTCTGTCGCTAATACTTATGGAAAGATTTTGAGAAATCATTCACCCCCTTTGACTCACCATACTCGATTCTATAGAAATTATCTGGCAAATGAACTCACCAGATGCACTCTTTAGCAGCAAGATAATACCACAATAAATTTGCATACCTTCCAATCTCATCAGGTCTCATTTGCAAAAGCTGTCAAATCTACCGAATCAAAAGTTATCTGGCAAATGAACTTAGCCACACTCTTTAACAACTATATAATACAACAATAAATTTCATACCTTTTAATTTTATCAGGTCTCTCTCGCAAAGTTGTAACTGTCGCAAAGTTGTAAAATCCACCAAGCAAAACTCACCAATTGGTCCAATTATTTACACGAAACTTCAATTTGGTCCTTTAAAAAACACAATCATCTCACAAAATAAAACAAACATGAAATATAGTACAAGGAAACAAAGGACTTCTTTAGAAATACAATACATCCAATGATAGAATTATTTAACGCATTACAATTTACATATTTTGGAAAACAATTCAATGACACGAAACACTTTCTGGCAAACAAGCTCAAAAGATGCACTCTTCAGCACCCGGCTAATACCGCAATAAATTTGCATACATGCCTCCCAATCTCATCAGGTCCCTTTTGCAAAGCTGCCAAATCTATTGGATCAAAGCTGACCTATCGGTACAGTTCTTTACACAAAACTTTGATTTGATCCTTCGGAAAACACACTCATCTCACGTAAGGAAACAAACATGAGACACTGTACAAGGAAACACAAGACTCCTTTGGAAATACGATAGCATCAAACGGTGGAAACTATATTTAACGCATTCTAATTTACATTTTTCTAAACAAATCACTGACATGGAAATTATCTGGCATATAGGCTAAGAAAACACATTCTTTAGTAGCCAGGTAATACCGCAATGAATTTGCATACCTTTGCAGCCTAAGTAGGTCTCTTCTGCAAAGCTGTCAATTCTACCAGATCAAAACTCATCTGGCAAATGAGCTCAGGAAACACACTCTTTAGCAGGCCAGATAATTCTGTGATAAATTTACATACCCTCCGATCTCATCAGGTCTCTTCCGCAAAACTGCTGAATCTACCTGCACAAAACTCACCAATCAGTCTAATTCTTTACATGAAACTTTGATTCGATCTTTCGAAAAAACACACCCATATCACAAGAGGAAATGCACATGAAATGCTGTACAAGGAAATAAATGACTCTTTTGGAAATACTTAATGCATTCTAATTTACATTTTTTCCAAAAAAAAGGTTCACTGACACGTGGAATTATCTGGCAAATGAGCTCAGCAGACACATTCTTTAGCAGCCAGATGATACCGCAATAAATTCGTATACCTTGCAATCTCATGGGTTCTCTTTTGCAAAATTGTCGAATTAATCTACCAGATCAAAAGTTATCTGGCAAGTACATTCTTTAGCAAGCCAGATAGTGCCACAATAAATTTGCACGCGTGCTAAATTGCTAATCTCACCAGGTCTCTTCCGCAAAGCTGCCAAATCTACACAAGAAAAACTCACAATTTAGTCCAACTCTGTACTCGACATTTTGATCCGGTCCTCGGGGAAACACACCCATCTCACACAAGAAGACGAGTAGACAAAGGACTCTTGCAGAAATACGGCGCCAACCCGAGGACCAAAACGGAAAAAGGGGCCAATAAAAACAGCCCGTCCACCCCCTGGAAAACAGATAGGGACTACTCCGTCCGTCTTCTCCCATAAGAAGGGCGAGGCCGAGGCGGAGGCTTTACCAACACAGACAGACCATTAGACCCCCCAAAGCCAAGGAAAGCCAACACACACACACGCACAGACCCAGGCGATACCGAGCGAGCGCCGGCGAAGGAGACGGGAGGGACGCGGGCGCGAGGGAAGCCTCTCGCCGCCTCAACGCCCCGGAGCTTCCGGGGAGCTCGCGCGCCGCCGCCGGGGAGCCTCGCCGCCGCGGATCTCCCGATCTGAGGAGTCGCCCGTCAATTCCACGCAGGTACGTGCCCCGATCCGGGGCCGCTTCGATCCGATTGGGTTTGCCCCTGCCAATTCGGATTCCTTCCCATTGCGTTCGATTTGGGTGCTCAAGGCCTGCTCCTCTGTGCTTGGAATTAGGGTTTTGCGCACGCCGGCGCCGGAGATGAGCGTGGAGAGCCCTGGTGGAGCCGAGGGGAGCTAGGGTTTCGCGCGCGCGCGGTGGCTCACCGGGACGCCCCCGACACGCTCCTAGGTTTTCCATGGGAGATGGGGGAGTCGCGTGCGCCGTCCCGCCGCAGCGTGCAGTGGAGGGCTTCCGCGCCGACGCCCTCGTGAGGAGAGGAGGGGGAGAAGCGATGCCGGACAAGGGAGAGAAGGGGCACGGCCACCAGCACCACCACCGCAAGCACCAGCATCAGTCGGCGTCGGCCGCCGAGCTGGAGGAAGGGGAGCTGCTCAATGGGGAGGCGGAGAACAACGGGGACGTGGAGAGGACCATGCCTCCCAAGAAGTGGCGGAAGGTGCTGGCTGCCTCGCCGGCTGTAGAGGTGGAGCCAGGGGAGATTGTGGGCGTGCATGTGGCGCCCTCCAGGAAGGCAAGGAGGAACGGGGAGCTTGAGAAGGGGGAGATTGTGCCCGAGAGGCAGAGGAAGGACAAGTCTGAGAAGAGTGGGAAGAAGTCGAATAAGAGTGAGGTGGGGCCAGGGGAGGTTGCTCCACTGGAAAAAAAGCGGGACCGGGGTCATAGCAGGAAGCTGAATTCGTCTGCTCAGATACGCGAGGATGGGAAGAAAGGCTCTTCGCGGGATTCCGATGAGGAGCCGGGTGAGATTAGGCCAGAGAGCAGCAGCAGTGGCAGCATTAGGAAGAGCCGGGCAGCAGAGCCTGAGAGCAACAACCACAAGCACCAAGCTGAGACATGTGATCAATCAGGGTCAAAAAGTCGCAAGAAGGGAGATTCAAAGAGTTCATCTGCTGGCAGACATTTGTCTGGAAGAAATCATGAGATCTCCCCTCCAATACGGGACCGGCATGATAGGCACGAGAGGAGCCCAGGAATCTTGGGGCGCTTTCCTCATGATCGCATTCGCCATGACAGGCATGAGAGGAGCCCAAGCCACTTGGAGCGCTCCCCACGAGACCGTGGTCGCAACTATGATAACAGAGACCGCAGCCCATACATTTCACCACGACATAGAGCACGTCAGTCCCATTACAGGGATAACACACCAAGCCGCATTGATAATTCCCCTCGTGGGAGGGCTCAGCATGAGGACTTTAGAGACCGGAGCCCAGTTCGTCATGATAGATCACCGTCTGAACGTGGTCGGACTACTGACAGCCATGAAGCAGGCAGGAAGAGCAGAGGTGCTAAGCTTGAAAACAACAACCTAGAAAAGGCAAAGCACAAAAGTAAATCAATGAAGCAATCAACTAAGACTAAGAGTGGTAGCAATGGAAAGAGTGAGGAGAGGATCTCCAAGGAAAAGGCAACTGATAACACTCAGTACAGCGAGCTGCCACCGCCGCCCCCACTACCGCCACCGCCACCTCCTCCTCCACCTCCGCCTTTACCACCTAACATGCCTCCTCCCCTGCCCCCACCACCAGAATCCGAGCAGCTGAATGGGCTTGTTGCAGAGATTGCCTCAATGGAAGAAGACATGGATATCTGCGACACCCCACCTCACACGAGTGCAGCACTTGAACCCAGTATTGAGCTCACTATCGATATGGGGAAGTGGTTTTACCTTGACCAATTAGGTATTGAGCAAGGGCCTTCCAAGCTTGCTGACTTGAAGAAGCTGGTGGAAGACGGATATCTTCTTTCTGATCATCTAATAAAGCACGCTGACAGCAATCGGTGGGTGACTGTTGAGAATGCAGCTTCACCACTGGTTCCATCTGATATCCCCTCAGTGTATTCGGATGTTTCAACACAGCCGGTTAGTTCGCCAGAAGCCCCGGGAAATTTGCTTGATGAAGCTCGAGAGGAGGCATCTGTTTTGGCACAAGGTGCTGAGGATGAACATATGGAGGAAGCTTCTGCAGAACACAAGGAAGATCTCTACATTGATGAGAGGGTTGAGGCACTGATGGATGGATCTATTATGGTGGATGGTCAGGAGCTTGAGATTCTTGGAGGTAAAAAATTGCTTTCTTTGCTGTTTGAACCTAAGATTCAAATGCTCCTTTTTTTTTAAGTCAGTGGGCTGGGCTGGGCTGAGCTTGGGTTTTTTCAGTTTGGTTATATCCTTTGGGGTTGCGTATTCCAGGGCCTTGAACTTTTAGTATGGGGCAGTAAAGCTTCGCCGTTGTGGTTTTGCGGTTTGCACTGTTGCACCTAACCTCCGGAAGTTTTATGATGGCCACGTGGCTGGGCCTGGGTTGGGCCCGGGCCTTACAAGATTGTATTCTTGGTCTTCTTTCGGATACAATTTTTTCCGTTGCACAATCTAATGGCCCTGACCTTGAGTTTTCTTGGATTTTTTGTTGCATCTTTTGTTTTGCATATGCACCCCCATGAATTTCTGTTTTTAATCTGACCGCCATCAGAAAGTGACAATTTCCACAACTGTCCTTCGAAAGTTCTGTATTTGAAGTTGTTTAGGTACATTTATTTTAATTGAAAATAACTATCTTTCGTATCGGATGTATTTGCACTCTTTTTTGAATGTTTTTTTGCTGTTTGCTTTTGATTTTCACAACTGGAAGCCATGCATCCCAGCAGTCACACCTCATGGTTATACTAATGTTGATGCGTTTTGTCATTTGGAAATTGCAGAGCTTTTGAATGCCCGTTTTGAGCCTGCTCACTGGGAAAAGTGGAGTCACCCTGAAGGTACTGGATCAGTTCTGTCTTCATTTGCCCTTAGGATTTGTACTCTTTCACATCCCATTTCTCAAAGCTGGTGTATTTTTCTTTCAGTTAGCCTGATGTTACGCATCGTTTAGATGCAGACACCTGATTCTGTTTTTCTCAATCTTAATAATTTACTATTGAGCACAATATTTCCTTAACAAGTATGATGAAAAATTTCCCCCAAAAAAGTTTACATCTTTTTGTCATCTAGTATATGATGTCATGGTAACACCATTTAGTTCTTTGGTCGCCCTTCATTCTGTTTTCTAACATCTTGAGATTTTTGTATTCTTATGCCAGATTTTTCAAGGTTTCAAGTGCAACCTGAAAGAGTTGATGGAATCAACATAGGCACTCAATTTGTAGACAACAGGGCCACAGACATTTGTGGTGTTGGTGCTGTTGAGAGGGACAACTTTTACCATTATGTTGAATCTAGTGAATGGTTTTCTGGGAGATGGTCTTGCAAAGGTGGTGACTGGAAGAGAAATGATGAATTCAGCCAAGACAAGCCTTACAGAAAGAAGCTTGTCCTGAATGAAGGCTATCCTCTTTGTCAAATGCCAAAAGGCAGCCATGAGGATCCTCGCTGGCACTGCAAGGATGACCTCTACCACCCTTTACCTGCTAAAAAGCTTGATCTGCCTTTGTGGGCGTTCTCATCAGCAGAAGAGAACACTGACACAATTAATGACGCCAGTAAAAGTGGTGTTATGCCTGGGAAATCAGGTCAAACTAGACAACCTCCTAGGGGAGTGAAGGGGACAACGCTTCCAGTTGTTAGG
This sequence comes from Dendrocalamus latiflorus, assembly GCA_017311315.1. NCBI lineage: Eukaryota > Viridiplantae > Streptophyta > Magnoliopsida > Poales > Poaceae > Dendrocalamus > Dendrocalamus latiflorus. The sequence goes on from CM029626.1 coordinate 4,817,353, forward strand.
ATAAATGCTCGTGTTGTTACGGACCAATCCCATTCCTCTGTTGAACCCCGCATAAAGCCCAGAGGAGCTGATCGGCCAGTCTCTAGATCTTCATGCTCTCATTCAATTGGAACTGATAGGAGTTCTGTCCATGAAGGTTTGTCTCATTCCAAGAAGTATCATGAACACGATTCACAAAGTTTGCACAAGTCCAAGTCTGTTCCAAACATTCCAAAGGACCATGTATGCACTGTTGAAGAATTGTCAGTCAAACTGGGTGACTGGTACTACCTGGATGGCACTGGTCATGAGCATGGTCCATTTTCTTATTCAGAATTGCAAGAATTAGTTAAAAAGGGCACTATCCTTGAATGGAGCAGTGTGTTCCGAAAGATTGATAACACATGGCTTCCAGTTGTTAAGGATTTAAAATCCAACTGTGCTGTTCGGAATGGAGCGGCAGGAAGTTCAAATTCTACCTCTGCTCCTATGCACTCAGACGAGTCCAATGTTGGTGTGAACCATGGATCTGGTACCTTCCATGAGTTGCACCCCCAGTTTGTGGGTTATGCGCGTGGTAAGCTGCATGAGCTAGTAATGAAATATTTCAAGAGCAGGGAACTTCCTTTAGCTATAAACGAGGTCTTGGATCCATGGATCGCAGCAAAGCAGCCCAAAAAAGAAATAGAAACATACTTTTCTCACAATTCAGCTTCAAGGAATCTCCTGCCAGGTACTGTGTCTTGTCTTGTCCAAACATACACTATATCCCTACTTTCACCTCTTATTGCTTCTCAGCTTATCATGATGCATTTCAACCAGCAAGTTGTCCCCTCTCCCTATGTTGATTTCTCCTTCTAGTTGCACAATGCATACCCTTTATGCTATTGTTATTATTATTTTTTATGGGAATGCTATTGTTACTATTGCGTCTGTTATTTCATATGGCCTGCATTTATTTTGTGGACCTTTGCAACAATTTCCTTTTTTTTCTGGTATTCATGCAGAAGATGGTGTGTCTGCAAAAAGGTCAAGGTTGTTGCCTGATGAAAGTGATGAAGATATTGATATGTCTGAGGTCATTCTTGTCAGTCAGAAGGAAGACTGCTGTTTTGAAGACTTGTGTGATGGGCCTGCTCTTGTTGAAGAAAACTCTGTGAATTCCAGAGCAGAAAATGAAAGCTGGGGTTTACTAAATAGTCATGTCTTAGCAAGAATCTTCCATTTTCTGAGGGCAGATGTGAAATCACTTATTTCTTCTGCGGCTACCTGTAGGCGCTGGAACACTGCAGCTAATTATTACAGGAACATGTGTAGATTCGTTGATTTGTCTTCTCTTGGCCCTCAATGCACTGATTCTGTGTTTCATGGTATTATGGTATGTCTCCCTTGTCTGTTTAAACTTTGAGATGTTATTTTCTCATCTATTAACTTCTGACTCAAACAATTTATCTTCCTTTTAGGCTGGTTATGAGAAGGATAATATAAAAACACTTGTTTTGGCTGGGTGTTCAAATCTTAGCTCTCTTGCCCTTGGGGAACTCCTTGAGCTGCTTCCACACATATCTTATGTGCATATTCAAGGTTGCAGTCAGCTAGGGGATCTGAAAAACAGATTTCAGCATGTAAAATGGATTAGGAGCCCTTCGAATTCTGAGGAGTCATACCAGAAAATTAAAAGCCTGAAGCATATACATGATGGGAACAACTACCCTTCCAAAGTTGGAAGGAACTTGACAAGTCAGCTGGGTGGTTCTGATGAGCTTGCTGGCTATTTTGCTGATATCTCAAATAGAGAGAATGCCAATCTTTCCTTTGGACAAGGGTTCTATAAACGGTCCAAGTGGCTTGATGCTAGAAAGTCCTCTGCAGTTTTGTCGAGGGATGCACAGATGAGGTGTTTGATGCAGAGGAAGGCAGAGAATAGCTACCGGAAGATGGAAGAGTTTGTCATGAACAGACTGAGAGAAATCATGAAGAGCAGCAGATTTGATTTTTTCATTCCGAAGGTAGTGTCACAATTCTTTAATTTTATTGGCCAAATCTTCTTGACGTTCTGGTAAGGCATAATAATAGTTCGTAACCATATCTTTATTTTCTTTTACAGGTTGCAAAAATTGAAGATAGGTTGAAAAATGGATATTATGCTCGCCATGGCTTTAGTTCTCTCAAGAATGACATCCGTTCTCTGTGCCGAGATGCATTGAGGTAAAGTGGCTCAGTCTGAGTTTGCAGAACAGTAGAAGGTTATGCGATATTGCATTTTTCTAACATTTGATTTGCCACTACAGATATAAAGGCCGAGGTGATTTGGGAGATATGAAGCAAATTGTTGTGTCCTTCATCCAGCTAGCAAAGAGGCTGGGGAATCCAAGGTTGATTTCTGAGAGAGATGGAGCAGCAGCCCAGAAGGACAGTTCCGACATGAGTCAATATTCTTCAGACACCAAAATAAAAAAGAAACAAAATAAAACTACAGGGGAAAGAAGGGGAACAAATTGGACTACTGCCACTGGAGCAGATACTTCATCTTGTGCATTTGACCGTGAAATCAAAAGAAGCCTCTCTAAATTAAAGAAAAGGGATATCGATTCTGGTAGTGAAACATCTGATGATGATGATGGCTACTCCGAAGGTGATGGAACTGAGAGTGAAACTACTGTTTCTGATGCGGAGAGTGACCTTGACGTAAATTCTGCAGCATGGGATTTAAAGGGAAACGGTATGAAGTTATTTGAATCTGATTCTGTGACGGATGATCGTGGATGGGGTGCTCGCATGACCAAAGCAAGCCTTGTTCCTCCAGTTACTAGGAAGTATGAAGTTATCAAGAAGTACCTTATTGTAACAGACGAGGAAGAAGTACAACGGAAAATGCGGGTTGCTTTACCTGATGACTATTCTGAGAAGCTGCTCTCGCAGAAGAATGGTACTGAAAATTTGGAGATTCCAGAGGTTAAGGATTATCAACCTAGAAAGGTACCTGGGGAAGAAATTCTTGAGCAAGAGGTATATGGCATAGATCCATACACACATAATCTCCTGAAAGAGATTATGCCTGCTGATCTTGACTGGTCAATCGATGACAAGCATGCCTTTGTTGAGGAGGTATTGTGCTAGATAACAACATTTTTTTTTTGTCATTTTTAGTTCACATGCTAGGCTCATGCTTTGAACTCATACCCAAATATTGTCACTGCAGGTGGTTCTGAATACCTTGAATAAGCAAGTTAGGCATTTCACTGGCTCTGGAAATACTCCTATGGTATACCCCCTTAAACCTGTCATTGAAGAAACCCAAAAGTCTGCAGAGGAGAGTGGTGACAGACGAATTGCGAAGATGTGCCTTGGAATGCTGAAGGCCATGAGGAGCCATCCTGAATATAATTACGTCGCTTATAGAAAGGCATGCATTCAACAATAACTAGTCCATAAATGGAGTATTGTTTTCCTGCCTACCATCGTAACTAAACGCTCCAGTCCTTTTAACTTACACTGTATGTTCTTTCAGGGTCTTGGAGTTGTTTGTAACAAAAAGGGCGGATTTGGTGTAGATGACTTTGTTGTTGAGTTCTTTGGCGAGGTGTGCTTTACTTTCTATATTCATCCAATATTCCTAGAATGAAATGCACAAGTGTATAAATGATCATGAATTTGGAAATTTGCAATCTTTGCAGGTTTACCCTTCTTGGAGATGGTACGAAAAGCAAGATGGTATAAAGCATATACAAAACAACAGCCAAGATCAAGCTCCCGAGTTTTACAACATTATGTTAGAAAGGCCAAAGGTATTGTTCAATCTCAAATTTTGAATGTTGTCTAAGCTGTAACTTATGTCATCCCAAGCCCTGATTGTTACAGATTACTGATCTTTTGCCTTTGTTTTGATGAAAGGGAGACCGTGATGGATATGACTTGGTTTTTGTTGATGCAATGCACAAGGCCAACTATGCGAGCAGAATCTGTCACTCCTGCAACCCTAACTGTGAAGCAAAGTAAGCTTCTTTTAAGCTTCAGATTTGTTCCTTTTGATGATTTCCTGTTTCACTACTATGATTCTATGATATTCTTTTTGAGTGTTGAGCTGAATTTCTTTTGTATGTATTTATGAAAGAGGTTTACTGATGGAAAGCTACGCAAGCATATACTGTTAAGTGGACAACATTGATAAAAGCTGCATTCCAACTTTGCTTTTGTTCAAAATTTGCACATAAGATATTCTTCTCCTATCTGTATATGCAGCTGCTTTCTGTTGCCATCATTCATCATAAGAGATCCTTCATTCTTTGAAAGACCTTTGTGAATTCATCATTGTTGTATTCTGTGGTGGGTTCATGCATGGGCTTTGGAACTATAGTAGTGAACAAACAATATGATTTCACTGTTCATGCATTTCAACTTCATTCTATTTGACCCACCATAGTGCTGTTATGAATTTGTCCTGACAAGTTCAGGATACTGTGGCCTAGTCATGTTTCTCCATGCTAATCAAATTGATAATTAACCACATATATGTGCTCCCATGTTTACTTGTCTGAAGCATTTGCAGTGTTTCTCCATGCTAATCAATTTGATAATTAACCACATATATGTGCTCCCATGTTTATTTCTCTGAAGCATTTACAGCTTTTTTTCTCCCTTGGCCTTCTGGTACTAACTAATATTTCTTGAAAAAATTTCCAGAGTGACAGCTGTGGATGGTCAATACCAGATTGGGATTTACACTCTTCGACCAATTGCAGAAGGCGAGGAAATCACTTTTGATTACAACTCTGTAACTGAGGTTAGCACCATTTCTGGTTCGTGCCATAGTTTTGAAGTTACAATTTAAATTGCACTAATCTTATGTTTACATTCTTATTCTGCTAGAGTAAAGAAGAGCATGAAGCATCGGTCTGCCTCTGTGGGAGTCAAATATGCCGGGGCAGCTATTTAAATTTTTCTGGGGAAGGAGCTTTCGAGAAGGTAAACTTTTGGAACCATTTTGGTTTAATAGTTGTTTAGGAAAGAATGTGTGTGGTTCATCTAATTGTCAAACACTGATTTTTTTTTTGCGTCATTTCAACATTCTCACATCTACTAATTTCATCATGAATCAGGTGTTAATGGAATTCCATGGTGTGCTCCACCGGCATAGTCTGTTGTTACAGGCTTGTGAAGCAAACTCTGTTTCTCAACAAGACTTAATTGACTTGGGTAGAGCTGGTCTTGGTACCTGTTTGCTTGCTGGTTTGCCTGGATGGCTTGTTGCTTACACGGCTCATCTGGTAATTGTAATTGCCATTTTTTGTTCAGTTTCTATTCTGATACAGTAATCAGTTTCATGAGCCCTCATGGTAACTTTTCTTGTAAACAAAGGTACGGTTTATATTCTTCGAGAGACAGAAACTTCCTAATGAGATCTTTAAGCACAACGTGGAAGAGAAGCGCCAGTTTTTCACAGATATAAACATGGATTCTGAGAAGAATGACGCTGAGGTTCAGGTAGATCTGCACATGGCTTGTTTACTACTATTTTTTCTTTGATTTGCATGAGTTTGACCAACCTCAGCTAGATCTGCACATGGCTTGTTTACTACTATTTTTTCTTTGATTTGCATGAGTTTGACCTAATTCTGTCGCTGCTCTCAGGCCGAGGGTGTATTAAATTCAAGATTACAGAATTTGGCTCATACACTTGACAAGGTGAAAGTTTTTATGTTTTATAGCTTGAGCTTGTTCAGTAACGACCAAATTTCATACATTGTCTTGAGGACTAAATGTATCTTTTATTGACTTCTGGACTAAATGTTATCTTCAGGTAAGATATGTCATGAGACGCATATTCGGGGAACCCAATAATGCTCCTCCTCCTTTGGTGAGGCTGACTGGGAGAAGTCTAGTGTCTGCCATCTGGAAAGGGGAAGGTTCATTGGTTGATGAACTCCTTCAGTCAATGGAACCTCATGTTGAGGACGATGTACTTACTGACCTCAAGGCCAAAATTTTTGCTCATGATCCATCTGATTCTGAAGACATCGAGGGAGACATCCGAAAATCTCTGTTATGGTAGGTTTCCAACTTATTCATGTTTGGTATTACCTGTATTTGGAATCCAACTCTCCCCTCGAATAACCCTCATTTGGAATCTGACACTCCTCTCCTTTCCTACAGGTTGCGTGATGAGTTGCGAACTCTTCCATGCACAGAAAAGTGCCGTCATGATGCTGCTGCTGATTTGATTCATATGTATGCTTACATGAAGTGTTTCTTCAGAGTCCGAGTAAGTGAAAGCTTCCTCTTGACGGTGAAACAAATGATTGTGATTTTCTCTATCATCTATACTCCAGAGCTGACAATCACAACATACAGGATTACAAGACAGTAAAATCTCCACCAGTTCATATCAGTCCTCTTGATCTAGGTCCCAAATATGCTGATAAACTGGGACCGGGTTTCCAGGAGTACTGCAAGACATATCCGGAGAATTATTGCTTAGCCCAGCTTATCTATTGGTATAGCCAGAATGCAGAACCTGAATCTAGATTGACAAGAGCTAGAAAGGGTTGCATGTCATTACCAGACGTCTCCTCCTTCTATGTAACGTCTGTAAAGCCAACACAAGAGCGAGTCTATGGCACCAGAACTGTGAGATTCATGTTATCGCGCATGGTAAGTGCTACTTCTAAAGTATCTGTGGTTACTAGATTCCAAGTTTTGTGCTTAACTTAATTCTAGTATGGGACACAAAAAAGAAAGAAGTCTGAAAAATATAAAATTATAAAAGTTACTATTTTGCAGATCTTTGTTTATCCATTCTAGAGAATGTTAGATCAAGAAATTTGGTGAGGTTGTAGACCTCATATATATCAGACACTGCCTTCATTATTTTTTCTGAATTATTTTATGGTACTTTTCACTATTTTACAAGGTAAAGGTGCTTGCATAGGATACTTTTCTCAGATAAAGTTAATTATTTTGCTAGTCATGTCTTTTTTCCCCCACCATTGTAGAAAGTAGAAGCTATTATAGAGATTTTTATTAAGAAATTTGGTCAAATTGTAGAGCACATTAATACTATTCTGAATTGTTTTATGTTCCTTAACATAACTTTCCACAGTTAGGGTACTTTGTACTATATATTTCCCCTTGTGTACATTTATTTGTGTTCATTGGCTACTAAATTATTGCATCGATCTAGTATGCACCTATTATTTCCCGCAACCCTTAATCTAGTGATCACGTTTCCTTTGAAAATTGGAATAATATTTGGACATAAGATGGCATCTTCAGAGTGGGGACTAGTAATAGTTTCATTGATAATTTGTTTGTAAAACTGGCGTCTTGGCCAGGTTAATATATTTGTTTGATGTTGTATTGTATTGTTTGTCGCCTGTTGTTGCATGTGTAGAGATAGGTACTTTGCTATTAGAATTAAGCCATTGATTGTTAAGTTCATATGTTAATTAAAAGGCTGGCTTTATTTCTTTCTTCTTAAATCATCTTCTGCTGGATCTGAGTATTTATCTTCTTCCTTGAATTCTGTGATTATCTTGTGGGCTCGATTTGCCTATAGGATTCAGCTTTCTTGGTTCCATCTGTCTTGATGAAACTGTTGATGGTTAATTACAGGAGAAACAGGCACAGAGACCTTGGCCCAAGGACCGGATATGGGTGTTCAAGAGCGACCCAAGATTCTTTGGTACTCCGATGATGGATGCCGTCTTGAATAATTCCCCCCTTGATAAGGAGATGGTGCATTGGCTCAAGACAAGATCGAACCTTTTCCTAGGCTAGTAAGGATTGTAGGCAGAGGGCATTGGTTTTTCGCTTTGGAAATTTTAGTCGACGACATTCTTTTTTTTCTACTCACACCTGTCCTACCTAGTCATGGGGAGTTAGATTTTAGATGGCAGGGTAACAGCCTCACCTTCCCCATTTGTACAGTCACCCCTACCTTCCTTGTAGAGATGTATTCGATTAATAACTGATAGATCCATCATTGATTTAACGTAGCGCCTTTTCCCGTCACATAGGATCGCTGCCCTCCCTCGTGGAATATGGATACTTATGTGTAAATGCAAAACAGTCGCAATCTTAAATTCAGTGATGTGTTATAGATTGTAGGCAGTGTTGCATTTCTGTGGCACAGTTGGGTTGTTCTGCTTCACCTATGAAGAGGTTCAGGAACTAGGAGTTCGGATTTTGACTGGATGTGTCTCCTTTTCTTGAGCTTGTTCTAGTAGGGCAGAAGAGACCATATTGTAAGACTTGTCGCCAATAAAATTGGTTTATAATGTTCATGACTGTTCCAATGCGTGAATAACAATGATGTTTATTCTTCTTTTTCTTGGTTGATAACGTATTGATGTGTAATCGTAGTATCTGCTGGTAGCTGATCCTTCACGAGTCACTGTTCACCACTGCAATATGGGTGTTTTTTTTTTTTTGAGAATTCTGCACGGTGTTACTTGGAAGTGAAATGGTGTGGACTAATAATGGTGTAAGTGCTGCTCCAAGGGGCAGGGCGGCAGGCTGAGCATCTCTGATGCTTACGATACAGGAGCTGAGCTAAGAGAAACGTACTAGTACGCTACAAAGCAAACAATTAAAAGCAACGAAGTGGCTTAATTTTTTAATCTCACTGCTGTTCAATGGGCACAAACACTTGGACGAAGAAACAATTGCAACGGCGACGGCGACGTGCACCACGGTAACTCGACGGCCGGCCGCCGGCGCCTGCGCCGGGCACGACGTCGCGTTCGTCACGGCTCGTTCAGCTTGCCGCTGGCCACCCCGCCGCGGCGCAGGATCTCGTTGCCCAGGCGGCGGAGCCCCGGGATCTCCCCCCTGAGCATCTCAGCCCGGGAGATCTTGTCCTACAAAAGCGCCGGGTTCGATGCCGCCCACCCGAGCTCCCGGGCGCGGTCGCGGACGGCCAGCGCGTCGCCCACCGGCATCTCGTCGGAGACGGTGACCGTCACCGCCGCGCCGCGCCTCCTCCTCGACCTCGAGGCCGGCCAGCGACGCCGGCGTGAACCGCTTGCTCGCCATGCACGCACGCGCACTGCTATCTTTTTTTTTTGAGGAGGAAAACAAAGTCTTCCATTAACCATTGGCTCTAGGCGAATCGCCAGAGACCAGATCAGTAACAAAGGCGGGGACTTGGTTCATGAACAGCTCTGAACCCGAGCGAACAACGCTCGCCCCATACCAAGCTAGGCTATCAGCCACCTTGTTGCATGATCTCGGACAAGCCCGGATCACACAATGCACAAACGACATCGAAATAAAGCTTCTAATCTGACGAAACAAACACCCCTCAGTGCTTCTATCCAACTCCGTTGAGATCAGACCTTTCTGCAGGTTTGTTGCATCTGTTTCGAGTAAAATTCGGCTCATCCCCAACTCAGCAACTCGGCGAAGACTCATCAGAGCAGCTTGTGCTTCGACCTGCAAAGGGTTCAAAACTCTCTCCAGCCTCCCACAACCCCCCTCCAAAAATTCACCATTGTTATTGCGAGCAACAAATCCCCACCCACCATCTTGTGTATTGGCTCTAAAAGAAGCGTCTACGTTGATCTTGTACATGTCCATTGGTGGAGGATCCCACTTCAAATTTTCCTTAGCTCCCTTCTGGCCCTTTGGTTTTTTGAGCTTTTCAAACTCCTTCACATGATAGTCAACTGATGAACAAATTTCTGGGCCCGAAGCTCTTCTTTCCCCTGCATTGACTTTATTTCTTGCTGACCACCATCTCCAAAATAGCACCCAGACCTGCATCTGGATCCCAGCATCCAGTCCCCAGATTGCCCTCACTGTTTCCTTTGCCGTGTTGCAGCTCACCAACCTAACTCGCACGTCCTCCAGGTTCATTAATCTCCAGCATTCCTTTACACCTTTGCATTTTAAAAACAGATGGCCGCCGTCCTCATCAGCTCTATTGCACATCGGGCAAATTGTGTCACGCTTAATGCCCCTCCGTGCTAAATTCCTCCTAACTGCCAAGCTGTTATGAGCAAACCTCCACACAAACATCCTGACCTTATTCGGTGCTTCGAGCTGCCATATTCTCTTCCAGTCGAAACCGGCGTCGTCTCTCATTCCCATCTCCGACCCCGAGGCGTCTCTTGCTTGTTCATGATCCCTTTTCCTTACTGCCACCTTGTAAGCTGATTTCACCGAGAAGGCTCCTTTTGAGTCAAACTGCCAAGCTGGCCAGTCCTCCATATCTGCATCCGTTTGTAAAGCTAGAATGGTGTTTGCATCCGACTCCCAAAAAATGTCTTTCACTAAATCCTCATCCCAAGAGCCAATAGCCGGGTTCATGAGTTCGGACACCCGAGACAGCACATAAGCACCTCTAGGGGTTACTATTCTGCGAGTCATTCCAAACGGTATCCACGGGTCAGTCCAAATATTGAGCGAGTTACCATTGCCAACCCGCCACACCACTCCCTCTCTAAGCAATTGGGCTCCTTGCAGAATACTCCTCCAGGTATAAGATATGCCCTCTCTTGTACCACACTGCAGAATGTTGCTGTTTGAAAAATATTTAGCCTTTAGCACTTGACTGCATAGAGTTTCCGGGTTTGTTAGGATTCTCCACGCCTGTCGTGCAAGCATGGCTAGGTTAAAGAGGTGCAGATCACGAAATCCCAGACCCCCCTCCTTCTTGGGTAATGTCAGCTTGTCCCAACTCAACCAGTGGATTTTATTTTCTTTGTCAGTCTGGCCCCACCACCACCTACCTATCATGGAGTTTAGTTCATCACAGAGCCCCTTCGTCAGATCAAAACACGACATGGCATATGACGGGATTGCTTGGGCGACTGCCTTGATTAGAATCTCTTTCCCTGCCTTTGATAACAGCTTTTCTTGCCACCCCTGTATCCGCATCCAGATCTTCCTCTTTATATACCCAAATGCTTTCTTGCGCGATTTGCCAATGGACACAGGAAGCCCCAGGTATTTCTCATTTTTTGCTTCCATTGAAATGCGGAGCTCATTGCGAATTTGATCTCGGTCTGCTTGGTTTGTGTTAGGACTGAACAAGATAGAAGACTTGTCCCTATTAATCACTTGCCCTGACGCTTTCTCATACACATCAAGGATCCTTTGTAATTCTGTAGCGTCATCCTTCTGTGCCCGCATCAAGATAAGGGAATCATCTGCAAAGAACAAATGATTTATACGTGGCGCCTCCCTACAGACTTTTATCCCCTCAATTTTTCCTTCTTCCTCCGCTCTCTGAAGCATGGCCGACAACGCTTCTGCACAGAGAATGAAGCGGTAGGGACTCAACGGGTCACCTTGTCGTAGCCCCCTCTGTGGGATCACTCTGCTTGTGTAGTCATCATTCACTTTGATCCGATAAGACACAGTAGTAACGCATAGCATGATGCGTTCGACCCAACTCTCATGGAATCCCAACTTCTGCATCACTCGTCTCAGAAACACCCACTCAACTCGGTCATATGCCTTGCTCATATCAAGTTTTATGGCTGCAACACCCCTACTTCCCCGTTTACGCTGATACAAATAGTGGGTGAACTCGTAGGCCAGTAGCACATTGTCTGTGATCAAACGGCTAGGAACAAAGGCACTCTGTGAAGGCGAGATGATCTCTGGCAAAATACCTTTAAGCCGGTTTGCTAAAGCTTTTGAGATGAGTTTGTACGCCACATTGCACAGACTAATGGGCCTAAGGTCCTTTAGTTTCTCAGGTTTACTGGTTTTGGGAATCAACACAATTACTGTATCATTCCACCCTGTTGGCATAGCTCCTCCATTCAGAACATCCAGCACCTCTTTTTTCACTTGGGCCCCTACCAATGACCAGAATCTTTTATAGAAGATTGCAGGGATTCCGTCAGAACCAGGAGCTTTCAAGTCCCCCATACTTTGTAAAGCCTTCCATACCTCCGCATCCGTGAATGGCGCAATCAGACCCTCATTCATGACATGAGAGACCCGTCTTTGCACACACTCGAGCACCTCTTCCGCATGATCTCCTGCATTTGACATGAAAAGTTGTTGGTACTGATTAGCGATAAAAGTTTTTAGATGTTTCCCCGCCACCACAGCGCCACCATCCTCTACCAACTTTCCCACACGATTTTTCCGACTCCGCTCCGAAGCTTTGGCATGAAAGAACTTTGTATTACGATCTCCCTGGGTTAGCCATGACGAGTGGGTTCTTTGTTTCCAATAAACATGTTGTTGATCTAGCAGCCTCTCCAACCTATACCGCAGCACGTGTTCCTTGTTTACTTGTTCTTGGCTGATCCTCCCCCTTCGACATCTTTCAAGCTCGGTCTTGGCTTTTTTGATCCTCTTTTCTAACTCACCCAGGACACTGCGGTCCCACTCCCACAACTCCACCAACAGGTGTTTTTGGATTTCCATTAGGTTGGATTCCCCCTTCTCCAGTGCTTTACTCCAAGCTTCCCCCACCCTAGTCTCACACTCCTCCTCCTCTATCCACCTTGCTTCAAATTTTTTCATGATATCCATCGGTTTGTTCCAAACCTGCTTCTCCCTCCCGTATCCAGTATGACAGGCCTATGGTCAGAGTGTCTAGGATCACCGTTGACAACCCGAACGAGGGGGAACTTTGTCCTCCAAGAGCTATTCGCCACCGCCCTGTCCAATCTTTCCTTCACATAACTCTTCGCATTATGATGATGGTTCCTCCAAGTGAACACATCCCCAACAAAACCCAAGTCATGCAAATCACAGTCTGCAAGAGCTTCACGGAAAGATTCCATACACCTTTCCGCTCTGGAGGGTCCTCCCTCCTCCTCACAGTTGAACATAATTTCATTAAAATCACCACAACACAGCCATGGCAAGTCACTCCTATCTCTCAGCAATCTCAACAGCTTCCACGATTTCTCCTTTTCTTCACTTCTAGATTCACCTTAAATACCAGTGAAGCGCCATTTTAAACCGTCCTCCTCCTGCACCGTAGCCTCAATGTGATATCGTGACATACTCTCCATCGTTAACTCCACCCCTTTTCTCCAGAACAAAACTAGACCACCTCTAGCACCCACGCTATCCTTAACACACATATTTGGCATGTTTAATTTCCACCGAAACATCTCCAACCATGTACTGTTGTGTTTTGTTTCAGACAAAAACAGCACATCCGGGGCCTCCTTCTTCTGGACATCCAGAAGACCACGAACTGCCGGGCCACTCCCCAAACCCCGGCAGTTCCAAGCAATTATCTTCATTTGGTCCGGCGGGATTGACCGAGCAATCCCGCCTCAACAACATTGTACTGCCCCTCCCTCCCTTGACTCACTCCCTCCTCCAAGCACTGCTTTTTCTCCTTTCCACGCCCTCCTCGCCCTCCTCTGGTGCTGGTCTCTTCTTGTGCTCGTCCCCCAGGACAGTGTCGGACTTCCCCTTCCCCGTAGCAGTTCGGGGGCGCCGCCTAAACGTCGCCCTCTTTAACACTTCTGAAAAGCCCACAGCCATCACCCTCCTGTCTTCCTCCATCTCCCCGTACGACTCCACCCTCTTTGTCTCTTTAGTTCCTTCAACATGCACTCTTTCCTCTACCACCCTTTCATACCCATTTCCATCAACTTCCATGCTAATTTTGCCATCCAGTTGCACCCCCACCAAAGCCTGGACAGCTGTTTGGTCCTCCCCTACCCCCTTCGGCTCCACCTGAAATGTGCTGTGATTGGGAACCAGACTTGGACTCGCCTCCGCCCCGGGGAGACATGTTTCCAACTCACTGGTGTATGCACCTTTAGCACTGTCCTCGGAGATTGGTAGTATCTCCCCACCCGCAGTCCGCTCTGTTAAAACTTGATTTTCAAACTCCAACCTCCTCGGTAAGCCACCTCTCTCCTCATCTGCTAAGCATTTAAGTGGGCTTTCGCCGTCGTCCTTCAGCTCCCCGTCACTCACCCGAGTGGCTTTCCGGGAGCCATCACTACTAGCAATCTTTTTACTCCCCCGGTTCTTTCCCCAGCTCGTCTCTTTGGGTTGCTGTTGACTCCCTCCAGAGCTTCCACCATCCGGCCACCTCCCCCTGCTGTCCTTCCTCCTCACTGGATTTACACGCAACCAGTCTCCGAACTGCTTTTCTTCCTGTCTCCAGCTGCTATCGTCGCAATCCTTCTCCACATGGCCTAAAAGGCCGCAAGAGTAACAGAAATTGGGCAGAAATTCATACTTGAAACCACACCAAAATTCCCCCTCTCCTTCCCCCTTCTCCATTATGATCCCCTGAGCTAAAGGCTTCCGAATATCAATCAAGACCTTAACTCTGAGGTATTCTCCAACCGCCAGTTCATCTTCGTCCTTGTCCACCTCCAGTATTTTGCCCACTACATTGCCAATCCGGCGGCCCGTTTCAGCGTTCATCAACCCCAGCGGCAGATCGAAGACCCGAATCCAAACCGGAATTTGAGTGAACTCCAGGTCCTTCAATCTTTTAGTATCATCAAAATCCACTACCACTAACAAATCACCCCCAAATTCCCAAGGCCCCTCCTGAATCGCCCTGCGCTTACCTCCTGGTTGCAAGAAGGTGAAGAGGAACCGGTTGATGCCCAGCTCCTTGCATCGGATCCCTTTCTAGGGGCACCAAATTCTGCCCACCGTTTGCACCAGGCCGTCAGCGAAGCCCGGTCTTGAGGCGAATAGCTTCCCCACCGCCTGCGGGAGATTTGTTTGCTCCACCACCTCCGCCCTCCAGGCGCCGCGAACCCCTCTCTTCTCCCGCTCCGTCAGCTTCAACCCCCGGAGAAGACCGTCGAGATCTTCCCCAGCGCCACCCTTCGAGCTGTTCATCCCCGCCCCGCCACCAGAACACTCCAGGGGCGGACCCGAACAAACGCCCCGCCTCGCCCTCCGAGGAGAAGGGCTAGGGATTCCGCCTCACCTCGCCGTCCTTCACCGCCCCGGCCACCAGACGACTCCGGACTCGGATTCCGCTTCCAAAGCCGCACTCCAACAGGGCGCACGCCACCGCCCCCCTAGCTTCTGCCTCCGCCAGACTTCACTCCCGCACGGCCTCGCGGGAGCCCTTCCCCGCCTTCCAGACCTTGGAGAAGTGGACCGGCAAAGAAGAACACTCCGATTTGTGACTGATTTAGTGGGGATTTGAGGAAGAAAAACCAACCGAAACCCTAGCTGGGATGCTAGGGTTCGGACTCCCGCTCTGAGTCGCCCAGGCCCCTCGCGGAGTCAAACGACCAGAGACATCGCGCACTATCTGCTACGCGTATCTATCGGTGTATATAGAACTAGTATGAATCACTGCAGAGTGGAGCTGTGAGTTGTGAGATGTAAAATAGAGCTCGAGTGATTGCACGGCCGCAGCTGTGGCAAGAGGTCCGAATGATGGCACATTGCCTTATAATTAGGGGACTTCTTTCAAATAAATAAAAGAAACGGTTTCTTTGTCACCGTTTAAAAGTATTTTATCAGCACGAATATGACTTATCTACATTTGATACGTTTATACAAACGTTCATACTAAAACAAAAAAACTATTAATAGTAACCATAATCCATCAGCTATAATTAAAAAAAGCCACCTAATTGCAGCATGAATTATTACACGAGCTGAGACCGACAGAGAGGTCTTGTGTTTGGTGGCTCGTTTTGCTGTTTGTTCTTCACCAATTTGGGCAACCTTTACTTGTTGTTGCCTGTCTGTGGTCGTCGCCTCGCTCGTTCAGCGGCTACGCGGGGGTCCTGGAGTCGATGTCCTGGTAATTTTGGCTCTCCCTGGAGGTGATATTGTAGAGAATCGCAGCCACGATGATATTATTGTGGAATTTAAGAACCTAAAGAACCGAAGAGTCGATTTGTAGTGACTAATTCCATGGTTTGTTGTAGTGACTAACTCATTGGTTAAGTAATCTAAGAAAACTCCCATGGTTAAGTTGTATTTTGGTATGACTCCTTTTGTTGTTTAGTAGTTTATACATATATGTCACTCATTCATATATTTTGCAACGAAAAATATGTGGCTGCCCAGAGGTAGCTACCCACCTGGAATTTGTAGTTGAAATTTAAAATTTTTAAGCTAAAAGCGGGAAATTTTGAGTTTGAAGCCTTTGAATTTTAGCGGAAAGTTACCAATTTCAAGTTGACAGTTTTCAACTACAATATTGACAGTTTTCATAATTTTTTAGTCGAATCCTGAATTTTTTAAAGATGCAAACGATAAAATTTGAGTTAAAAGTCTTCGAACCTTGAGTTAAAAGCCTTCAAAGTTGATAGGGAGGAGAAATACAAATCTTGATGCAAAATCCAACGGCTGATGCGAGGTGGGTAGCTATCCCTTAGACAGGAAATCCTGTCTCATTTTGTAACCGCCTAAATGGCCAGCAATGCATACATTATCAATCTAAATTCTTCGAAGACTACAAATTCAACTTTTTTTAGTAGTATGGTTTAGCATTTGAACAGTTACGCAACTTCACAAAGAGATGCTTTTGTCATTGGCAATGACCAAAAGCATCCACCCCAACGTTCTTCCGGCATGGATCCACGTATCGTAGGCTCTAACAAGTTATTGGTTACCATATCAAGTGTTCGGCGTTTTGCGCACACACATTTGATAAAAAATTTTCTGACAAAAACTAAGTGCTTATAATAATCCTTGTTTACACAGCTTATAAGATGTGCTTTGTTGATAGCAATGACCTGAAGCAACCGCTCCAATTACCTCTAAGTAGCTTTCATCGGGGGTGCGCATGTATCCAACCTCTATCTAAAGCGATTTTTCATGGTAATAACAATCCTATTATCAACAATGGGTGATTTAATTATTTGCCTCATAATTAATGTACACTTAATGATTTGCCTTATAATTAATATAGGATAAATTATTAAGTACATATTACCTATGAAGTAAATGGTCAAATATTTCATTAACAAACCTACAGCAGGAGAACAACATGTCGACAGGACAACATGTCGACACAGCACTAGCACACACATTAGCTCCACAGCATGTTCTGATGTTCATACCTCCCGCAAATCCTTCGGGAGTTCTGACTTCTGACGAATGTAGCCTAGCCGTGGACCCACCCCCCTGCCTCTCCCGCTGACACGGTGCCCCCACACGCCCAGTGAAACACGAGCGCAGGCGTCGCATGGCGTCGGGGGAGAAGAAAAATCGGACACTAACCCAACCCAAGAGGCAGCCCAGCCCTCCTCCTCGAGCGCTCGCTTCGAGGCGCTCCTCCACCTCTCTCCTCCCCTCCCCTCCCAGGAAACTCCGCGGCGACCCCCCCCCCCCACCCCAACCCGCCACCCCCCGGCCCCCCGCGCGCCCAATCCGCAACGATCCTTCCGGACGCGCGGATTCCCCCTCCGCCGCCTCCGATCCCCCTCCGCCGCCTCCGATCCCCCTCCGCCGAATCGCGCCCCGCGGCAGCAGGCTGATCTCGCGGATTCGCCGGTTGTTGCGAGGTACTCCGGTGCTTGTGCAGTGGTTTCTTTCCGGGGGGGGGGGGGGGGGGTTGTTTGTTTGGGTTTGGTGTGGCCGTTGCTTGTTCCTGTGTGGGAGAGGCGGGAGCTTTCGGCCAAATTTGGCGGTCTTGGATCGGACTGCGGTGGGAAGTTGGGGGGTGTTTTTCGCGGGTTTTGGTGCGCCTGAGATGGTAGATTGGTTGATCCCGTCGAACAGGGGTCTCCTGGTGCAAGATTTGGTCTGGTTGCGCATTTGTGGATAGTCTCTTCTGATGTCGAAATGGTCTGTTTGGTTCAATCCAGTTCTTAGAGTAGAGCTAACTCCCTACGAATCATTAGCATGGGCATAGCCTTTGATTGATCCATATGTGTTAGCTTCTTTAGAGTTGAGCTGATTGGGCAAGTGAAGTCTCTCCAGTGAACACCGTCTTCTGACTCTGAGCTGTTAGATTATTATACTTTCTAATTGATTTGTTGTCATTTTTCAGAAACAGAAAAGGTTGGTATCTATTTTTGTTTTTTTTGGTTCTTATAGTTAATGCTTAAAAATTCTATGAGTACCCTCGCGAAATGAAAAAGAATTTTATATGACTTTTGGGAGGGCTTCAGCCAAAATAATTCCTCAAAAGCTTGCGTGCTGTTATTCCTCTGCTATTTTCTCACAACTTGATATGTACTCAGCTGCAACATTATTTGATCCACTTGCAGGTTAAGTGAGGATAACTCAAATAACTGCAAGTACTACCGCGAGCTGTGTGGTGTGCTTTATCTGTTTGGCTTCCAATCATCTGCAGAAATTAGGAAATGGGTTTGCTTTGACAAGATGGGAGTTCAAACCATTGGTTGACACATTGTGATCTGACCTTGTTTATGCACGGTTTGTAATGCTAAGCACAACAGAGTCCTGACAACACAGACGTGCACATGCTTGTGGGCGATATGAATAGCAATAATTTTATTGACTTGAGTTCGGACAGTGATGATGATTTCGACTTTGAATCTGACGATTCTGTTGGTGGTTTTGACCAGCAGCCAGCTTTTACAAATGCAACATCTTCCCAGAATGGTGGAGGGCAGCAAATCAGGTTTCAGGATGATGATTGGTCGAGGAGCACTCCTGCTTCATCCGCTTCTAGAGCTGTTGAAAATAGTAATGATCAATACAGGACTCTGCCACCTTCCTTTACAAACGGTAGACATATTGAGAATGCTCGCTATACATTAGGTTCAGGGGACAGGACTTATCCGCATTCAAGTTCTTACATGGGGTCACCACACGATTCTGCGAGGGCCACTTCTGCTTCAAACAATATTGATAGTGTAGCGAAGAAGCACAACAGTTCTGCAGCAGATGCAAATGACAATAACAAGAGGATTCTTCCATCATCCTTTTCAAATGGCAGCATAGCAAAATCTACACATCCAAATGTTGGAAGTGAGACCCGCAAATTCCCACCACCTTTTGCCAATGGAAATTCACAAAGATTGAGTGACAGCAGGATGGGAAAAAATATTGCCAATGAAATTGGGCAACCTTCATCTTCAAGGCTGCCGAGCCGAAATTCATTTATGGGTAACACCCAGAAGGTTATCACAGAGAACAACAATGGTTTGTATAGCTAGTCTCGAATGATTCTAATTCAATCATGTAAATACTGGAAACTGGTCAGGTTTTATGTAGGGAGGCTAACGATTTCCCCTGTTCAAAATTGCCAGATGATGTCTATGTATATGGAGGCCCCAGCTCACATAGGGTACTGCCCCCATCTTTTGGAGGCAATAATTCTGCTAATAACAGTGAACTTGTTAACGGCATTGATATGCAAGGTCGTCCTAACCTAGAAAATAGGCTTTTGGATACTAATGAGAAAGCAGTATATCAAGAAGCCCTGCAGGTATGCATCTTTGGTCCATTGAGACATACATGCAGCTTCCTGCCTAGCTAATAATCTGACACTTCATCCATAGGCAATTATGTATAATAGAGTAATTAACAATTCTCTATGTCCTGTGAATTGCATTGCTGACTTGGCTTGATGGATTAGTATACTTTTGGCAGTCTCTATGATTTATTTACTCTATATACTCTCCCAATTTGTGAAAACTCAAACTCAAAAGAATATTCTGTAAATAGATGTTATTTGGTGGCACTGCAGAGAACCACACTTAGTTACTTTGTGTCAACATGTGACATTGTTGTTTAAATTACTTTCTTAGAAGAAAAACCACAGGTTCCGACCTGTTTGAATTTGCATAATATTGTACATGATGGTATTTATCTTTCATTTAACTTTATTGGTTACTTCCCGTTGTTGTGGCACTGGTTCAATGATTCAGTGGTCTTGTTGGTGCTTTAACACTTTGTTAGGTGAAAGTTAGTCCATGCAATGATTCATTGTGGCTAATTGTTTATCTCCTGAGTTTCTCACTTCGCTCCTAAAATTATTTCACAATCCACACTTCACAAATGTTCAGCTTCTGTTTTTTTCAACCAGTTTTGTCCTCAAACAAATCGTGTTAAATATACTTTGATGAAGGAAGATCAAAGTTCTGTGAAGATGATGATACATATTTCTGTTTTTTCAGAATACTTTATAAATATATTTTTACCATCACATTCACAGTGTTCAAACCTTTTTGATAATTATTTCATTGCATTGTAAAAGCATGCTACTTTTGTCTTTTGAACGAGGCATATACATTCGCATGTTTTTTTATCTGGTTTTTCTTAATTTGGCATGCTCAAATCTAAGATACATTTTTGGTAGGAATTATATGTTTTAGACTTTTAGTGATCCAGGTAAATGTAAACCTGCTTTAGGTATTGCCCTTAAATTTGATTCTGCTCATTGAGTGACATTGCTTTTCATAATCTACTATGCAGAATATTAGTCAGCATAAAAGGGAAGATGATCTGCCTGAGGGTGTTCTATCAGTATCTCTGCTTAAGCACCAGGTAAATTATTTCTTATATAAAATTTAATTATTTATCGGTTTCCTGTATGCTGGATATCATGTTCCTTGCATACCTTTTCTGCTTGAAAGAAAATGGCATTAGCTTGGATGGTTTCGAAGGAGAATAGCTCACATTGTGCAGGTGGAATTCTTGCAGATGATCAGGTTATTTCTGATTTCCTGTCTTCTTCACAAGTACTTATTTCTTATCATATTGCCATCCTTAAAGTCAAGCAGTTTTCTTGTAACAGGGTCTTGGGAAGACAGTGTCTACAATTGCCCTTATACAAAAACAGAGGATTCCGCAGTCTAAGTTCATGTCTGTTGATTCAGATCGTTTGAAATCTGAAGCACTGAACCTTGATGAGGACGATGAGGCAGTGACTGTTGTGGATAAGGGAGAACAGAACGATGAACCCAAGAAAGATCTGCAAGCTAGTTCATCGCCAACAGCAGCTGGTACTAGTGGTGTTGAACCATGTGTTAATCAACTTAATACTGTTCCAGATAGAATGGTCGAAACCAAAGTTGAACGCAAGAAGAAGACTAAAACAATTGCATCATCCACCATGCGGTCCATGACGAGGCCAGCTGCAGGTACTCTAGTAGTGTGCCCAGCTAGTGTTCTTAAACAGTGGGCTAACGAATTGACTGACAAGGTTAGTGAAAGTGCTAAATTGTCTGTTTTAGTCTATCATGGTGGTTCGAGGACCAAAGATCCAAGTGAGCTGGCAAAATACGATGTTGTTCTCACTACATACACAATTGTGGCCAATGAAGTGCCTAAACAGAATGCTGATGATGACTTAGATCAGAAGAATGGTGAAGAATCTTCTGTTGGTAATAAAAGAAAACCACCATCAAATGCACGGAGCAAGTCTAGGAAAAAGAAGAAGAAACTTAAGGATTCATACATTGACCTTGATAGTGGCCCAGTTGCGAGGGTACGATGGTTTAGGGTTGTGCTTGACGAAGCTCAGACAATAAAAAACTTCCGAACTCAAGTGGCTAGAGCCTGTTGTGGACTAAGAGCGAAAAGGAGATGGTGCTTATCAGGAACACCTATACAAAATGCAATTGATGAGCTGTACAGCTATTTCCGTTTCTTGAAATACGATCCTTATTCTACATATAGCTCATTTTCTTCAATGATAAAGCACCCAATTGCTAGAGATGCAGTTCATGGGTATAAGAAACTTCAAACTGTGCTGAGGATAGTTCTCCTGCGTCGCACAAAAGGTGATAAAAATGTATTTTACTGCATATATCTATCTGTAGTTCCATTTTTAGCTATATGTATACCAACTAAGGATATCTCATTGCAAACAAATGCAATTCCAACCGCAGTGCTTAGCATTGTTCGTTGCTACAGAGACTTGATATGACTTACATGTGGTTACATCACTTTCTGGGAGTCAGCATTCGCTATTTCCATGACTTTCTAATAAATTGGCATATCATGTGACCATTAGAAAAACAGATTCTGAGTCCTTTAACGGAGGAGAAGATAGTGGAAAGTTATGTTATTTCTTGTATTTTGTTTTCAGTATTCTAGAGCACATTGTATTAACGTTGCTTGCCAGTTGCCATTTTACTAGACGCCTTTCTTTTTTCTTTGCTGGTTATTTGTGTCCAGTATGCTAACTTCCTTTTTCTCTCTTTTTTTTGTTGAAAGAATTTCCATAAGGTTTTGCATTGTATGACTTTGTTGGATGATCTTAAGCACATGTGGATGTTGATTTGTTTAAAATCTTTTCATCTTTCGTTGATCTTATGTTACCCATTTTACATGTAGAAACTCTGATTGATGGAGAACCAATCATAAAGTTACCACCAAAGACAATTAATCTTAATAAAGTAGATTTCACAAAAGAAGAGCGAGCATTCTATTTGACGCTGGAAGAACGCTCTCGGCAACAGTTCAAGGTTGGTTAAATCTTCAAGTTTAACTTGCTATATCTTGTCCACATTTTGTGGATGGTCTTGGTGTATTATAATTTGTACTATGTAATCTCCAATCTAGCTGGATATTCCTTGTATTTTCATATTTTGGAGCACATGTATGTAGAAAATTGTTGTCATGATCCAGAGAGTCATTATTTGGGGATGCTTGTTGTCATTGCTTAATCAATCTGCTTTTCCTACCTCTTTGCCTGATAATTACCTGTTGAATTCATGTTTCTATGATACTTAATTGCTGTTCAAACCATCGTTTTGTATCTAAGGATGTAAAGTGGATAGTAGTTTTTGAGAGGTGGATTCTCATTTGATCAACAGAAGTCAAACATTTGCACCCCCTTTTGGAAACTAGAAATTTTGGAAGTGAAATTTCTGAATGCTGATAGGTTGTCCGTCCATTTCAGGCATATGCTGCTGCTGGGACACTCAAACAAAACTATGTCAACATCCTTTTAATGCTATTGCGCCTTAGGCAGGCCTGTGATCATCCTCTTCTTGTGAAGGGGCATCAGTCAGAATATAAAGGTGATGGTTCCATAGAAATGGCAAAGCAACTTCCTATGGAAATGGTAATAAATTTGCTTGCAAGGCTGGAAGTTTCAGCGCTTTGTGCTGTATGCAGTGTAAGCAATCGAATCTCTCGCCACTATTTTGAAGTTCACCTATTCGCTCTTCTCTTAACGTGGGTGTAATCGTGCAAACTATTATGTGGACCATTTGGATGGGAGTTAGATGAATTGGCTTCATTGGGTCTTGGGAGGTGGGTAACCTCATAAAAAAATTACCCCAAAATGTGAGGGGGTTATTTAGAAAATTATCATCCATGTGAACCCCACGTCCCTATGAATCTAGTCCATCCAACCCTCATCCAGCAGGCTATCTGGAAAATCTGCATGATTGGACTCAAGCACGGGTTTGAACTAGATATGCCCCTTGTCTTTTATGCTCTTGGGATAAGATCCTCTCATATTATGGAGTTGGTAAGGGGCGTAAACCAATAATAAGAATGGTAGATAGCTGAGGACCTGAACTGGCCAAACTGTACATATTTTATGGATAACGTAAAACCAAGCTGGGCCTTGCTTAGCTTTGGAGTCTTGGATACAGGGCTAAAATGATGTGCCCTGCTGCCCACCTGGGCCAGGTTGCACCCATCTTGCCAAGATCATGTCTTTTTTATGTGTGCGGTGTGTGCTTGTGCATGAACAATGTAATCACTGGTTTAATTCAAGTTTTTAAAGAAATGTTTGCTGTGTCACACTTAAAAGTGCTTTGGACTTATTTTAATGCTGCTGTCTTGTAACTTATGTTTTTTTCAGGACCCACCTGAGGATGCCGTTGTGGCGATGTGTGGTCATGTTTTCTGCTATCCATGTATATACGAGCGGATAACAACTGATGACAACATGTGCCCCTCCCCTAATTGCGGAAACACATTAAATACTGATTCAGTATTTTCGTCAGGAGCATTAAAGATTTGCATCTCTGGCAAGTCCGGTACTTGTGCAACAGCGAGTTCATCAGCAGATGACGAGTCATCTTCAATCAGTCAAAGTAGTTACATCTCCTCAAAGATACAAGCAGCCATCGATATACTGAATTCAATCATTAACACACATGCCCTTACGGACAGTGATACTATGGAATCAAATCCAAGCCGAGTAGCCCCAGTGAAAGCCATTGTCTTCTCCCAGTGGACTGGCATGCTTGATTTGCTGGAGCTTTCACTGAATAGCAACCTTATACAGTACAGGAGACTAGATGGAACAATGTCCCTCAATTTAAGAGATAGAGCAGTGAAGGATTTTAACACTGACCCAGAGGTCCTTTTGTTCTGTTTGTTTTTCCCGTACCTTGTTTCTTTTACTACTTCTGGACATTCATCTGACAACAATTCTGATGAGAACCTTTTTCTTTCTTCAGGTTAGAGTTATGATTATGTCACTGAAAGCAGGTAATCTTGGTCTCAACATGGTTGCTGCTTGCCATGTAATTCTCCTTGATCTTTGGTGGAACCCTTATGCTGAGGACCAGGCAGTTGATAGAGCACACAGAATTGGGCAGACTCGTGCTGTCACTGTCTCTCGTTTAACCATTAAAGATACGGTGGAAGATCGTATTTTAGCTCTGCAGGTAATAATTTGTCCTACACTTTTGCTGTGAATTCATGAGTTTTTTTGTATACTTAAAGAACATGCGCCATATTAGTTTCTTTTTTAAAATTTTGGGGGATGACAAGTATGTAATACTTGAGTTTCACTTATATTATTCAAGTATGTAATACTTGAGTTTCACTTATATTATTTAATCATGTGACGGTAGGTTGGTTTTTAATCTTGCTTGTGAGAGAATTGTGTGATAGGTTCTCGAAACTCATGTCTATCTTGTCACATTTGCAATGTGGTGGTTAAGAAATGAGCCACGAAGTGAGTTAAAGCAAGTTGCAATGTTCTTGTGAAGCCGATCTCTTTGAGAATGCTAAATTATTATTATATGAGAACATTGCTAGCCGTGTACAGAGCCAAGCAACTCTACTGAGGTTTATTAAAGCACTTTCTTATCTTGGGGACAAACACAGTTTAGATAGGATTACATTAAAGTTTGGCTCTGATGTAGGAATTATCTTGTCATGGAATCAGCATTACTTATGATACGCTGTTGTTTTGCCCGTCTGGCCATGCTCCTGCTTTCTTTCACAGGAGGAGAAAAGAGCCATGGTTAACTCTGCTTTCGGTGAAGACAAATCCGGTGGCCATGCTACTCGGCTCACCGTAGAAGATCTGAGGTATCTGTTTAGGATATGATTGGGAAGATCCGTCGAAGCGCCGGTAATTTTGGCGATGTGAAAACGGTGTCTAGCTTGTAATCTCACTCGCCCGAGTCAGAACAGACACCTGTGTACCGTTGCGAATATTCCGGAGCGCGGTACTGTGGGCTTGTGTCTCTCCCCGCCCCGCTGCAGCTCCAATTTTGTTATGCTCTGATTGCTAGATGTAATGTTGTAGGGCTAGCTAGCTTGGCTAGCCTGTGTAACTATAACCCCAGCTTGTAGGAGAATTCTGCTGTGCTGTAACTGCCGTTCCCTGTGATGACAGGATATCCATCTGGTGTATATTATTGTCCTATAGTGTTACTGCTTTGACTTATTTATCTGCTCTGCCATGTTGTATGTTCATGTGGGCTCAGACTGACAGGAAGGCCCCTTGCAGCTTGTGTTATCTTGGGGGTCCCAGCTGCCAGTGGGTGTCTGTACGCCTAGCCATTCCATTTTCTGTGTGCTCTCCTGTTGTGTTGCGGACGTTCGAACTGCTCTTGCTGACACAGGGTGTCATGGGCATGAGACCTGAGTCTAATCGGTTCATCATCATCATTATTATTATTATTATTATTATTATTATTATTATTATTATTATTATTATTATTATTATTATTATTATTATTATTATTATTATTATTATTATTATTATTATTATTATTAGAAAGTTAGAGATTAGTTTCTATTTGTTAGAGATATGATTATGGATATGATATTAGTTATCTATTTGTTAGAGATATGGTTATGGATATGATATTAATTTCTATTTATTAGAGATATGATTAGGATTAGATTATATCTGTTAGGATGAGCCTATCTATATAAAAAGGCTATTACATGCTATTGGGATTAAGCAAGAAATAACAAAGATATTCTTATCTATAGTCTCTTCCTCTCTCAATCATGCCGCCTTCATCCGGCCATTCTCTCGGCGAATGTTTATCCTTCAATGCAAAATTAATCTTTCCTCATGCTTTTAAAGTGCATTTTGCCATAACTTTTGAATGAAGTCTCCTTTTTTTTTGACAATTCTTGTTGAAAAGATTCTTAAGAGTCCAATGTTCATTTTTGCAAAATCTGAAAGCATTTCAAATTGATTTTAAAAGTTATGTCCTTTTCTCAATTTGTCAAAATACTGAAATTTCAGAGTTTTGCATGTTTTTGAGCAGTTGTGTAATTTTTTGTATATTTAAGTGTGCTCATAATCTTAGGGTGTGTTTGGTTGTTGGGATGGGGTGGGATGGAATGAGATGGTTCCTTTGACCAAGCTCATCCATGTGTTTGGTTTGAGGGATGGGGTGGGATGGAATGGTCCAAAGTGGGATGAGCCTGTGCAAATTTAGAGAATATTCTTCTTAGATGCTGGACCATGTGGTTCCACTTTTTTTGTGGAACCATCCCATCCCCATCCCATCCCACTCCATACCAGCAACCAAACACACCCTTAAGAAGGCTTCATTAAAAATTATGCTCCTCTATTGGTTGATTTATACTAATGAATTTTCTCAGATTTATTGGACATTTGTATGTCAGTTTTTCAGCTAGTTTTTGAAGCTCAATTGGAATGCGAAAATCCTGGAAATCTAAAGGTTCAAATTGGAGTGTGCTTCAAATGCTACAATTGGTATCAAATGTCATAAGGGGGAGAACCTAAATGTGAAACTTCAAAAGCCTTCAAGTAGCTGCCAAGAATAAGATTATTTGAATGTGTTTTAAGTATCTTCTTTAAAAGTTCCTAGATATTCCCTCTTATTTATATGTATTTATTTTCATACTCTTTATGACCAAAATTAAGTTAAATTAATTGTCATCAAGCTCCATGTGTTGGAAAGTCTCCACTTTGTCTTAATCCTTTTCCATAGCTTTTTGATGATAAATGCCAAAAGGGGGGAGAATTATGTATAATAGCTCTGTTATTAAAGTGTATAATGCCAAAAGGGAGAGAATTTGTTAAAATACGAAAAGGGGGAGAAAAGCAATTGAAAAAGAAGAAAAGGAGGAGAATGTATAAAAAGGGGGAACTTCTTTATGCTTATGTCTTCACCGTAGTTTAATTCCTCATCATATGTTTGTTAGTTTAATTCCTCATCCGAATACTATTATTGCTAATGGATTTGTCATTCATCACCAAAAAGGGGGAAGATTGTAAATTCAAGCTCTATTAAGTTGGTTTTGATGATAATAACAAATCTAATTGTAAGACTAAGTTGTTTATTGATTATTATATTGCTTAGTCTCATTTGGATGAAAAGGCGAAAACCATAAAAGGTATGCATTTAATATCACATTCTTATACCTTATTGCATTCCTCGGATCTAAAATATAAATTGAACTTCACCAGATAGTCTAACTTGAATATGTGCATATGATTTCATTATACATTCTTGTATGTACATATTTACGGGGGGTTTATTATATATATATATGAGATTATATATGAGAATATATATATATATATATATATATTGTGTAGTTCATATATACTCAAAATCGGGTTGTCATCCAGGTCCTCCATTATGTGTTAATGGTTTGATGATTAATGACAACCGGATAAGTAAACTTTGCTTTGAAAACTTATCTTGGAGTGTACAAGTGATGTATACATGTTGTATACTAGCAAATCAATCTTTATCTCATTATTTGTTAAGATTGTCATAAATTACCAAAAGAAAAGATTGTGGAATCTAGTCCCTACATTATGTGCTAATAGTGAAGTTTTGGTAATTGATAACAATTGATTTGTGGACTAATATTTTCCATGAGTTGGATGAATATGTTAGGTTTCATAAATGAGGATGCCTTGGGAAGACTTCATGTGTTGACGGCCATCAAGTCGAGATGTGAGCAGAAGATGGCTTTATGAGTTGAAGGTCATCAAGTCAAGTGGTGGATGCATCATGAATTGATGCATGTACAAGAGGAGATGATCATGTGTTGATCATCAAATCAAGAGAAGATCTATCATGTGTTGATGGAGGTCAAGGGACAATGACCCGGACTTAAAGTGATGATGTACGTCATCAAGCCTCAAGAAGATGCTAAGGGAAATGTATGACTAGTTAGAGCTAAGAATGTGTTTATAGTTTTTTACCGGTCTTGGTATTTGGTTGAAAGACCGGATTACGAGTATAGATTGTTGTACTATTAAGAGAGGTCAACTATAGTAGCTTGAGTCCCATCATGTGTTGATATATTAGCCTCACCTCTTCTAGCTCTCCTTGATAAGATATTTGTATTTGTAAATGTGTTTTGCAAATAGTTGAAGCTCATGTGTTGAATTCTTGTAACATGATACTATACATTATAAATGTGTTTTGCAAGTGTTTGAAGTCCATGTTTCGAATCCTTGTGATATGAGGCTTATGTTTGCAAATGTATTTTGTAAACGGTTGAAACTCATATTTAATCATTGTGTCATAATTCTAAAAGTGTGCAAATGTGTTTTGCAACTTGTTGGGAATTATGTTTGATTCTTTTGTGCATGATACTAAAGTTTGCAAATATATTTTGCAAAATTTGTTGAAGTTTCTGCAATTTTCAGGACAATCTGAACTATCACGGTATTATGCACGGTACTACTGATAATCGAACTACTGGCGTTGTAATTATGGGACTATCACATTCGTTGGTGGTCGAAACCGACGTGGTCGAACTGACGTGATTCAGTCAACGTAGTCGGAGACTACCATGATTGGAGACCAGCGTAGTCGGAGACCTATGTGGTCAAACCGGCCCTTATGGCCGGTTAGAGGAAGGCTTGCTGCATCCTTTGACACCCCTTTGAGCTAGTGTGAGGTCCTTCTCTTAATTGTGTATGTGTTACATCTTGTGAGTAAGGATGAAGGATCTAGATTGTATGTGTTGCACCTAGAGATGGATTGAGTATCTACTCGAACTTGTGCATTCGTTGTACATAGTGAGGGTCAAGTGAAGGGTTGAGTTATTACTCTTGGAGGTTACCGACTCCTAGACGGCGTTAGAGACGTCGTGCGCGGTAATCTTCTTAAAGAAGGTTGTAAGAAGACCCGACGAATTGTGAAGATTGTAGCTCACCTGCCAGGAGTGAAAAAGAGCTACTACTAGTGGATTTGAGGGGGAAGGTTTAATTGGTGGAGCTGATCCAATTCGTTTGGGTTTACCTTAACGTGGACTAGGAGAGACAGACAAGTCTCCAAACACCACAGTAAAAAGTAACCGTGTCAATTGTGGTTTATTTTCTTGTGCTCAATTTACATTCAAGCATTTTACATTCATAGAACTAAATTAATTGCTTGACATACTAGGATTGTAAACCTTGACATAGACTTAGAGTGTTGGTACACTTAGGTGAACTTATTGATTTAGGCTTTATTTGCTAAACCAAATTGAGTTAAGATTCTACATTATATAGTTGATTTTAGCAAAATACAAATAATTGATAATTGAAAGAGATTTTTTAATCCGCCTATTCACCCCCCTCTAATCGGCCTCCTCGATTTTATAGGCCCGTTCGCCACCGACGACGAGGAGGGGGCAACTACTGGTGCCACGCCAGAATGTTCCACGCCACTATGTTCCGACCGCAGCACCCCTACGAGAGCCACCTCTGGGACACCTTCAAGTCCAGGGCCGACACCGCCTTCTGTCTCCTCTCTGTCGAGCCCGCCACTCACGAAACTGCTTCTCCGCTCTCATCTCCGAGCACATGGACCATGGCCCCACCAGCCTAACCTCTACCCCCGACGTCTCCTTCTCCGAACCCTAGATCAAGTGCCTCCAAGACCACAGCTGCGCCCCCTCCTTTCCTTGTGCAACCTAGGGTGGGGTCCACCTACAGGCGTATTGGCGTAGCAAAAAATAAGTCAGGCGCGATCCCTGTCATCAATAAGGATCTCCTAGGACTGCAACCATGGCCACCATCTAGCAGCTCAAGAACGAGCTGCCTATCCAAGATGGGTGTAATGTCATGTGCATGTGCCTTGGGTCCAACCGGTTCATTATTAGGAAGTTAGATATTATTTGTTAGGGATATGATTATGAATATGATATTAGTTTTTATTTATTAGAAATATAATTACGATTAGATTCTATATGTTAGGAAGTGTCCATCTACATAAGGGGTTGTCGCATGCTATTGAAATTAAGTAAAAAAATTACAAAGTTATTCTCATATATAATCTCTTCCTCTCTCTCAACCATGCCGCCTCCACGTGGCCATCTCTCGGCGGGTGCACGTGGACCTAATGGATGCAGGTCCCACAAATCAGTGACCTGGCGCAGTCGAGTTGCCGTACCATGAAACGGGAGACCACCCCGTAACGTCCCCTCATAAAGCCTCCTCCCCCCCCTCTTCGACGCTCAACAGCGCAAAAATTCAAAAATCTCAAACCCTCCTCTGCTAGACGCAGGCAGGCAGCCATGAGGAAGGCGAGAGCAGCAACTGCAGCCGCTTCCAAGCCCAAGCCAAGGGCCAGGGCCAAGCCCAAGGCGAAGCCCAGCCCCGCCTCCCTCTCCGGAGTCTCCTCGCCGTCTTGCGGCGCGTCTCCCTGCGCCGACCTCAGCTTCCTCTCGCCCTCCTCGCCGGCGAAGCCCAAGCCCAGGTCCCCCCTCGCCGCCGCGGCCTCCCCCTTTTCCGTCCCCGCCTCCATGTCCACCGTCGGCGACCTGAGGAGCCTCGCCGCGTCCCACCTCGACTCCCTCAAGCGCCGCCTCGACGTGCTCCACGGCGACTCCGTCCGCGACCTCGAGGCCTCCCACTCCCGCATCTCCAAGCGCTTCAAGGTGATCTCCACTCCGCGACGATCTCTTCGCCAATCGCCATCCTTACGTTAGTCGCTTCCCCGGGCGCACCGTGTGATGTGATCTGCTTCCGTGTGCTCTGTTCAGATGCAGACGCAGAGCTGCCTGCAGCTGGCGGATGAGGTGGACAAGGAGCACAAGAAGATGTCCGACAAGGTCGCCGAGCGCACCGAAGCGATGAAGGTACCCCAATACCATTCATAGGGTTTGATGTTCCTGTTCATCGTCGCTTTGTTCACTTGTTGGGTTGGATTCTGAATTTCTGATGCTTCCTGTGAATCCCAGACATCGTACAAGAAGTTCGTGGCAGAGGTGCAGTCGTCTACGTCTCGTGGTACTTTATAGAGGAGATATTCTCTGAATTTTGGTTCAATTCCATATGTTGTTCAAGCCACTTAGGCACTGCATTGTGTTCTAACTTGTTGCTGATGGTCAATTGGTCAGTGTGCAAAGTGACTGTCCCTGAGATGGCAAAGTCGGCGGAGAGAGCTATTGATGGCTTGCGCAGTCGCTACAACATACCGGCTACACCAGCCTAGTTTGCATTTCTGGCTGTATGCGCTACCATCACTGAGTAGGTAATAGTTTCTCGACATGAACAGATTGCATATGCTCTGTATCTTTTGCACATCTATGTTTCTCCATCACTCCATGACTGTTGTGTGTTGACTGGAGTGGTGTGCACAGGGCATATATGATTTTGTGTCTATAGGTAATTTCTAGTGTCGGATCATCCCTTTAGGATGGTGTTGTCATGTCATCCTTGTATTATTTTGTCTGCTTGATTGACTACTATAGGTTACCAAACCTCTGTAGTTCTCGTAGAAACCACAATGCATGGAATAGGACATCAGCATGTGCTAGATGCATGTAAGCATGTTACCTTTATAAAACAGCTTTATGTTTACTTGGTTGGTTAGTCACCATTTTTGTTTCAGAACAGCTTCTAGCTGGGCTGTCTAATGGGTATTTTTGTTACTTGCAAATAAGCATCAGTTCAAATTGAGGTGATAATCCGTGTGAACATCAAGAATATTGTGTATGTTGGCTTGCTTTTTTCAAACGTTTATGCTCATTGGAATTAGTAGGTAACGCGGGCTTTCAAAGGCATATACGGTTTTTCTTAAGTTTGTGGTCTAAGTTCATAAATCAAAAGTTCAGAACTGTGTTTTTGAATGAATGCATTTGTCATACTTCCAATATTATCTGCATGTTTAAAACTGTTGGCAAACTGCATATATCAAGGATCTGACCTTTTAATCCTATCTAAAGCTAAAATCCTTGATGTCCTTCTCCCTTCTGTTGGGTCGAGATTTTGAGCTCCTGAAATCTTGTCCTGAGTCTTGAACTACTAAAGATGTTAACTGTACTTAATTATTGTACTTCTTTCCATCTTAAATTGTCTGGAAGTACAATTCATGTAAGGTATGACATTGCTCCAGTTCATGAAATTTTGTTCTGAAATATCTATTAACTGAAAAAAAATATTTTCTAGCAAACAGAGATGGGAAATATTGCTCTGGTTCCTTTGTGTTATTCTTTCTAATGTATTTACGCAGTTTCTGCCACATCTGCGCTTCTTTGATTGCTTCCTCTTGCCTATTTTTATCAAAATTGGGCCAGTAGATATTTTGGTATCATGTACTGTTTCTGTTCATAGCCAGCTTCTTGTTTGGCTTCTACATATACACAGTTGTCAATCTGCCCTGTGGTATTCTTACCTGGCTGATTCTTGTCTATATTTCCTGTATATCAGGTGTCATTCACTGCGTCAACTGGACTGGCAAATTCTTGGGCTTGGCAGAAGGGACTTGCACATTTGTAGATAGCAATTACACGCACATCATATAGTTCTTTGCTACAGTCTTGTTCGCAGATATGTTGAGACATTGGTATTCGATTCTCCGATCTCTCGGACTGGTTTATGCTTCTTTGCATTTCTTGTGCAGCCCACAAGAGTTACTATTGTCAGTATAGATGTAAGGATCAGAACATTTCAGAGTTGAAATACAGTTTCCCCTACAATAATTGTTGGCTAAAGAATAGTTCAGTGTATCATTTACTTTTTATCCCTCGACTATCGGAACCAGAGTAAATCACCTCACCCTAAACCACTCCGGTTTTAGATGACGTGGTGTCATGTGTCAATGGTTTTTGATACATAAGCTCGTTTTTGGTGATATGGTAGCCACGTGTACAGTCAAAACAAAAAAAATTATGGAACCCACATGCCATCCTCTCATCCCCTTTCTTCTTCCTTCCCCTCTCACCCATCTCTCTCTCTCTCTTCTCTCTCTCTCAACTCCCCCTTGTTGGGGATTTGGACACTCAAAGGAAGCAAAGAAAGAAAAACTGATAATACAAAGTAGTATATAGCTCATAGCTATTCACTCAGGTCTTCCATTTGACTTTTTTTCTTATATGCTGCTACATCTCTTTTACATGTACAAGTGCTACCCTATTTATAGAGAGCAGGAACTGACTTGGTGTTACCACCATATAGCTTGTAGTAACACATCTAGTAGTCAAACTGATTTTTACATCTTGTGTACTTATCTTACACCTCATGCTGACTAATTATATCTATCCAAAATGGATAAGAAACTTGATCATGAAGACACAGTGAAGACAAAACAAACCGACTTAAAGAGGATAACTGCAACACCTCACATTCTTACATGCTAAGTAATAGTACTCAGATAAAGATTACATTAGTAGTCTAGAAGAGAAATGGGTGAAAGGGGAGGAAGAAGAAAGGGGATGAGAGGATGGCATGTGAGTCCCATATTTTTTTGTTTTGCATATACGCGCGGTTGCCATGCCATAAA
Organism: Dendrocalamus latiflorus; assembly: GCA_017311315.1. Classification (NCBI taxonomy): domain Eukaryota; kingdom Viridiplantae; phylum Streptophyta; class Magnoliopsida; order Poales; family Poaceae; genus Dendrocalamus; species Dendrocalamus latiflorus. The sequence goes on from CM029626.1 coordinate 4,851,099, forward strand.
AAATGAGCTTATGTGTCAAAAACCATTGACACGTAGACGCAACGTCATCTAAAACCAGGGTGGTTTAGGGTGAGCGGGTAATTTGCTCTAGTTTTGATAGTCGAAAGGGTAAAGTGAATAGTTTCATAGTTGAGAGTGTAGACCGGACTTGGGCCATAAGTTGAGAGACCAAAAGTGAATTTATTCCTTTTTAAATAGTGTGTATGCTAAATGATTTCCACTACGATTATGCTATGGGCTGAGCGTCCAAGCCCATGAGACACATCGGACACCTACTCCCACTATTGAATACTAATACTACTAATCTTCTCATAAGTTACTGCCACTCATTTCTTATCCTCTTCCACTATTCCACATTAACATTATTCTTCTTCACCTCTCCGCCTATCCTCCTCACCAGCAGCAGACCCCATACCCTAGTTCCTTCCCCCCCTCTCTCTCCAATGAGCTTCGAGTGAGCCGCCATTGCCTATCTAACAATTGATGCCATGTCGTCGAGCTGCCCAGGCGCCTTCTCCCCCTTTCTATTTTTTCCATCTTCCGATCCAGTTGTTGTTGCCCCTTCGACGAACATCGTCGGGACCACCTTTCTTGTTTCCTACTATTCTTGGCTAGATCGATGCCACGCCACCACCATTGAAGACCATGGGCTCGACGCCAAGTACTCCTCCCTCAACCCCAACATGTGGTGCCGCCCTTGTTGATAAAGGCGAAAAGAGGGAGATGTACAGGACCATGCAGCTGGTATACAGGAGTATGCAGCAGATCATGAAGCAGCTGGTGTACAGGAGCATGCAATCAGCACACATGGCCATATTGGTGAGCCAGATGTGCAACCATAGTAGGTGTACCCCGGTGCATCCGATGAGCACACGGTTGCATAATAATCTGCGCCAACCCAACAACAAACCGACAACACTATCCCATATCTAGCAAATGGAAGGCATGCTCTTGTTGCTGAAGAGGATTTGGCGATGTACGTACATTGAAACCATGAAAGATGATACATGGAAGCGGGCCATGGATACTAAGAATAATGCGCTGCTCAGAAACAACACTTGGCAGTTAGCTCCTTATCCATCCCGGAAGATCAATATAATTGATAGTAAGTGGATTTTTAAACTCAAGAAGAAGGCTGATGGCTCCATTGAGCAATTCAAGGTGTGACTAGAGGCAGACTCCGTCAGCAAACCCCCTCCTATTCATCCTAGACCCAGCACCCACCAACCATCGGCGAGGAGACTACCGAACCGAGGTAGAAGATGATAGGACGCCTGTCGCTGTCATTTTCTTTGTTGTGGGCCTATGAGTTGTCCCTTTGTTGAGTTGGGCCTAGCCTAACTGGCCCGGCCATTAGAAGGCCAATAATTAAGCAGGAGCCAGGAGCAGCCACCCCACTGAGACTGAGCCCATTCCCCTACTGCTTCACAGTTCCTCCACCTCCTAACCTTATAGGGATTAGCGACGGGCTGACGATGGCGGTCAGTAGGCTACAATCGGAGTGATGGGCCGACGGTGAAGCACATGCACGTGGCGACCAACACGTGGGTGCGTAGCTGCTAAGGCATGAGCGTCAGAGCGGAGACCGGCGGAGTGCGCGGAGGTTAGGGGCTTAGGGTTGCCACCGACAGTTGCATCAGTTGGCCAATAGCATGCGCCATGAAGCGGGGGCCCCGGTGTGGATAGTGCGTGGAGAAGGAGGTAAGCACAAACAAGTAGCTAGGCAAAAGATAATGTTGCGGTGAACCATTGCCAAATTCAGACCATGTTGAGCAGTATGACTATTGTTTTGTTGTCGGTTGCAATTTTTCAGAGCGGGCTATTTTGCATTGAGTGTGACCGATCTGGCCGGCCTCTGGTTGGTGATCAAACCGGCCCTGAAAATTTGATTTTGGATTTTTGGTCATGGGGTGATTTGAATTATGATTGGTCGGTGCATTAATGTTGTATGATGAATATTTTAGCTAATGTGGGTCGAGTTATGCAGAACTTATGCAGATTGAACATTTATCTGTCATGCAGATTGATGCAGTTGCTACAAAAGAAGAACAAGAGTACCTCACCACTCTTTGCTGGTCCGAAGCTGATTCTTTGAGAAGAATTGCCGCCGGAGTTTTATTTTTGCTTAAGCTCGGTAGGTCACTTGGTCGGGCCACCATTGATCAGCTATCCAACCTTGGCATGGTCTCATGAAACACGTAAACATTTTCCGCATCTATCCTCGTTTGCTTCTCCCTGTAGTTTCTTTTACTGTCTTCTACCTTGCTTGTGCATGAAAAAGTCAGAAGTAATATGCTGTAATTAGACCTTTTTTACCACTACTACAATTCAATTCAGTCGGTGCAATGTTCTGCAATTCGCTGTTGTGATGATCGTTTGGTTGCTTGGTCTTGCTGCAGGAAGTGGAGTCGATGGAATCTTCACACCAGAAAGGTTCAGCACGCACTAGGCAGAAATGCTTCGGCAGCACAGCCTGCACTGCATCGGCAGATTCAGTTGCAATCCTGGATCGGTGGCTGAAAGAAAGCCATGGAAGCAACAGTTTCTTGGCAATAAAACGTGATCTCAGGATCAGAGGCAAAAGTGATTGGTGGCTCTTGTTTCCAAGGGTGGCAACTCGCTTGCTCGGAGGATCTACACTGCGATGGCATTGGATTTCTGAACCAAAATCTGGTGAGCGTGCAAACATCGATGGTAAGAATGACTGAATGAGAACTTGGATCTCATTTAGACCTGAATGCCCAGTGTACAAAGGAACTGTACCGTAATATTTATTCGTCGCCTTTTATTTCTTTCTACACGAACGTGCTCTTTGGGGTGTACAAATGAGGAACATGTTTCTTCTCGAGGAGGCCCGTGGGCCAGTTCCGCCCACTCCCACAACAAGTGCAAATGCGCAGGCCCGATTAAAGCTCCCTGGCAGCCCAGTAGCCCAACCGGAGCCCACAAAGCCCAGATCAAGAACTGGGTCGGGCTCACCGACAGCTCGCCACCCACCCGCTGACCCACAGATCCATCCGACTCACACCCTAACCCTACCCGAATCTCTCCTCCGGCGCCGCTGCTGCTGCTGCCGGTTCTTCCGAATCCCCCACCACGATCTCCTGTTCCCCCGATTTTGCTCTGGCTTGGAGTTCCTCAGCTGGCTTGCGCCTCCATTTCTTTGGGGATTTGAGATTCCTGGGAGCGGTAAGTGCTTCGTGCTGTTGTTTCTGGCTTAATTTTGGAGAATAATTTCTGTAGTTGTCCACTCTTGTTTGTTGCTAAGGATGGGTTCTACTTTGTGTTGATTTCCTGATGTGATTTGTTTACAGCAAAAGGTTTCGAGAGTTGTGGAGCTTGGAGTGTTGAAGTGGCATAGGAAATAGATGTTGGTTTCAGTTTCTTTTGTGCGTAAAACTGCAACAAATTAAGGTATGAAATTTTTAGTAAGCTTGAATCGAAATCTATGGCGATCAGCTTTGCACTTGCCACCTTCTTGTTCCACTCTGTGGTTGGCGTTTGCACGTATTGTTTCTTTGTACAAAATCATGCTTATATTATTTCTTGTTGAATGTTCTATCTTTAGGTGAGGTTGCCTGTTGTGCTGAGCTTTCTGCAGATATTCTTGTTGTTTCTGCATGGTGTTTTGCTTGTTTTTCTGTATTTATCCAGTCTGCAGTTTTACCATATGCTATAAAAAAATGATTATGTTGTAACATTCTGTAGTTATGGAACACATGGATGAGCATGACAGTGATGATATGCCAGTAGGGGCAGCATCCGATGGAGCTCATGCTGCCTTCAGATTCAGAAAGAAAAGGTCTAAGGTGTGGGACGAGTACAAGCCTATCTACGTAAATGGAGTGGTTCAAAGTGCGGAATGCCGTTACTGCCATAATCTAATGAGTTGCAAAGGTGCTGATGGACATTCGAATGGAACGAGCCATTTGTGGCGACACCAGAAAATTTGTCGAGCGAAAGAGGAATTCGATCTGAGCCAGCTACAGGATACGGATTCTCCGTATGGTACGTTTACTTATTTTCTTTCGGGCAGCGTGCTTTAGTTACTGATTAGCCGATTTTTCCTTGTATTTGCATATGTTAGTCAGGTTTGCTAGTTTGTGATTTTTGAGCAGTTTATTATTATTTGGTTACTAGTTGAATGCCCGTGCATTGCTACGGAACAAAAACATTCAACATACATGAATATGTAGGAGAGACATGTATGAATATGTAGGAGAAACACATGTCTGACAATTCATGAAATATTAACAAAGAAAAATATTTTATGATGGACGATTTTTAAGAAACAAACAAAACATTGTTGTAGCCTCCCAATTTTTTTTATTAAAAGAAAATTGAGGTAAGTCATCACTTCAGTATGTTCATCCTAACTCTTTTAACATGTATGCATTGCTCTGAAAATGCCAGTTCACGGCATACTACAGAGAAAACAAAACAAATATATATAGCAGCAACAGCAGCAGCAAAAGAGTCAATGGAACTAGAGGTGCTCAGCATATTATGATACAAATAAACATCATATCATCATCATACGTAGCAATATTCGCTTAACAGGAAGCTGTCATTGCCAATACTGAGATTCTGAGTACTTGAGTGTATGTGTATATGCATGCATGTGTGAGAGTAGTATATCGCCTCCCACATAAACCAATGGTGAGAGAGGCAGTCCTTGTAAACGTACTCCGATTTGATAGAATCATCACAGTAGCCTCCAATTCCTCTGTGTGTGCACATATGAATGTATAAATAGACGTACTGCTTCCTAGCAGACCGGTGGGAATCGCATTAAGAAACAAAAAAACATTGTTGTAGCCTAGGCTACAACCACTGTCTTCGACCACAAGCAACGACCATAGACTACGACCACGAGCTACGACCACTGGCTACGACCGCGGGCTACGACCACGAGCTACGACCACGGGCTACGACCACCATCTACGACCGCTGGCTACGACCACTGGTTACGATCACTGTCTTCGACTGCTGGCTACGACTATAGCACCTTGACTGTATCTCCGACCACAGGTCTTCTAGCATTGAGGTCGACTGTAGCTACGACAATCGACTGTTGACCACTGTAGCTACGACCACTGTTACAGTCTTTACGACTGCTCCCAGGATCTCTACCACCACTCTGTTGGCGTTACAACCACCTTCTACAACCGTACGACCTCGTTCAAGAGGCTACGACCACTTCCTGTGTCGTTACGACCGCTTTATAGGTTCACCGGCCACGCTGACGGTCGTTACGACCACGTTGTGACCTCCCCGATCACTGCTCGCTGCTTCGACCATGTAGTCGTAAACTTCAGCAGAAGTTACGACCACATTCACCCGCCGTTGCATTGCACTTCCTTCGACCACAGTTGCTCACCATAGTCGTAGCTCCTTACGACCATGCACTGATTTTGTCGACCACGTCGAAGGCTCTGTCGACTGTTGTAGTCGTAATGCTATACGACCACGTTAGCTGCTTCCCGACCATAGTCGTAACTCCTTTACGACCACGTCTTCGTCACCTGCGGGTACCTCCACTCGTTGCCGTGGTTGTAACTCCGTTTATGACCACGTTTGCGATCCTCCACTCGCTGTGGTCGTAAGTCGTTTACGACCACGTCAGCGAACACACGATGAACTCGATACTCGATAGTTTCCCAGAGCCAAACCGATCTTTCTTGTCTTCTTTATTTCTTTCTCTCAATCACATCGAGCGCTCTCTCTTGCCTATCGATCACACGGATCGCCTTAGCCTCAACTCTTGCCCTCTCGATTACATGACTCTGCCTTTTATACTCAAATGAGAAAAAAATGTAAACATGGTGGTTACATTGAGGTACCTGACATGTTATATGATTATTCATACACTTCGATCACACCTTACAAGTTACAATTAGTAATTATGAATGAAGTTTGCTGAAATGCTACCACAAACACCCATTTTGTTCCAACTCTAGAATCCAGATCTCTGTTAGTCGGCGGCTATTATATTACACATAAGATTCTTTTGCATTATAACTCTACGCAGGGATCGAATTTTAATCTAAACAGTTATGATTGTAGACCCTGCATAACGGATCGTTAGAGTATTATATTTTTGTTAAGGTCCACCAGATTGAGTTTTGGATGATTTAATTTTGGTGGGAATTTCTAGTATTTTTCTCTTTTTTCTCAGTTAGTATGGGAACTTTTAGACCTTTTGTCATCAGTTATGGACTATGTAGCACGGACACTTGGCAAAACAGCCGTATCCGTGTCTGACACCGTGTCGGACACGGATACGACACGGACACGTCTTCGACACGTGTCGGAGACGTATCGGCCGATTTTAGAATTAATTTTAATTAGTAAAATTCTCAACACGTGTCGGACACACTAAATACATGAATCGGACACGGTCTGGACACAGCCGGCCCATTACCCATAACGCACGCACGGCGTGCCTTAACCCTAACACACGCATCGCACGCATGAGCGGCCGAGCGCGTTATTTCCGCTGCTCCGCATCGTCTGCTCGCGCCGCTGCCCGCTCCCGCATCTCGCTGTCGGCTCCTACATCTCGCCGCCGCCCGCTCCCGCACCTCGCCGCCACCCGTCGGCTTCCTCCCCAAGCGCCGCTGGCTTCTTCCCTACTCGCCGCCGAATTCATCGCCAAGCGCCGCCGGCTTCTTCCCCAAGCGCCGCCCGTCGGCTTTTTCCCCAAGCGCCGCCAGCTTCTTCCCCGCGCGCCGCCCATCGGCTTCGTCCCCAAGCGCCGCCAACTTCTTCCCCGCGCGCCGCCGGATTCGTCCCCACGTGCCGCCGGATTCGTCGCCAAGCGCCGCCGTCTTCTTCCCCAAGCGCCACCCGTCGGCTTCTTCCCCACTTGCCGCCGGAACTCCCCGCGCGCCACCCACCGAAACATAGAAAATAATACATACATATATATATATATATATATATATATATATATATATATATATATATATATATATATATATAATTTTTTATTATTTAAATATAGCCGTGTCGCCGTATCGGTCTTTTTGGGAAAACGGCGAATTCCCGTGTCGGTGTCGTGTCATGTCGTGTCGACGTATCCGTGTCCGTGCTACATAGGTTATGGATCATATGTTGTGCTTTATGTCAGAAATTTTGCTGTTTGTCAGTTTGGTGTAAATTTGGGTGTAACAAACCATTTTCTTCATGACAAGCTGTATGTCTTTCATCTTTTATGCGTATTCTGACTAAACTATCCATACTTTATGCGTCGTCGTAGCGAATGACATTGACCCGCTGGACCAGATTCTTCCAGATTCACTTGACCAGATTCTTCCAGATTCACTTGACGACATAAACTTGGTAACTCATAGTGAGAACAGCAGATTCAGGTCAAAGGTGTGGAAGGAGTTTAGGCCTGTCTATGTTGGGGGGAAAATCCAGGGTGCTGACTGTGTCCATTGCCACAAGCGGCTTAGTGCAGAGAAAGGTAGAAGCCATTTGAACCGACATACTCAGTCTTGTCCAGCACGAGGTGATACTAGCATAAATCATCAGAAGGGTGGGTTTTTTCCATCCAGTGTACCAAGTTTGAAATCTAGGGTTCAGGACGAGCTTTCACCTGCCTTGACAAATGGTAAGGTTCAGATTGCGGAATATGCTAGCAAGCTCCTCAAGGGTAATAGCTCTGGTGACAGAACTCCTCAGGACCAGCACATTCTAGCTTTACCAGCACTAGACAACACGACCTCAAAGGAACAAAATACCTCATCTGCTCGTGCTGCTCCAGATATAAGCACCCGGAAATTTGATCAAGAAGCATCTTATCAAGAGCTAACTAGAATGATAGTTCTGCATGGCTATCCCCTATCAATTGTGGAACATGAAGAAATGCGAAGATTTGCAAAGAGCCTCAACCCTGTCTTTAATATGGCTTCAAGCATTGATATGGAAGAGTATTCAACTCTTTTATTTCAGAAAGAAAAGGCTGACCTTAAGGAAAAAATTACACTTTCATCCCGGCGGGTTTCCTTGTCAGCAAGCGTGTGGGTTCCTCATGGAGCTGAGCCCACAATAAAGTACCTCTGTTTGACAGCGCATTTTATTGATGAAGACTGGAAGCTTCAAAGGAGAATAATCAAGTTTGGTGTGTTTTGGTCCTCACCTTCTAATTTGGAAAGGATGATACATTTTAAGGAGTCTTGTGTATTAGACTCTGACAGTGGGCCATATAATGTCATAGGAGAAGCTATAAGAGATTGGAATCTTGATCCAAAGCTTTTCAGCTTGATATCTGTCAGTGAAATAAGAAACCATGAAAGTACCTCAAAGCTCAAGGACATGCTCATACGAAGAAACTGTCTTCCTATTAGAGGTGAGCTATACAATGTTGCTTGTGTGGATGATGTGCTTAACAACATTGTTTCAAAAGGGCAGCCGATGCTTCACCTTGTTGGTGATCTACTAGAGAGATTTATGCAAGCACATGCATCCTCATCGCTGACTCAGCAGCAACTTCTTGAAGTTGTTACAAATATGGGTTTGAAGTGTCCCCAGGAAGATGCGAAATGGTGGCACAAAATTTACTTCAGGCTTGAAGTTCTTCTGCATTTCAAGAAGGCATTTCCCTCTGAAGAATTGTTATCTGCAGAAGACATTAAGATCATTGAGTCTGTTTGCAAGATTCTGAGGGCTTTTTACCGTGCCATTGAAGTAATTTCTGGTCCTGTTTGCACCACAGCAAATATGTACTTCAATGAATTATGGAAAGTTAGGACGACTTTGCAAGAAGAAGCATCTACTGATCACACTGATGTTGCTAGCATGGTTAGGGAGATGCAGGAAGCATTCAATGAATATTGGCAAAATTCGTACTTGTGGTTGTCAGTACCTGTTGTTCTTGATCCCAGATTCAAAATTACTTTTATTGAGTTCCGTCTTAAACGAGCTTTTGGCGCTGATGCAACGAAGTATGTATCTGCCGTACGTGAAATAATCAGGGAGCTGTTTCATGAATATTGCAACCCTGTGGATAAGCCAAGTGTTCTCACTTCAAATTGTGAAGCTCGTGATGTTGAAATGGATGGATTTGACAGTGATTCATTGGAAGATTGGGATCAGCATCTTAGTGCACAAACAAGGAGTCAACTATTGACAGAGCTTGACAACTATCTTGAAGATGGCCTTGTTCCAAGGAAGGATGATTTTGATATTCTGAACTGGTGGATGAGTCATTCTACAAAGTATCCAACCCTCTCAACTATGGCACAGGATGTCTTGGCAATGCCATCATCTGCTGTTCATTGCGAGGCAGCATTCAGCAGCGAGGGGCCAGTAATTCATATGCAATGGAGCACGTTAAACATCAAGACAATTGAGGCGCTCGTGTGTACCCGAGATTGGATTAGATAGACTTGTAAGATCTGCACTTCGGTAGTCCTGTTTATTTCCCTAGTTGCTTATATGTGTTCCTAAAAAGAAGCATGTGTTTGTCTTCTTGGATCAGAGCTTATTTTTGCATCTTAATTCTTGAGAAAAAACTTGACAGCCACCTTTAATGTGTGCACAGTTAGAATGCTAGACCCAGTAGCACTTAGACTATCACAGCATCCATTCTTTCTTAGTAGATAGGTTCTGAAAAATAAACAGCAGTAGATCATCAGTGACTTACAAACTGAAAGATGTGCACTCTAGTAATAATTTTGAAATTGCTTTATCTTATGAGTAGGCATAATTCTGTTGTAAGTCGACTTGTTTACACCCTGGCTAGACCGCAAAGATAAGTAATAATAAAATCAAATAATTCTGCTGTATTCAAGTGCTGCTTAGTTCATTGAGTTGTGTATGCTAAGTCGCTCTGGGGATAATGTTCCCGTCAATTTTGCAGGGTATGTATCATGCCGTAGTGAACTACCAACACTGATCATGCTTTTATCAACAGAAGATTACATGCAGTACATACTCATGATTCTAACGTAGGATGATATTGTAAAGACTTATTGATTGCCCATTTGGTTTGTTGTATCCAACATCTCGCAGCTGCCGGTATGTCTCAGTATCTCTACTATTTTTCTCCAGATGTGTATATTTCTAGTCATGCGCCCTTCTGATAGAGAACAGAACTCGTACTTCTGGGTGTTCAGGTGTATCGTGCAATGTTGTTACTTGTGTTAGGACCTAGGGCTCTGGTGCAGATGTGTATGTACAGTGCCAATGATTTACTGCTTTAACCTGATTATGAATACTTTTGTAAATGGCATGGGAAGTTATTTGATGTTCGTCCAGTTATTTTCAGTTTATGGCTTATGACTTATATCTTCCTTCGAACAAACAAATGGAACAGCTTCTCGGCCGTCATTTCGAAGCGATTTATCGGGATAGCTTTTCAAAGCGGTTTATCGGTATTCAGTTTGTTTGTATAAGTGCTAGCACTAGTATCAAAAGCCATCAGCCGTAGCTGAAAAGAATATGGTCTTACTAGCTACTATTATGGTTTATGAATGTGCTGGGAGGGGTTTAGCTGTAAAATTTTGTGCCACCCTTGGGGCTGGCATCTCCATCATATGGACCTCAGATATCAGTAGGAACCGTTGGGCATGCAGAAATTGCCAAATTGGCATAGTATTGGGTGCAATTCCAGCCCAAAGCATAGAATCTGTGGTGATGGATTTGCCTTGTTTTCACCTTCCAAATACCATGCCAATTCCCTACCAAATCAAACTGTCTGCAACAACTCCGTGGTTGTCTCGAGGACAGAGAGATTTGTCCGAGGAAAGAGAAAGGAGATTACTGTCTGTAACCACCAGGGAAAACATTTTCAGGTAAGAAAAAATTTCAGACCCTTCGAAGAAATCCGAATTTCAAAATTTTCATTTTTGAGAGAAATTCAGTCAAAAAAAAAATTCAAAAATGCAGTTTGAATCCAAGAAACTCAGATAAACTTCAAACATACATCCCTTGCCAACACCGGAGGCCACATCCGCTCCATGGCCGCCTCCCTTGCCGACGCCGCCTCCAGCCTCCCCCTCCATGGGCGATACCATCTACGACACTGATGTACCGCCAGAGAGAGCACTCTTTGCGCGAAATTCCCCCAGTCAGATCAAATCAGATCAAACTATTGTATGTTGGAGGTGTAAAAAATTTTGGGAAAATTACAGAGAAAAAATGGTTGAGCGACTTTCATGCAGTCGCCCAATGGTTGGGCGACTGCACTCATGACCCCTATGAATGTTTTAAACTTTTACAATTTTGTAATTTTAAACTGGTAAAAAATCTGCTGGAATTGTAATAAAAGTTTATATCATTGTATGTTGGAGGTGTAAAAAATTTTGGGAAAATTACAGAGAAAAAAAAGAGATAGAAAAAAGAGAGGAAAGAGTCCATCTTTGCCGAAATTTGGAAAATACATCAAACCTTCGCTAAAAATAGTGAAAATTGGTGGAGCTGTTCTTCATACATCCAAAAGCTTCTAGAAAAAAATTTGAGAAATTCCGGCCATGGGATCAAAAGTTATAGCAGTTTCAATTGAGGTTGAAACGAATTCGAGTCCGTTTCCGACACACCTTCAGTAAAACGGTCATAACTTTTGCATACGGTGTCCGTTTTCGACGTTCTTGTACTCGTTGGAAAGCTAACGACGAGCCCGATCCAAAGAAAACAACCTGCTTACGCCAGTCGCCCTCCAAGACCTCGAAAATCTGTCATCTTTGGACCTAAACCCGCGTCGCAAATTTTTGATTTCTGTTTTTGCCTTTTCTCTTGGTCTTCCCTTCGGAATTTGGATTTTGCTTCAACTGAAAAGTTGTAGATCTCATCGAAACCTTTCAAATAAGTATATATAAGCCATATAAAACTTTGCTATTTTATCTTTTGAGACTAGTTTTTTATATTATATCGGTATATAAAACTTGTGATAGAGAGTATTATAGACGGTTTGTATGTACCGATCGTTCTACCGATTGTCTAACCGCTGGGCCCGTCGATCCTCCTCAACCCAATCCTAGCCCAAAGACATGAATTCTCAGTAACATCAAAATATCACTTACCATCGTATGTACCGATCGTTCTACGGTCAATCGTTCCTAAAAAAAATTTCAAAATTTTTTACACACCTACAACATACAATGAACATAAACTTTTATTACAACTCCAGCAAATTTTTTACCAGTTTAAAACTACAAAATTGAAAAAATTTAAAACATTCACGGGGACCTGAGTGCAGTCGTCCAACCATTGGGCGACTACATAAAAGTCGCTCAACCATTGGACGACTGCAATTAATCGCTCACCGGTTGGGCAATTTTCCAGTTGTCGCTGCTGGGTTGGGCGAAAGGCTCTAGTCGCCTAACCATTGGGCGACTTGAGCCTATTTTTGTAAAAAAAAATTCCGCGGATATATTTCTGTAATTTCGAATAAAAAATAGATTATCCGTACAAAAAATTCAAAAAAAGAATATCCAAAGACAAAAAGGGATATGCGAATGTATCTAAAGGTGGAATTCTACTGAAATCACCTATCTTACTGGTATCAAATTGAGTATGATCGACATCAGTTAAACGAATAATTTAGGAGAATTCCACGCATTAAATACATTCCAAACACGAGAGGAGTGGCTCCTTTGTATTTACGCGTAAAACCCATAAAAACATACGGATTCTGTGAGCAAATGTAAAGGAGCCTGATCCTACTTAGGCTTCATCACAGATGGTGGTGGTAGTGACTAGGCCACCTGGTCGGTGGTGAGCGGCGAGGTCAAGGACCCCGCCGCCGAGCTCCGCCGTGGAACAGGAGCGCCATGCCGCCATGAAATGCGGCGCATAACGCCAGTATGACGCACGTCCTGCAGGGCCCCTCCAGGGTCCCCGCGAGGACGGCGGCGGCGGTCACGGCCGCTGAGGCTACGCACACGCCGGCGACGGAGGTGTCCATTGATCGTTGGTGCAGAGCAAAGGCTGCCTCCCTGTCAAGGAACAAAATAAATCACCGGTCGTTAGAGAGAAGATGGCAAAGCAAGAAGGGCTTGGAATTGGAATGGAGGCACAACCAGGAGCGTACCCGGGGCAGGAACTGAGAACAAGAACCGGAGAATGGTTGGGATGGGGAAGATCGCCGAAGACGAGCGAGCGGAGCGATGCGTAGATGGAAGGAATGGTACATCTTTTATAGTTAAGCGTGGGCGAAGGCAGTACGTAAGAGCAAGTATAATAAGAGGCTGTTAGTAGAATGTATGCTGAGGTGGAGGAGAGAGAATAGGAGAGAGAAGAGAGGTGGGTTGTAAGTTTACAGCCAGCTGAAGCACAAGAACTAAGAAACTTTGTAAAAGAAAGAGGTGGGTCATACAGCCTTTAGCTGGCTGTAAACTACTATATGAATGGGCTGATAAGTGGGCTGTAAGCGTCCATACAGCCAGCTGAAGGCTGTATTATTAGCCTTGCTCTAAGGTAGTAAACCATTTTTCTATGGTTGATAGGGAAGCTGCCTCTGTGAACTGCATTTTCAAAGCAGCTGAGGCATTTCCAAAGCGGTTTTGCTATTGCACAGTCGACTAAATTTTTTTTATCTGTCAGTCATCTGAAGTTGTACTCTCAGTTATCTAAAGTTACAATGTACTAATTCACCTTCTCTTGAAGTTACACTCTCAATCACCTAAAATTATAATATTAAAAAGTGACTAAACATTATAAAAAAGCAATCGCCTGTATAATAATCACTCCCTTTCGAGGGGGGAGACTGGATGTGAACTGCATCTTCAAAGCAGATCAGGCATTTTCAGAGCGACGGCCGCTACCAGGGAAAACAAGGAGGCGCCCGTGGAAGGCTAGGTCAACCTCCACGTCGACAAGGAGCCAAAAGACGAGGAAGCAGAAGATGAGGAGCAACAAGACGAAGAGGAGCCGAGTGGCGGCAGAATTGGCTGTGGACCTCACTGTCAGTGAGAGGAACGTTGAGCAAGCCTGCACTTCCCGTCCAACACGGCCCACTTGTCAGTGAGAGGAATGCTCATACACATCGTCGTAGTAGCGCTGCTGCGACTGTTCTTCCATGTGTGCCACGTACTGCTTCCCCATCCATCGATGGCGCGCGCATGCCATTGCCCTGCAACTGCGACACTCCCTTTGCCACCTACTCTTTAATCCTAGTGTAGTTGTGCAGGGGATTGAAGAGTTGTTCTCCTCATCTGAGAGCACTTTGAAAAGGCCTATGATAAGGTTAAATGGCCTTTTCTCCAGCAAACCCTTCGTATGAAGGGTTTCAGCCATAAATGGTGCAGGTGGATCGATGGCGCGCGCATGCCATTGCCCTGCAACTGCGACACTCCCTTTGCCACCTACTCTTTAATCCTAGTGTAGTTGTGCAGGGGATTGAAGAGTTGTTCTCCTCATCTGAGAGGAATTATGGGAAAGAGTTCTAGAAATTGTGTGCTGACGTGTGGTGGCCTACTACTGGACTCCGCGGCAAGGCCGTGTGGTGGAGATATATGCGCATTGGCAGCTTCTTCTGAACTCTGAAGAAACAAAACACCAAGTGACGCGCGTGTCTATTGGTCCTTGTTAAAATCTCTTTGCGTGAGACTATGTGGAGGCCACGGCCACCCAATGTTATATGATGAGTATTTGATTTTATTGTGCTTCTTTGTCGAAGTTTGAGTTTGATTCTACGTCTATTGCAATATCAGGTTTTCGCTATTAGATGCTAAGTAGATTGACCAGCCATGGTTGGTGGCCTGACCATGGCGTAGTCTGACCAGGCCATGGTTGGCGGTCAGACTGGTGAGCGGTTGGACTGGTCATAGGTTGCGGTCTGACTAGGCAGTGGTTACACCGGCCCGTAGTTGGCAGTACATTTATTCCAAAGAGGTCCTTGTTTGGTTGCGCGAAGGATTTGAGAGTAGTGCAACCAGTTGTATGATGGCAGTCCAATCAGAGATGTGTCAAGCAGTCTGGATAGCATGGTTGGCATGGTCAAACTGGCTCCTTAGTTACCGGGGTTTGACCGGAATAGATTTCTTAGTTCTTTCTCCTATTAATATAGGAATTACTAAAACTTGTGATCCACGTAAAAATTAAACCATTGTAATTGGAGTTATGTGAACAGATGCATATATAGATGCTTTACTCTCTGTCTTTAATTGATGTAAGACTTTGTAGTATTTTGTTTTTCGAATAATGTACACCGGAAATTCTAGACTTTTTAACTTCTCCTTACATAAAATTTTAAGTCACAAGGAAGCTTAACTATTACTCATGATCATGCTTTAGCTAGCTATCTTGAGTCAGAAAAAGGCTATCTCCTCCACGAAGTCATGCTCCAGGAGCAAGATGATGTACAGATTTGGGGAGATATCTTTTCCAGTCAGGTAGATGATTTGTGGAAAGTCGAAACAATCGTACCGGAGCACCAACTTTTCAGGTACATTTTATGTCCTACTAGTTGTCTTTATGCTGAGCTATCTATTTTATACAGTAATGTATATGTTACTGTTACATCCTTTTAATCTATTGCTGCCCACCAAACCATAGCATGATCAACACAGCACCCATGTATCTTCTTCTAAAAGAGAAAGAGCGTTATTATTCTTCTTTTTTGAAACGGAAAAGAGCATTATTCTTAAGAAAAGAGCTGCATGATTTTGATATATCGTGTTAGTTTGTAACCATGTTTGATGCACCTTCGTTCTGACACTCACCAGGCTGCATTCTGTGTAGTAGTTTAGCTGTTCTTATTGTTCATTTTGCTTGAGTTGCCTTTCATTTACAGTTTAGTGTCATCATGAAAATCACCTGTGTAATTGCCTATTATGTTTATCTCTTTGCATTTATGGTAGCTAAGGGGAGACTCCAGTACATTGTATAAGATGAAGAATGAATCCCACAGGATGAGCTGAAACTCTCATCACCTATTTGTCATCCAAGTTGATAATGTTAGAATGATCTCAGGGGATTTGGCCCAACGGCCAAATCCCCCCTTGCTCGCGCCCTGATCGGGGGCGCCCAGCCCATTTGGCTGGTGGGCCCCTGTCGCCAGCGCCATATAAAAGAGGTGGGGGCCGGGGCGGCACGAATACCAAGGTTCACCGTGCCGCCGCCAGACCCACCGACAAACCCTAGACCCGATCTAAGAGGGGGCGCTCCAGCGACGGGAAGACCCACCGCCAAGGAGATCACCGCCGCTCGGGACACGCGCGCCGCCGAGGAGTCCCGCACCTCTTCCCCGACCGTCGCTGCCCGTGCGCAGAGCTTCACCGACGAACCGCGATGGCCGGCTCTTCATCCTCTACACCGGACGGTTGGTACCCCTCTCTCCCTCTCAGTGTATCACTCAGAATCCGAACCCTAAAGAAAAGAACCCGCTAGATCTAAACCCTAGGAGATCTAAACCTAACAATGGTATCAGAGCTAGACCTAAGGGTAGATCTAGGCGGCAAAGAAAAGAACAAAGATTTCCCCCCCTAACCCTAGCAATGGCAAAAGAAAGAAGAAGAGGGGACTCACGGTTGTGCCGCCGCTTCTTGTGGGAGCCGCCGGCGCCGCCGCTTGAGCCGCCTTGAGCGCGCGCCGCCGGGGCCGCTCCCTTTTGGGGTCGCCGCCCGCGCAGGCGCCACCGCGCGCTGCCGCTGGGGCCGCCGCGCCTCGCTGGGCCCTCCGCGCCGCCGTCGAGCCGCTTCGGGAGCCGCCGCGCTGCCGCTCCGCGCTCGGGGCCGTCGCGGCCGCCATCGCGTCGCGGGAGAAGGCCATCGCTCCATCCCCTCGCGGGACAGGGAGCCGCCGCTCCGATTTTTTCGCAAGGGGGCGGGCGCAAATGAGCTAGGGTTAGGGTTACCTGGTTTTTGATCGGGCGAAAGAGGCGCTGAGCCGTCGGATGGCATCGAACGGCTGAGGTCGCGCCGAGCCGCGCGGGCTTCTTTTGGCCCAGGCGGGAAGGAAATTTCCCAGCCCAGGCCCAGGTTGCGTGAGGCCGCTGGGCCGTCGCGTGCGTGAGGCCGCGGGCGCGCGCGCGCGTGAGGCGCGGCTGAGCCAGGCCGCCGTGGCGTGGGCCGCGGCTGCGCAGGCCGGGCCAAATGGCCGATTTGAACAGTAAAAACCGAAAATTGATGTTTAATGTTTTTCAGAAGTATTTTTTGATGAATTTGATTGAAATTTGATTCAAAATCTCTGTAATTTTTGCACCAACGTGTTAATTTTCCAGAGATTAAATGTGTACAATATAATGCTTCTGAATATTGAATTATTTTAGAATAATTACAGTTTCCGCTGCAAAAGTTAATGTTGATTGATTTTCATTATTAAATTCGAACCAACGGGAGAATTTAATTTTGGAAAAATAGAGATAAATCCCAGATAATTATGATATTGTTATTTTCTGACCAACGTTGATAATAACAGTATTATAATTTTTTAATTGATGTTTTGTGCATTATTTCTATTTCTGCCCAACGGTGTGTAGATTTAATGTATAAATAAAATGATTTAAATTGTATGTCGTATTTTTGACCAACGTTGGAAATAAGGCATATGATTTTGCTGTTACGTTCTCACTTTATTTGAAATATTTTTCAGGAGGATACAACTTGATGAGTTGTATCAGAGAGATCCCCACTCTTAAAGGAGATAATTATGGAGAGTGGAAAAAAAAGATAGACTTAGCGTTTATCTTGGCTGAGGTGGACTGGGTCCTCACTACAGCACGTCCCACTGAGCCTATGGCACCAGTGAGGGATCAAAATGAGGATGATACTGCTTGGCAGAAAAGACAGAGGGGTCATGCTCCCTTACAGATGTCTTATGACCTTGAGCATAAGAAATGGACCACAGCCAACAAGAAATGTATGGCTGTGATAAAGAACACGATTGAGCCTGCTATTGTGGGCTCAATCGCAGAGTGTGACACTGTCACAGAGTACCTTGAGAGAATAAAGAGTCAGTTTACCGGCTCTTCAAAGACTTATGCTACACAGCTGATTAAACAGCTTGTGACAGAAAGGTACTCTGGTGGTGGCAGTGGCATAAGAGAGCACATACTGAGGATGAGCAACTTGGCATCCAAGCTTAAACCAATGGATTTGGCTCTCAAGGATGAGTTCCTTATTCATTTGGTTTTTGCTTCCTTGCCTAAAGAGTTTGACACATTTGTTGTCAACTACAATATGCAGCCCGAGAAATGGGATTTGGAAAAGTGCATAGCTATGTGTGTGCAAGAGGAGGAAAGAATTAAATCCTCACATGGTGGATCTATCAACTATGTGAAGGATAACAAGAAAAAGAACTTCAACAGTACCTCCTTCTCAAAGAACAAGGGAAAAACCTCTGTCCATCAGCCTCAACAGAATAAATTTGCTGTAGACAAAGATCAGTGTCTTCACTGCAAGAAGACGGGACACTACAAGAAGAACTGTCCTGATTATTTAAAGATGATAATGGCAAAGAAAGGTGAGAACATTATTACCTTTATAAATGAATCCATGTATGTGCAATATTCGAAATCCACTTGGTGGATTGACTCAGGAGCAACTATTCATGTTGCTAATTCTTTATAGGGATTCCGTTCGACGAGGACTACGCAAAGAAACGAAAGATGCATTAAAGTTGCAAATGGAGTCCAAGCTGAAGTTGAAGCCGTTGGCGATCTTTCATTAGAGTTAGCTAATGGCTCAAATCTTTTACATAGAGATGTCCTTTTTGTCCCCTCTTTACAGAGGAATTTGATTAGTGTTTCAAATTTGGACAAAGATGGTTATGATTGTAATTTTGGAAATGGCAAGTGTGAAATAATGTTTAATAAAGAATGTGTTGGTCTTGCCATCTTACAGAATGAGCTTTATTTATTGTCACTTCGTGAAAATGTGAATTCCGTATGTGATGTGAATGAGCGTATATCCTCGCCTGTAAATGCGAACAGAAAACGAAAGAGAACTCATAATGAATCGTCGAAATTATGGCACTGTCGTTTAGGCCATATTTCGAGGGAGAGAATAGAAAGACTTGTTAAGAATGAAATTCTTCCTCTATTAGAGTTCTCAGACTTAGAACAATGCAGAGGATGCATTAAAGGAAAATATGTAAAGAAAATTAAGAAAGACGCCAAAAGAAGCACAGGAGTTCTACAAATTGTTCACACAGACATTTGTGGTCCTTTTCCTGTGAAAAGTGTGAATGTATATGACTCGTTCATAACATTCACGGATGATTACTCCCGTTTTGGATATATTTATCCAATCAAAGAAAGAAATGAAGCCTTGGATAAATTCAAGATATTTAAGGCTGAAGTTGAAAACCAACACGATTTAAAGATTAAGATAGTCCGATCTGATCGTGGGGGAGTACTACGGTCGACATACCCCATATGGACAAGTTCCTGGACCTTTTGCAAGGTTTTTACAGGAAAAAGGAATAGTGACCCAGTATTCTACACCGGGCGAACCTCAGCAAAATGGAGTAGCTG
Organism: Dendrocalamus latiflorus; assembly: GCA_017311315.1. Classification (NCBI taxonomy): domain Eukaryota; kingdom Viridiplantae; phylum Streptophyta; class Magnoliopsida; order Poales; family Poaceae; genus Dendrocalamus; species Dendrocalamus latiflorus. The sequence continues at coordinate 4,870,522 of CM029626.1, forward strand.
AAAGACGCAACCGTACCCTGATGGATATGGTGCGAAGCATGATGAGCTATTCCACACTGCCATTGAGTTTATGGATGGAGGCGTTGAAAACCGTCATTCATATTCTCAATAGAGTGCCTAGTAAATTGGTGCCCAAAACACCGTACGAGATGTGGACAGGAAGAGTTCCCTCACTAAACCACTTACGTGTGTGGGGGAGTCCTGCTGAGGCTAAAGTATTTAACCCAAACCTTAGGAAGCTTGATCCCAAAACAGTAAGTTGTCATTTCATTGGCTACCCTGAAAAGTCAAAAGGTTTTCGTTTCTACTGTCCGGACAGATATACAAAGTTTGTAGAAACGAGACACGCTGTCTTCTTAGAGGATGAAATGATGAGGGGGAGCATGGTAGCTCGAGAGATTGACCTTGAAGAGAAGCGGGTGTATGCGCCCACTCCGATGATTCAAGAGCCATTCTTCACACTACCTGCTGTCGCTGCACCGACGGTGCAAGACACTGTGGTGCCAGCACCTGTTATTGTTCCTCCTGTGGCAACAATGAATGATAATGAGGAACCTGTTCTTCAGGATCCTATAGAACCCATTGCCACAGATGAGGGGGAGCAACAACAGCCTCAAACAGAAGATGTACCAAATGAGGAGGCCCCGGGGAGGTCTCAAAGAGTAAGAAGATCAGCTATTTCTGATGATTATCTGATTTATCATACAGAGGAATTTCAAATGGAGGATGATCCCACCTCATTTGAAGAAGCCATGAGAAGCGAAAATTTCTCAAAATGGCTTGAGGCCATGGAAGAGGAAATGAGGTCCATGAAGACTAATAAAGTCTGGGACATGAAAATTATTCCTAAAGGAGCCAAAACAGTAGGCTGTAAATGGGTCTACAAGACAAAGCATGACTCCCAAGGGAATGTAGAAAGATACAAAGCGCGACTTGTGGCGAAAGGATTTACGCAAAGAGAAGGGATTGATTACAATGAGACTTTTTCTCCAGTCTCATGTAAAGATTCCTTCATAATCATAATGGCATTAGTAGCACATTATGATTTAGAGTTACATCAGATGGATGTAAAGACGGCATTTCTTAATGGGGATTTGGAGGAAAATATTTACATGGCACAACCGAAAGGTTTTGTCGTGGAAGGAAATGAAAGAATGGGATGCCGCCTAAAGAAATCAATATATGGGTTAAAGCAAGCTTCAAGACAGTGGTACTTGAAGTTTGACAGTACAATAAGAAAATTTGGGTTTAAAGAGAATGTAGAGGACAACTGTGTTTATGCAAAGTTTAAAGATGGGAAGTTTATCTTCCTAATCCTGTATGTGGATGATATCCTACTAGCTAGTAGTGATGTCAGTCTGCTAGTGGAGACAAAGAAGTTTTTGTCCTCAAACTTTGATATGAAAGATCTTGGTGAAGCTTCGTTCGTTCTAGGGATCGAAATTCACCGGGATAGAAACAAAGGGATATTGGGACTATCACAAAAGGCATACATAGAGAAAGTCTTAAAGAAATTTGGTATGCATAAAAGTAGTTCTTCACCTGCACCTATAGTCAAGGGCGACAGATATGGGGATTTTCAATGCCCCAGGAACCAGTATGAGATTGATCAAATGAAAGCGGTTCCATATGCTTCAGCTGTCGGAAGCTTACAGTATGCTCAAGTGTGCACACGCCCTGACTTAGCATTTGTTACCGGGTTACTTGGCAGATTCCAGAGCAATCCTGGAATAGAACATTGGAAATTGATAAAGAAAGTCTTGCGTTATTTGCAAGGAACAAAAGGCCTCATGATGACATACAGAAGATCAGATTTACTCCATATAGTGGGGTATACAGATTCTGATTTTGCGGGAGATGATAGAAAGTCTACATCCGGATATGTGTTCACTCTCGCTGGAGGAGCTATATCGTGGAAAAGCTCAAAGCAAACCGTTACTACATCGTCCACAATGTATGCCGAGTTTGTAGCATGTTATGAGGCTACGGGGCAGGTGAACTGGCTAAAAAAGTTCATACCCGGTTTAAAAGTGGTTGACGACATCAATAGACCACTTAAGTTGTACTGCGATAATGAACCCGCAGTAACGTATGCCACAACAATAAGTCAAGTGGTGCTGCCAAACACATTGACATAAAGTACTATGTTGTGAAAGATAAAGTTCGGGATCAAATTATAAGTCTAGAGCATATAAGTACCGCAAAGATGTTAGCGGATCCGCTTACTAAAGGCTTACCACCCAACGTGTTCAGAGAACATGTAGCCGGCATGGGTTTAAGGGAAAGCCTATGATTCCTGGACTAAAAGATGGCCCAAAAGATTAAAGTAACTATTTCAGAACAGAGAGGTGTATTGTAGCTGTTGAATCTATCGGCGATTGACCGTGACGATGAGACATGTTCTATGCACTAATCTGTGATGGAATGTGTAAAGTCAAAAGTAATTAAAGATAAAGTATAGATTGAGATCAAGGGGGAGAATGTTAGAATGATCTCAGGGGATTTGACCCAACGGCCAAATCCCCCCTTGCTCGCGCCCTGATCGGGGGCGCCCAGCCCATTTGGCTGGTGGGCCCCTGTCGCCAGCGCCATATAAAAGAGGTGGGGGCCGGGGCGGCACGAATACCAAGGTTCACCGTGCCGCCGCCAGACCCACCGACAAACCCTAGACCCGATCTAAGAGGGGGCGCTCCAGCGACGGGAAGACCCACCGCCAAGGAGATCACCGCCGCTCGGGACACGCGCGCCGCCGAGGAGTCCCGCACCTCTTCCCCGACCGTCGCTGCCCGTGCGCAGAGCTTCACCGACGAACCGCGATGGCCGGCTCTTCATCCTCTACACCGGACGGTTGGTACCCCTCTCTCCCTCTCAGTGTATCACTCAGAATCCGAACCCTAAAGAAAACCCTAGGAGATCTAAACCTAACAGATAAATCAAATAATAAAATACATGTAGAAGCATAAAGAGTATTGAGCTTTTTTGAAACACTGTGAATGGATTAAGAAATTATCTTGTGGATCTTTTTTTAATGAACCATAAATTAGTTGCTTGGACACTTTGGAGATTATTATCAATGGCTATATTTGGCGGTCTTAACTTTTGAATCATGCTGATGGGCACGCACATTTTGCATAACTGGAGGCAATGATGCCTCAATAGTGTAGTTCCATTAGTGCAAGGCATACTTTGTGGTCCAATGCCCCATTGTTCATGCATCCTGGAAAAACATTATAATTTGTTGTACCATAAATATAGCTTTGCTGTACCACAGATTTACATTTAATTTCTCTGCCTTTTACTGTTTTATAAGCTATTACTTTGTTTTGCGTAAGTAGCAAAGCTTTTCCCTTAAAATATACTGCCAATACACTAGATAGTTTTGTCACATTGTAAAGTTGTCCTATCTTGTAATTATGCAAGCTATTGCGCCATGAAAATCGGTTTGATTTTGGAATAGCAATTAGGTTTTCAGTGCTTAATGCTGAAACGAGAACGCAATTTCTTTCTCAAAATCATGCCAAAGTACTTCAGTATTCTCCGTCTAAAACACCTACTGAGATGAGTATTCATCTTGATTAGCAGATGCTGACAGAGAGTTATCTGAATCTTCTGATGTGTGCGTTGTTGCACGCAGTATGGTAGGCTGGCCGCTGGCATGTGAGTTACTCTTGTACTACACCCAATGCAGTGGAAATACTACTACGTCCCCAGGGACCATGAGAGGTGTTCCTCTGCCACTGCATGAGCTGGAAAGAGCTGACCCACTATTCAAGACAAGGTATAAAGCCACTCCCCACACAAGCACCGATACCAAATAAATGCACACTGTTGTTTTGCTGTATTTTGCCTTGCTATTTACTTCTTACCTTCTCCCTTGCCCACCATGGAGGAGGATGCTTGCTTGCTTGCTTGCAATCCATGCAGAATGGACAAGTATTGGAGTTGATCTTTCTATTGCAAGTGATTCTGATTCCCCAGATCCAGGACAAGTTGACTTCGGATCATTTTTATCACGACGACTTTTTGTTGCTGGTATTGGGTAGTAGTATCTGGATTAGAACATGGCCCACCAGAAGCTGGGTTGAAAGCTCTGTCATATTGCTAGCTGATTTGGATTAGACTGTCTTGTGGTCTTAGCTAGTTACTGCATCTCACTTCACTTTGTCTTCTTTCAGTTGATATATACTTGGTTGCAGCACATGAATCTAATCATATTGTTCAGAATACATTTTTCTTCTCCCCCCTTCAATTCTTGCTATATGTAAATATATGTCTCATTCAGACTACTCATTTCTTTTCTTTTTTGTAGCTTAGGAAGAATATCTGGTTTGCTATCATAATGATTACTCCTAGTTTTTGTAGGACATGAACCTTAATGACATTGGACTAGTGATTGAAGCACAGGCAGCTCATAAACATACCAACAAATCGGAGGGCTAATGATCCAAATACCCCCAGGATTTAAGTAACAGGTTAGTACATGAGCATGTGTTTTTCTTCCCAACCTCATTGCTGCAACTTTCAGTACTACCATACACCTCACTTGTGTGTATAAATGCAATATTTATATCACTGGGCAATAAGTGAGGATGTTGTATTGAAGTACCAAAGGGAACAATTTGCATCGTTAATGCTGCAATATTTATATCTCATTGGGCAATAACTGAGGATGGAGTATTAAAGTAGTGAAGAAACTATTTCGATTTTTAATGCTGATAAGCCTGCAAATTTAATGGCAGTATATCCTTTTTGGGAGAGTTGAAATACTACCCTTCCGAGTTATGGAGCAACTTAATTATAATTTGCGAGTGGAAGAACTATGACAATGATGCCTAGAGTATGTTTATGACCATAATGTTTGTTGGCATTTAAGTGTCATCTTGATTTAACCTGAACAAGATAACCTAAAAGGAAATCAATCTGTTGTTTCCGCTTGAATAAGCATTATGGATCTAATCCTTATAAACACTTCGAGTCATATTGTTCATCATGATTCATGACTACTTTTTGTCTGGATACTCTTTAAAGATTGGTATCATTGGCCATCACAACCTATAAATTCTACTCCTGTTCTACAAAGGAACATGCATACACAAAGACAGTTAATGAACCAACTGAGTAATTTGATTTTTAGAGGCATAATTAAGTGTTTGAGCCCCTAGAAGGCTAGGGGTGAGACATCATGAACCATTATGTAATTTTTACCGGTATGTATTCTCTAGGGGGGGGGGGGGGGGGGTTGTTACTACTGCAAAAACTTTGTTGTTAGCACAAGTACCATAGTGCTTTAGAGAAGAGGCTTGCATGAGAGAGAATTGAAGTTGGCATTTCAACATCAACAAACATATTAACACAAGGACATGGTGACCCACGTGTCAGTGTCAATGTCAAAGCAGCATTAGTGATGATCGTAACTTGCGTGATTTTGAATGGTGGCCCATGCATGTAGCGCTCCAACATGTGCACTTTTTCTAACCAAAATTATTTATCCATGATGAGATGATATCATCAACTTGGTTTTTAGATGCTCGATTTTTTTGGTTGTGTATTATACAAGCAAATCGTATGTTACTCTAATCAAGGATACGTACGAAGATGTTGTGACTAACGTTAGAACATATAGTGGTGACACTAATAACTTCTCTACTAAAATAGGATTATAACAAGGGTCAGTGTTGAGCTCATACATTTTTGCTCTAGTGATGGACAAAGTCACGCGGGACATACAAGGAGATCTTTGGTGTATACTTTTCATTAATGATATAGTGCTAGTTGATGAGAGTAGGATAGGTATCGATAGGAATATGGAGTTGTGGAGAAAGTCCTTAGAGTCGACGGACTTTAGACTTAATAGAACTAAAATTGAGTATATGAGGTATGATTTCAGTGGTGCCAAAGCAGATGATGGACATGTTAGCCTGGATAGACAAGTAGTGTCTAGAAATGACACTTTCGATATTTGGGATTGATGCTATAATGGGACGGTGAGATTGAAGAAGACGTGAGCCATAGGATAAGAGCGGAGTGAGTGAAATAGCATCAAGCATTGGGTGCCCTGTGTGATAAAAAACTCCCTTAAAAATTAAAGGTAAATTCTATAACACAGCGATCAGATCTGCGATACTATATAGAGCGGAATACTGGGCGACTAAAAAACAACATATACAGAAGATGAGTGTAGCTCTCTACTTAGATTGCAGGATGCAAGTTTAGGTTTTTTGTCCTGTAGGTTTTATTTTAAGACTCTTTTTTCTTTGACCTTGAGGAAGTTTCATTTCTAGTTTAACCCAACTTGTTTGAGATAAAAGACTTTGTTGTTGTTATCATTGTTGTTTTTGTTGTATTATACAAGCAAATCGCCTTAACCAAAACACAATTTTCAAGGTAGTTTTTACAATGTTTGCTATTATCCATTCTTGTGAAAACACCTAGTGTTTATACTTGATACAAATTAAACATTAGCCATGGACTACTTTTTATTTAGACAAGTACTAGTGGTAGAGGTTATGCATGCATCATTGGAGTAGATAATTCCTATTTGTGGGGCTCACTGTGGCCATGACAGGAGGAGGAATACATCCACATGTTTTGCCCTACGCTATTATTAACAACGGAAAAGGATGTATACCAATAATTTAGAGTTGGAGATGCTACTTGGCATGGGCTACATCCATGTGTATGGAAACCAAGATGCCTTGTTGTGCCAAAGGGATGGAGAAAGGGGCCATGTCTCATCTTCTCTAGAGTTTATATAGGAGTATATATAGGCCTTCTTCACCATTCAAGAATCCAATACTTGGAAGAAACAAAAATACTTGGAGGGAAGAAATTAATTCGTATTTGATCAAGTTGGCTGATCCTGGAGGATAGTTGTCACCATCGTTGCTATTCAGTGAGCCAGTGACGGTAGGCCTCATTAGAGGTTTTGCTCCAAAAGATTGGCATGTTTTGTCTACCATATGTTGAACGGCTTCGTACATGGGACATGAGTAATCATTATATATACTCTGTAACATTGAATTTATATGATATTAACAAAGGGAAAATACTGATTCAAGGACCACACAAGTATGATCGATTGTTCTTTGCCAATGCCCTATATGTGCTTGATTAAACTAAACCCCAGAATAGCTTTATGCAAACATATTATGGTAAAAATAATGAAGCCTTGAAGGTTGAAGTGCTAATACATGATTTACATATTTATATCTACCCCAATGTAAGAAACACTGATACTCCGCTCAACTGCTGTTTCCATATGTGATACATATCCGATACGACGATACGACACGATATGGTATTGGGAAGTATCGGTAGAATTTAATTTTTGAAATAAATAAAATTAACCCCGATACTTCGTCGGTACTTCCCGATATTTGTTAGCCCAAAACCATTCAAACAAAAGCCCATTACTAGCCCGGCACAATTGTAACCCTAGCAAAACCATATATGGCCGCCCCTGTCCACTCACTCGCCAACCGCTCCTATCCCTGCTCCTCTCCCTGCCGCTCTTGCCACTACCCCTCGCCGGCCACCCATCTCCTTGCTTGCCCTTCTCCGGCCGCCCTTCTCCCTGGCCCTTGCTCGCCCCTCGCCGGCCGTCCCTCTCCCTGGCTCGCCCCTCGCTAGTCCCTGGATCTCCCTAGCCCATGCTCGCCCCTTGCCGGTCACTCCTGGATCTCACCGTTCAACCACTGGTCCCTGGATCTCGCGCTGTGGTCCCGCCGTTCAGTCACCATCTGTCATCCCCTGGATCTCCCGCGTCGCAGTCCCGCCATTCAGCCGCCGGCCCACCATCTTGGCAAGTGGAGGTATTCATCGTTCAGCCGCAGTCCCACCTTCTCCAGCGCCAAGTTATCTCAGTTTCTTGCTCTCTCTCGTAGTCTCTTTATTTTTTATTTTTTAAATACATATATACTTATCGTATCGACGTATCATTATTTTTGCAAAATATCGTATCGCAGCATCACCGTACCTGTATCGTATATCACAGTATCCTAGACCCTAATTACAAGATGTACAACAATACTTTACTAACGTTGATTATGTATAGTCATGTACTCATGTTAGCTTTGGAATGTTACCTCAGAGAAGAACAGAAACTTAGCAAGAGTAAACAAGAAATAAGTCACACACATAGTATGCTAAAAAGGATGGCCATACAAATGAAGGCGAAATGGACGTGTATAAATTGTGACTTACCATAAAAGGTTGCATCAAAAGGTCAAATCCTTGTAGCTTTACCCTGTACAGGAGGTGAATTACAAATGTTCTTCATGCCAAGGAAAAAAAAGGCTGCAATTAGTCTTGTATCAATAACTATGCTTTGGCACTTCACTTTGTCAGATATTACCTTTGCTTTTGGAAAAACAAGAGACCATATGAGCTGGACAGTAGGGGTTCTTCTCAAAACTATTGATATTTGAAGTTTGCCTTGCCAAGTTAACCGGTCAATAAGTCCTGAGTTAACAAAGTTACACTATCCTTTACTTCTGGAGAGTACTTTTTATTGCATAACATGTTAAAGGCTAAATTATCCACCAAGTATGTTTTCTAAATAACATTTAATAACTTTCCATGTTACTCAAAATTCTTGCTGAAAATTTGTATGATTTTCATATATATTCTTGATCTTCACTTGATCACGCAGAGTAGGCGCTTGCTGCTGGTAGCATTGCAGTTGGGCTTCGACCAGCAAATTTTGGCAATTCTTTAACTTTGCAGTGTTGGCTTGGGCTTTTGTTACTCTCAGTTTTCAGTAAGGCTTATAATTTAGTAGATGTCCCCTTTGATGATGCTAGTCATTCTTTTTGTACTATTTAGCTGCCAACAATTCCTCTAAAGAATAGGTGCTTGAAATACCATGGTGTTTGCCAACTGTTCAGTTATTGGTTTTTAATGCCACATATTCAATTGGTTAGCTGCAAAGTATATGTCTTGGTATCAGCTAAGGCCCTGTTTGGCACAGCTTCATCAACAACTTCATGAGCTGTTGTGAGTTGTTTTTTGCCAAACACCCTTTTTGCAAACAGCTTCATGGATGAAGCTCCTTAAATCATGCTCTCACAAGGGAATGGGGTGGTGTGAAGCTAAAAATAGTAGCTTTTCACAGCTCTCTCCCTCAGGCTCGCAATTCTAGGAACCCACTGCCCTTGTAGTTGACAGAAATTACAGCACTTTGCCACTGGGTCCCCACGCCTGTTTCCTCTCCTCCCGTTCGCACTTCTCTAATGATTTTAATTTTTTTATTTTAATTTTTTAATTCATACTCATTCAAATATATTATTTTTTAATTCATATGACCATATACAAACATACAACTCCAAATGTTAGAACAAGTCAGGTAGACAGGGGCATCTTGGACAATTGCCCTCTTTCAGCCATGCATGAAGCTGTTGGTGAAGCTGTTTTGCCAAACAGTTTTTCAAAACAGTTTTAGCTTCACCGGTGAAGCTGCTCGTGAAGCTGAAACAAAAAAAAAACAGCTTCACTAGTGAAGCTGAGCTGTGCCAAACGGGGCCTAAATAGCAAATGACCGGCCATTGACATGGTTATTTGTAAAATGTTATATTTGATTAGTTCAGATGCAACAAAGATCATGACTGCCTGGGCATTACAGATTTGTTGTTCTCAACAACAAAGATGATTTATTATGATTTCTCATGTAGACCTGTTCTTGTTGTGCCTGCAAATCTTAACCTGATAGTAGAAGATGAGAAGGAAATGGTTAACACTCCTCTTGACTTGAACGAGACTCCGGGGATATCCATTGTTCTACCTCTAGAAATCAACAATGGCCCTGAACCATGCTTTGTCGACATGCTAAGACGAAACATTACCATTCATGCGCTCGACCAACACATGTCCAACTTAAGAGGGACTTAGTTGAGCACATTTGGCAATGGGTTGTCAACTAGCTTCATAATTACGCGTAGTTTACAAATCATTTGTAAGGCGATAAAATTAGTTCCATACTTCCATTTTAAATGTTTACATTTAGTTGAGCATGGTTCTATTGTAATTCCATCTTACTGCTTGTTATATTTAGTTCCATGTCTGTTTTATTGTTATATGCTTCACATAAAAGAAAACTGAACTTGAATAATCTTCCTATGTTTAGTGCTGATATAATTCCATTTTCCCTGCTTTTTTATTGATATACATGTCGATATGTACCACACAATCTGATATCGTTTCTTCTTTTGGCTCTTCTACAGCTGCTTGGTGTCCATGGCCTCCTTGCTATATTTTCGTGTTGGTATAATTCCATTTTATATATGCTAGAACTATTGTTAAGTAATGGTGGTTGTCACTTGCAACATCTATTTCTGTAATAGTTGCTTCTCCTATAGTAGAACTCGTGTTAATTAATGGTGGTTGATATCGATTATGTACAATGATCGTTATAAGTGCCCATTTTGTCCTACTTTCTTATGATAAGGACAAGGATCATGGTTGTGTTTATGATCAAAGATTTATAGAGCACATTAGAACCTTCAAACTATGCTTTCTCAATATACAAAATGGTAATCACCTTTTTTTTTGCATGCATCCAATCCTTCCGACGATGCTTCCGACTAAGCTTTCTCAATATACATCATGGTTAGTTTTTGTTCAAGTTATTTCTTCGCACAAACCTCTGTTAAGGCCAAAAGTGTAACACAAAATGCCACAAAGATATAGTCTAGTGTTGATCACTATATTTTAAATATATATGCAACAATTAAAAGCTTATGTGCTTTCTTATAGACAACTGAGTGGACATGTTATTGGAGAGGTTGTTTTTAGTGTTGTCTTTAGATGACGTAAAAATATTAGAGATAACTTAATAGATAAACTATTAGAGATGCCCTCAGAAGGGAGAAACCACCAAAGATCCTATTAGCATCAGAAGTTGACATGCGGTAATGGCTGTATAAATTTAACTTTGCATGGTGAGTCAACAGACAAATACTAGTAATGGTTGTTAGTTACTACAGGTCACATGCATTGTCCAAGTAAATTAGGTAGCAGTACACTCGTATGCTTTGAACTCTCTCCCGTCACAAAAATAAGTTGGTTTACACATCGATACATCCCTAAATTGTATCCCTAAATGACAATTTTGACCACTTAATTTTTAAAAATATATAGTTATAAAATATAATAAATTATATTACTACGAAAGTATTTTTTTAGGCAAATCTATGTGCATATCATTTTCATCTCTAATCTAAATATTTAAAAAGATATTGATAGCCAAAGTTTATGTAACCTAAAACAACTAACTTTTGTGACACGAGGGAGTATATACATCTTGGATTTAGGGTGTGCAATACTGATCACACTCAAATATAAATGGAAACTTAATATACAAAAAAAAAATCCCACACAAGGGGGAAAACGAGAAGCTGCAAAAATTGGATTTTATTTATGTAATCTCTTAGCTTCATAAATATTCACCCACCAAACCGATAGTCATACGCGATCTTTGAGTTGGGAGCATCCCACGATGATGATGAAATAGGTCGATCTTGCATTAATTAAATCGGCACTGCGTGTTTCACCACACGTACATACTGTAGCATGCAGCTAATGCTGCCATAAAATTAAAATGGAAATTATCATTCTTAAAACCCGGGGTCAGCTACTGTATTAGGCACCACCACAGACCGGGGTCTGGATAATATCATCTGGTAATCAAGGATACAAGAAACTGTGTGCAGGATTTAGCCACGAAAGTTAAGTTCGAGAGAGAAAATAATAGGTCATACATGTACAGATGTGGAGCACTTGTACACCTTTCAGTTTCACCGTATACGTTTCTTGTGGGAAATGTTACCCCCCCCCCCCCCCCTCTGCTGCCTGAGCAATAACGCTGCACCCTCTCTCAATAAATGCGATTGCATCCGCTCAACACTCCCCAGCAATAACTCCTCCCCGTCCGTCTCCACATTCTCTCCATCCGCCGTTCCCCTTTCTTCCCCTCTTCCTCCTCCCATGGCTTCTTCTTCCTCCTCCCAAAGATCTCTGCATCTCGCCGCTTCTTGCTAGCTCGCTAGCTAGCTACACATACTACACACTCCCTGCAACTTCTTGCATGCAATATCATGCTTCCTGGAAGCAGCAAGTAGCTAGCTAGCTACGACACAGAGATCGGTCATACATAGAACTAGCTGGTACACTTGCTTTAGATCTCACTACCTACTCTGCTGTTTCTTGCAAAGTTCTTGGCTAACCAACCCTTGCATGTGCTTGCCCTAGATCTGCTGCTACTTGTGTTGTTACGTGGCGTGCAAGCCGGCCAGTTGTGTGTATATATAGGCTGGCTGGCAGCTGGCTAGTACGTTCCTCTCTGGTTGTAGTACTTGTGATGCATAAAAATGGGAGGAGCTAGAGGGCAAGAAGTAGGGTTTGGGAAGCACTAGCTAGCGAGCGAGCCGGTACGACGAGTCGACGACCATGACACCGGCCAGGCGCACGCCGTCGATGATCGGCCGGAACGGCGTGGCGTATGGATCGCCGTCCGCGCTGTCCCTAAGCCAGGTATATACAGTTCAGAAACAAACTTGAGATGAACAAAATCAGCACCTTTGAGTAGTTTTGGAAAGAAAAAAAGAGGAAGTTAATCTGTGTTTTATTAAGTTGTTTGCTCTTTTGCTTTTGTTCTTGATTTGTTTGCTCATCTATATATATCCTTTTCTTTCTGATTAATTGCGGTGTGAAACAGTAGGCTGTGCATATATGCATGTATTAATTGGGCCAGCCATTCGAGGATTTGGACATTTAATGGAAAATGGGCAGTACTGGCAGGAGATACAAGGATAAGGAGCAACTATAGATCACATCCTAAACCTATGTAAGAGCCCATTAGAAATCAAGCAAGGATCATAGCCTTCTCTAGTTCTTGATCTTGCACGCTAGCTCTCTCTTTTTTTCAAGAAAGATTTTGCGCACACATACACACACAAGTAGAGAGGATTGTTTGTGCTTTCCATGGCCCTTTATTTTTACCATCTTACTAAAAAGCAGGCTACTACCTTTTTTGACAAGCATCTCCTACAAATATACAGCAGAACAATGGATAAGAAGAAAAGGTTATTGGTTCACTTCACCTTTTTATGCACCCTTATTACTGAGCAGAAGCAACTTCTCCTTTTGTTCCCAACCTAACCACTCCTCACAAAACCTCTTTTTTTAAATAAAAAAAGCAAAAAATTTCCATTCTATTTAGTCCCTAGAACTTTTACTCATATATGGTTATTGCTTTCTCGTTAGTTGTTGTGCAAATTTGTACTCCTAAAACCAAGTGATTTAAGCCACACCTATCTGAGTTGAGCAACTCTTATGTCGACTAAGTGATTTACGTGATGAGATCTTAATTTCTGACTCTTATGTCAACTGAAATTGCAGGCTGACTTGCTAGACAGCCAGCATCTGCAACAAGCACTCCAGCAGCAGCTCTTTGATCAGATCCCGGCGACGGCGGCGGCAGCAGACAGCGGCGACAACATGATCCACGGGCGGGCAGATGGGCTGGTGGACGAGTTCGAGAGCAAGTCGTGCAGCGAGAACGTCGACGCCGACGGCGTCTCCGGCGACGACCAGGACCCCAACCAGCGGCCGCGCAAGAAGCGGTACCACCGCCACACCCAGCACCAGATCCAAGAGATGGAAGCGTAAGACTTCCATGAACCCATAATTTTTTCTTGTTTCCCAGAAAAAGTTTTGACAAATTCATGTAAATTCGTGTGTAAATGTTTGTGAATTTTGATCAGTTTCTTCAAGGAATGCCCGCACCCGGACGACAAGCAGCGCAAGGAGCTGAGCCGGGAGCTCGGCCTCGAACCGCTGCAAGTCAAGTTTTGGTTTCAGAACAAGCGCACACAGATGAAGGTGAGGTCTCGACTATTTCGGCTTAAACTTTTTACTTCAGACTTATTTTTTATTATTTTTAAATTTTATCCTTTTCTACCTTTTTAGTTTTTTCTGAGCTTTTTTGCTCCTTCTTTTTTTCCCGTATTCATTTGCATTGTCTGTGATGAGCTAACATGTTTTTTCTATTTTTCATTTTTTTCAAATTTAGTTACGCCAAATAAGCTACCATTAGTTATAGTGGGCCTGTTCTTTTTGGCTGCGGCTTATGGCTTTTGGCTGAAATTTTTAAATTTTAGTGTTTACGGTACAGATTACGGAGAGATCGATACTCATTTGCAATTTTGGTTGGTACAGATGTTGGGCTTTTAACGTGTACTACGTTTAACTTGTAGACCCCATCTTGAGAAAATACTCCGTTTAAAAGTTAGGTACTGTAGCAGCTGCGAAAAGCCGGCCGGCTGGAGGCTAGCCGAACAGGCCCAATGTAATTTCAGCTATCTACAGTGTAATTTTAGCCATAAACCAACTTATTTTAGTTCAACCGAGCGGCACTAAGTCTAGTATAGCACTAGATAGAGTGTTCTTGGTAGCCTCAAATTAATATGCTTGGATAAGTTGAAAACACAATACTTGATTAAATTGCAATTCAAATGCTTAATTTCCCCGAATTTGCGTCACAACCTCTTCATCAATTAAAACGCTGCATTCATGGTCAGTTACTACTACTATATATGACTATTGACCACACAAGCTAGTTATTTGCAAACAAACAATTGCAGCTAGCTTTATGCATGCACACTGACATACTCCTCTGGTTACACAAGAGTGATGGTTTTTTATTTTTCGAAGTCAACATGATCATTTTGACTACTAAGTTTTATTAGCATATATTCAAAAGAAGTTACAAAAGTGAAATATTAAGTACTCCCTCCCTTGATTTTTATAGGGAAGTGCTAAACAATACTCAAGTGTTTTTTTTTTTGACTTGGAGCACTCAGCTTTTTCTTCTATGCATGCACCTCTTCAAAAAAAAATTATAAGTGCTTCGAACTACAAAAAAACACGCGAATCCCCCTTCTCCTATGTATACACCTATTCCAAAAAAAATATGAATGCTCCGAACCACAAAAAACACTCGAATCCCCTTTCTCACATGTATGCACCCTTCTAAAAAAATTTTAAGTGCTCCAAACTATAAAAAACACTCAAGTGCCCTTTAGACACCACCATTTTTATGAGGCACCCACGTATTTGAAGATTCAAACTTCTTAAACTTTGACCTTGTGACACAAGTGATAACATTGGATTCATATTTGAAAGCATTTTCTTTTATTATGATTTTGTATCTATAAACAAAGGATATGTTCTTTTGAGCTATAACAGATGACTTTTGGTTATAGCTGGTAGGTCTGATGAATAGTAATATGACTGATAGAAACTGAAGTAAAAAACCGGCTGAAAAACCAAATAAACAGAGCAAAAATATTGTAAAAGGGACTAGCGGTCAAAGTTTAACTATGGAGACCACACCAAGTTAAAAATCGCACCTTATAAAAATCAACGGAGGGAGTTTTTTATGACAAATTCACTCAAATTATTTTCATATATCCAAAGTACATTTTAGATATATCTTTGGTAAAAATTAATTCATTTTGACTGCACGCATGCATTCGAGGGAGTAGAGCGGAGATAATATGTATTGGGTGTGTATAGGTATCACTCGGATGTTTTATTTCTAACAATCATCCAAATCTTGGACCGTTGGATTAAAGATCCAATAGCCTCTTATTTTTGGAGGGGGGAGATTTTTTTTGGAGGGAGGAGATTGCTTTTTTTTGGAGGGGGGAGAATTCATGACCATTGTATCTCTAATCCAATGGACACAAATCTAGATGATAGTTAGAAAGAATGATGTTTATCAATACCCATATGTATTAGTCCAACCTTGCATAACAGGTCACGCATGTAACCACGTGATATGCATGTTGATGTGGTGTGCAGAACCAGCACGAGAGGCAGGAGAACGCCCAGCTTCGCGCGGAGAACGACAAGCTGCGCGCCGAGAACATGCGCTACAAGGAGGCTCTCAGCAGCGCGTCGTGCCCCAACTGCGGCGGCCCCGCCGCCCTCGGCGAGATGTCCTTCGACGAGCACCACCTCAGGGTCGAGAACGCCCGTCTCCGGGAAGAGGCAAGTCACATCTCACAATCACATGCATACATGAGTCTTGCTAATTACATGTGCATCATGGTAGATGCTGATCTTCTTGATGCAATTCCAGATCGACAGGATATCGGGGATAGCAGCGAAGCACGTCGGGAAGCCGATGGTGTCCTTCCCGGTGCTCTCCAGCCCGCTCGCCGTCGCCGCCGCCCGCTCCCCGCTGGACCTTGCCGGCGCCTACGGCGTCCAGCCGAGCCTCGGCGCTGACATGTTCAGCGCCGGGGACCTCCTGAGGAGCGTGTCCGGCGGCCAGCTCGACGTCGACAAGCCCATGATCGTCGAGCTGGCCGTCGCCGCCATGGACGAGCTCATCCAGATGGCGCGGCTCGACGAGCCTCTATGGGGCGCGCCCGGGCTCGTCGACGGCCCGAAGGAGGCGCTCAACGAGGAGGAGTACGGCCGGATGTTCCCGAGGGGGCTCGGGCCGAAGCAGTACGTGCTCAAGTCGGAGGCGTCCCGCGACAGCGCCGTCGTGATCATGACGCATGACAACCTTGTCGAGATCCTCATGGATGTGGTCAGTTATAACATCAGTGATGGTGGTGTCAGTATTAGTTGAATTTTGATAGATTGATCTGCTGATCTATGCATGTGAATCTGTGCGTGTAGAATCAATTCGCGACGGTGTTCTCGAGCATCGTGTCGAGAGCTTCGACACACGAGGTGTTGTCGACCGGCGTGGCAGGGAACTACAATGGTGCATTGCAAGTGGTGCGTGCGCATGGCTCAATCCTATCTAGTTCATGCCTCCATTGTTCATTGTTTCCATAGCACAAACGCATGAGTTGAGCTCGCTTATTGTGCACTCTGCAAGTATGTGTACCTCACCAGGGTTTAATCTTTCGGATGCAAAAAATTTTCGTCCGCCGGCGAAAGGAACGAAATAACGAAATTTCGTTCATTTCGTTCGAATTTCGGACGAAAAAATCAATTTTTTGATGAAATTTAACCAAAATTTGAGAATTGAGATAAATACCTTCCCATGCCGCCCTTCCTCTCCTTCGACGCCGCATCTTCATGTGCTTCCACTCGCCACCGCCGGCCGTCCACTCGGGGAGGGAGCTGCGCCGCCGTCGACTACCGAGGTCCGCCCGCCGCTCGGAGGAGATTGGAGATGGGGATGGCCGCCGCTCTTCTTCCCCGTGGAGGATGGGGATGGCCGCCGCCCGCCGCCCGCCGCTCGGTGAGAAGATGGGGAGGGAGAGGGATGCGATTGGGGAGCGCCGGAGCGGGGAATCGCTGGGGATGCGATTGAGGAGTGGGGAATCGCTCCGTGAGAAGATTGGGTTAGGGTTAGCGCGAGTGCGGCCTGCGGCGTGGGGAGACGACTGGTGGGCTGCGCAATTGGGCTGGGCGTCGTGCGTGCGGCTCGCCCGGGCCGACTGCAAAATCCAAATACGTCCGAAATATTTGACCGGAACGGGATAATTTCGCCCAGCACCGAAAGGACCGAAATTTCGGCGAAATAGCGAAATTTCGGCCGAAATTTTTTTCCCTGTACCTCACCACTGTAATGCTGTTGAACTTGCAGATGTCAATGGAGTTTCAAGTGCCGTCGCCGCTGGTACCGACGCGGGAGAGCTATTTCGTGAGGTACTGCAAGCACGACTCTGACGGGACATGGGCCGTCGTCGATGTCTCGCTGGACAGCCTCCGCCCTAGCCCTGTCTTGAAGTGCCGCCGCAGGCCATCCGGCTGCCTTATCCAAGAAATGCCCAACGGCTACTCGAAGGTGAATTCCATTGGAAATTTCTCAATCGATTTACTGTGCTACCGGTTTTACCGACGACAAAATCAACACTGTTAGTGTTCTGTCAGCAAAAACTCTTGTTGATGGCAGCATGCTGTCGCGGCGAAGTTTTACACGTTTGAGTTCTTGCGCATGTAGGTGACCTGGGTGGAGCATGTAGAGGTGGACGACAGGTCGGTGCACAACATCTACAAGCCGCTGGTGAACTCCGGCCTCGCATTCGGCGCGAAACGGTGGGTCGGCACGCTGGACCGGCAGTGCGAGCGCCTCGCCTGCGCCATGGCCAGCAACATCCCCAACGGCGACCTCGGCGGTACACACGAATCACTCCTAGCTACTCAATACAACACAATGGAAAACGCAATTAAGATTGTCGCGACATATATGTGATTAGTATCTATCTGTATGCATCTGTGGACGATGATGTTGGACACAGTGATCACAAGCGTGGAGGGGAGGAAGAGCATGCTGAAGCTGGCGGAGCGGATGGTGACGAGCTTCTGCGGTGGCGTGACGGCGTCCGTGGCGCACCAGTGGACGACGCTGTCGGGCAGCGGCGCGGACGACGTGCGCGTCATGACGAGGAAGAGCGTCGACGACCCCGGCAGGCCGCCGGGCATCGTCCTCAACGCCGCCACCTCCTTCTGGCTCCCCGTCCCACCCAAGAGGGTCTTCGACTTCCTCCGCGACGAGAGCTCTCGCAGCGAGGTGCGCCCGTCACATTGCCGACGCTTCGCTACTTTCTCCTCAGGAAAAACGTGCCATTGCTGGGCGAAGTGTTTTCTTGACGAATTTTAAATTTTTGCAGTGGGACATTCTGTCCAACGGTGGCGTCGTCCAAGAAATGGCTCACATCGCAAACGGCCGCGACCATGGCAACTGCGTCTCGCTTCTTCGTGTCGATGTAATTGCTTCTCGTCAATCTGATAATACGTCGTTGGTTGTTCATCATTTTTCCGTAAGACATGCATCGTATAATTAATATTTCTTCTCAAATTAATGGTATATATGTGCAGAGTACAAACTCAAACCAAAACCAGAGCAACATGCTGATCCTGCAAGAGAGCTGCACCGACGCGTCGGGCTCCTACGTCGTCTACGCGCCGGTGGACGTCGTGGCGATGAATGTGGTGCTCAACGGCGGCGACCCCGACTACGTGGCCCTCCTGCCGTCGGGCTTCGCCATCCTGCCCGACGGGCCACCGGGCACCGTGCAAGGGGGAGAAGCTGGGTGCGCCGGGGACAACGCCGGCACCGGCGGGTCCCTCCTGACGGTGGCGTTCCAGATACTGGTCGACTCCATCCCGACGGCGAAGCTCTCGCTGGGCTCCGTCGCGACGGTGAACAGCCTCATCGCCTGTACCGTGGAGCGCATCAAGGCCGCCGTCTGCAGGGAGAGCAATCCGCAGTAGCCCGTAGAGATGTTCGTTCACATGCTTGCAAAGGTGCATGTCTATATATCTAGAGTTTCACATATGCAGCATACAGTTAGTTCCAAGGATTTTCAAAAATGGATTTTGAAATTTTACCGGAGGCTGGCAGGATGGTAGGCATGGTTATCAAAATCAGTGAAAATTGGCTCTACCAGTCACCTCCACTCAGATTACAAACCGGTTTTAAAATTTTCGCTTTACACCGAGATAGTCCGATTTATGAACAATTTAGAAATTTTGATTTGAAATTTTTTGCTCTAAAACCACCAAAATTCTAAAAATCGGCCATACCGGTCCTATCGGACCTTCCGGTAAAAATTTAAAACCGGTTTTGATAACCATGATGGTAGGTAACATGACGGTTTCTTGTATATTCCGGTTTTCTATTTCCTTTCAGCTTTATATATATATATATATATATATATATATATATATATATATATATATATATATATATATATATATATATATATATATTTCCAAAAGTATTTTATTCGTTTGATCTTCCACAAGCATTTATATCAAGATCTGGTTAAAATTATCTAGTTGATTACTGCTAGTACCGCACGACTTTTCAAGCACTTTCTTGATGTGCTTCTGCTTTTTATTGGCATGCTGTGACAATCCCTGTATGTTTGAAGTTTCTTCAGGAGCAGCAAAATTTTGGAGCTTTCGTCAGTGGGGAGTCAAGAACGCACCTCAGACTCTCCTTGCCATGTGGTGCTCATATCATACTAGTGAAGATTTCGCGAGTAGCTCGGCGCTTGCCGGAAAAATGTCGCCGGAAAAATGCGTCACCACCGTGCAAGGGGGGATGGTTCGGGCATTGACTTCCACCTTCAATATATTTCGCATCATGAATGGATGCTGCAGTAGTCATGTTGTTCTGAATTCTCTTTGTTAGGGCTCATTAATTTTTCTCTGCCAGGGGTTATAAAGACCCAATTTGATCTGTACTTTGTGATGTGTGTCTACTGTTGTTTCAGACTTAAGGTGCCTGCCTAGCTAGTAGGGGTTGGAGGATAGAGATTTGTGTCTCTTTTTTATTTACAAATATTTGTAGCCTTTTGGTGTTCGATCGTAACTGTTTCAGTCTCAAATGTGCCTGTTGTACCTGTAGTTTTTGCTACTTAAGGCCCTGTTTGGAATACGGGAATTTTTCCCGATTCCTGCGGGAATTGAACTGTTTCCTGCAAAATTTCTGCAAAATTCCTGTAAAATTCCTCTGTTCCAAACAGGCCCTAAATGGTGTGGTTTTAATCTCTCGGTTTCCAGTTGTCCCTAGTTAAATGAACAGCTGAATTCCTACCTGCCAGAGAATGCAATGCTGTGAGATTACTGCAGTGTATAGCTTTGGACACATATCTATGCAAATGACACATTCAATATCAGGCATAATAGTGAAATTAGGCAAAACTCGCAGATATAGACCACATTACTTCCTCTTCAAAACAATGTGTGTAACAAGCACTCATGTTACGAGCCCCGCATTTCAAACGCATTACAATACCTGGAAGCCATGACAGGGCAACTCTCAACAAACGTCAATTGGACAAAAAAAAAGGCATTGCGTGATTGCATTCATTGAACAATGTTAATTAGGACCCAAAGAAACTTTTGCTTGCCATCAGAATATCAGGTTCGACGCTTGCCCTTGGATATAACTCAGTCGCAGATAGCAAGATTTACCACTGATCACCGGCTCACTGAAGAGCAGAGGAGATATACTGAATCAATGATCTTAACCGTCACACTTCGATGAACCCAATAAGACTCCAGCTTACACTTCCCAGAACACACATGAACGCAATAAACTGGTAGTTCCCGGTTGCATCAGGATAAAATGGAGGAAAAAATGCTAAACGATGTTACAACATTGGAGTTTCAAAGAACAATTTGTAACATCACAATTTCGAAAACGAAGAATAGGAATTAAGAAGCACACTCATCTGAATTTGGCATGCACAAATACATCTACCGAGGTGGAATAAGGCTCCGTTCAATTCACCTTTTTCTGATGATTTTTGGATGACACGGCACTGTAGTGGATTTTGATTTTCAAATTTTTTCGGTTACCAGCCGGTTTTTCCGGTTACCGGTTTCAAAACAGCTTAAAATTTTAATTTTAATTTTCAAAGTATGACTGGTTTTTTGGCCATTTTTCCGGTTACCGAACAAAGGGCGGGTTTTCTCCCGGTTCCGAGATTTGTATCCTTGCTACAGACAATACAAAGGAAAAAAGAAAGAAAAAACCACGTTAAGAAGCCAACATGTTCTAAACGACTTTTGGTTTCTGGAAGCTAAAAGCCAGAAGTCAAAAGCCGTTTAAGGCCCTGATCAATATGGTTTCAACTTCTGGCTTCAACTTATTTTTGCACTATTCATAAATTTCGTCTTTTTCTGAACTTTTAGCTTTTTTTAGTTTGTTTACCGGTTCTTTTTTTCCTCGTATTTGTTTACATTATACGTGATGGGCTAACATGTTTTTTCTATTTTTAAATTTTTTAAAATTTAATTATGGTAAATAAGCCTCTGTCAGCTACAGTACTTTTTTCAGCCAGCTACAGTGTTTTCAGCCAAAAGCCATGAGGCTTTCAGCCGAACCGATCACCACCTAAAACAGGGCCTAATACAAGTGACCAAGAGTGATTGTCAGAATACTGTTTCAATGCTCACGCCTTACAACGAAAGAAAAGATTGATGAAAAAACAACCGAAGCAATAAAAAAAGATTGATGAAAAAATAAACGCAGCATCTAGCTCCTCCATCATCACTCAAGGGAAGCTGCTGACTGATGCCTTCATTCTTGGTCATCTTGCATGTCCTTGCGATTTTTTGGAAATTACCAGCCAACTAGCAGACTGAAATTATCCTGCATGAGATAAAGGAGAGGAAAGAAACAAGAAAGAAAGATATTGTTTTGCATGTTCAATTAAGTTATAGTACATATAAGTCCGTCCTGAACTATGCTGCCTGTCATCCTAGACATGAGGCTTCAATATAGATTATAGTAATGTAAAAGCAGCACGCTCCAACTGTGAAAGGGACGAAATCACGAAATAATAGAACACGCACCAACAGTGAAGTGACTGTAGAGAAAATTACTCATGCTCAATCACTAGATTACACAAAGTAAGTTTTACACTATTGTCACATTAACATTCTATGCAAACTGTGGCCGTTAGGTGAGGGAAAAAGCTAGGCATACCAAAATCTGATCTCCAGTAGTTTACAGGTCTTTTCTAGAGCCGCAACCAAAGAAGTTGAAACAAATGAGGCAAGAGTTCCTGCAATTAAAGTTGAAAATAGTTAATTTCCTGCAACAAATCAACGTAATTATTTCTTTGAATGATGCACTTCTAAGGGAATTTTGTTAAGCATTCGATGATGGCAAGCTTTGCACTATCTGTTAGAATAAATACTTGAAGGAATATAACAAAGATGCATAGCTGTATTGCTCATATGGACCATGAGTGTCCTCTTATACAAGAGTACCCCCGAAAAGCACAATCGTACTTTTAGGGTAATAGAACTTTCCACATAACAATGACATTGCTAGAAATCAGTTAAAGAAGGTGATTAAAGTTGAAATCATCACATTCTGCTGATATTAGCACCAAAATACATTTTTAAACAACCACGATGATGGTAAAAAGAAAAAACCAATGCCCCCATTTTTCATAGGATGGTCCATCATATACCATATTGTTCGTGGGGGTGGGGGTGGGGGGGTGGGGCAATAAGGCTTTGTTTGGGATTGCGGTGGCTTTTTAAAAAAGAACCTTTGTTTTCTATTTTTTTCATGTAATAACTACTTGAAAGTATCTTTTTGGAGACATAACAGCAAGATGTTACTGGGATAGGTAAACATAACTGCAACCATCCATGACACAGCAATGGCAAATAGGCACTAAATAGATCTCAATTTAAGAACATTACCAATTAGTTACTGATCTTCCGATTTTTAATTACTACTGTCGTCGAGGATTTTACTATCCAAAGAGGCAAATTTTGAAAAGTAGGAAAAGGCGATGTTATTGATTGCAAGAAGTAATCCGAGGTTTAGATCAGTTAGGGATTTTAACATTTACACAAGCAGAAATATAAGTCTTTAGTGTCATGAGAAGTACAACCTATCTTCCATATAGCAGTAAGTGAGCAGTCGCACCACCGCTCAGGGCTTACATGGTATTTGTGGTTGTATGTAGTTTACCTATTCCATGAACAGACAATTACAAATACAATATTGGCATACATGCCAAATGTTAACACGAAAACAACAAACGGAATACCTTGAGCACTAAAATATTACCTATACATCGGTAAATAACAAAAATGAGCAACATAGCGCGTATTAGTGTCACTCTGCAACATAAAGTGCTATATTTCCAGCAGGACCAACACATAAGAGACCGACCAGTATAGCAAACCGATAGACCCACGGCTAATACTTACGAGGTACACGAGTGGTCTAAGTAGCCTCGATTTAAAACAGTGCTCTGACACGATGCTATCCATTTAGTGTAGTACTACCATACATAACCTGAAGTAACAATTGCCTCTCATAACACTACTAAATGAGCCAAGCAAACGTAGATGGTCAAGTCCAATCTTGCTTGAGGCACAAAGTGATCCATAACCATGTGTGATGTGTTTAACGCAGGGACAGAATCTCTATTTGGTTGACCTAGATATAGGTATTTTGTGCCAGGAAACATTTGGAAGGATCATGGCATGATAAAACAGAAATGTAGTGGTACGATTGACAACTTATTTAATTTGATGCCCCTTTGAAAGAAAGCATTGGAACAGTGTTATTAGCAGCTGCATTCTGTGAAACAAACAAATATTATTTCTATGATGGGCAGACATGGCAGTTGCACAGGTTAGCGGGGCCGCAATTGCAAGTATGGTGAATCACAAATAGACATGCACCGCAGTAGACTGAATTAACCCCTAAATTATACAAACTAGACCAAAGCCTGCCCAATGTTCTGTCCACCCTAGATACAAAAAGATCAGAAATCTTAAAAGTGTGGTCATTTTAGTGCACATTACCATCTATGCAAATAACCGTCACATGAAATGGTGTATGCTAAATTTTTGTTACACTATGCACAAGATCACACTACTAAAACAAGCACATGCTCACATATCCATTCTAAATGGACCTAACGAATCTTTTAAATGGATAATTGACCACTCAATACGAGAATCAAGTACACCAGTAGAATTGAAAATTTTACTTATAGGTTTTATGAAATGGTTCAGTATGACTTTAAGACCAGGCAGACTTTAAAATCAGGCACCAAAGAGAATGCCCCCCAGAATATAGGTAACAAACCATGTTAACAATATGAGTACCAGAGAAGAGACAGAAATACCCAAAAATACTAACAAAGAAACAGTAACATACAATAATAGAACGAAAGAGGTGTCTCCCAACCAATAGAGAACACTGCTCCATAAACTAATATTACCATGATCATGGAAATTGCATGTTTCCCTAAATCAACTTAAAGAAGTTAGCGTCACATCCAGCATTATTATATAGTCAGATGATATTAATATCATAACAAAATATAACCGAAGCTAAACACATGTTGGGCTAGCATACAGCCATTAGCCATATACTAGGAACACGCTCAATTGTAGTGAGATTCTCGAGACACGTCATGTCTTCTCCAGCTTAAATTTTGCACTTTTATTGTTGAAAATGAAATGCACAGATACTCACCAGCTAGACTCGCCTAAGTACTGTTGGGCCTGGAACGACATTTAGCATGGACAATAGGTCCCAACTGCGACCTTTCCAGACCATCAACATTACCATCCGGCGCATTCATGTAAACTGCACCTTTGTACATCCACTCTTCAGTTTCATCACTGTAGAAATCCTCGAATTGCTCTTGACATAAAGCACATGCCGTTTGGTCCTCATCTGCAGGAACAGCCATTTCTTTCTCTTCCTTACTGTCTGGGACTGGCTCTGCAGGCTCAAAAGAAGGAACTCCATTATTTCCTACTGCTTCTGCTGCTCTTAACCATTCCCCCACAGTGACAAAATATTTACGTGAAGACTGCTTATGGTTCTTTGAATTTCTGTTTTTTGTAACATGCCAATCCATGTGAACACTGTGCTCTTCTTGACATTTAAAACGAAGGCCACAAGTTTTGCATTGCCTCGGGAGATCCTGATACAAAACATTAATGACAGACTCGTTTCGTACTTTGAGGTCTACACTGAAGTCAACTCCAACAGTGTCCTAAAAGAACAAATTTACATGTATAATGAAAACCATTGAATTAACTGCGTGCATATTAACAGAATAATATTAGATACTGGCAATGAGGTGCACACATGCATGAGAAGTACCTGAGGTTGGCTAGGTGGTTCCAGTGAAATTAAACCCTGCTGCATAAGGTTACTTAACAGTCCAGAGAAAAATGTTGTAGGGCCACCAACTTGTGATGACGATGGACCCATCTGCAATGAAGCAGGAGGTGGTCCAGGGGGTAATGGTGGCAGAGCAAAACTGGGCCTCGACGGCACGGCATACGGTGGCACAGTTGGTGGTACAGAAAAGGAGTTCCGCAGAAGTGGAACTGGTTGCATTGCTGCACTACTTCCTTGTCCTTGGAATAAATGTTGGGGCGGAGATACAGACATGCTGGGCGCAAAGCTTCTAAATGACTCCTGAAGGTGAGGATGGGGATGGAACTGCGGTGGATGATGGGGCTGAGATTGGTTTCCCAAAATTGTACCTTGATTTTGTTGACCCAATGACAACAAATCTGGGTGCTGATATGGTAGTTGAGCTAAGTTACCAGTACTTATGGTTTTCTGGTCAAAGGCATCATATTGATGCCGTGGAACAAATACAGATGAATTGGCTCCTTGGCTAATAAATGGCCTAATTTCTAGACTATCTGCTGCATTTCTAACATGCTTTGTATCAGGTGGAATTGGTGGAGTATGATAAAGAGGCGGCCATTCTATCGGAGCAGGAGCAGGTGAGGACCTGTGCTTCTCCATCAAGGGTATATCTACATTCAAAGCATCATATGTACCACCAGTGGCCAACCTCTTCACTGGTATTTCACTATCAGTAGGCAGTGGTATCCTATTCAGTGTTGATGCAGGTTGACGTGCTTGTACTCGCAATGGCAGACCAATAGTCTGCTGCCAAGGTGGAGCTGACATTGTAGGAATTCTCCCAGGATCAAGGGTATGTTCAGAACTCTGATACTCTGGAAAAGCTCCATTCTGAACACCAAAATTGCCTGGATATCTCCTACCAGTGGCCATGTCAACAGGCTGCAAAAAAGGCCATGCTATGTCAACAGTAATTAACGTACATTCACATTGATACAACATTGCAAGTTGTTTTAAGTTGAACTTCGTATGAATTTCTTTCGGTGCAAGAATAATAAAATGTTGAAAAGTTGCAGTTAGACGTCAAGGCGATGAAGTGGTGAAAGAATGTATAGTGTATAATCTTCAGAGTTAATCTTCTGAAGGCTACTGGGGAATCATGTGCTAGTCCTACACATGGTATATGCGCTCTTGAAAATTATTGAAACCTCTTCGTAAAAGAGTGCATACATTCCGTAGCATCCAAGTTCTGAAATTTAAAGAAACACAGTACTAAAACACTGTTGCACTGAAATGAAATGTGAGTTTCTACCAGTGACAGCTTTGGACAAATATGTAACTGTCTAAAGGATGAGAGTCACCACACAAAAAAGGTATGGGCAAACACAATATAGTTAGTCTTTTCGGTCACAAAGTGTCACCATGGAATGCATGTGATCAAATCTTTTAAACTTTTACCAACAATATCATTGTAATAGACTGGCTGCCTGAAATCTATGAGTATATTTGCAGCAAAGAATACTTTCCTAACAGTATATATTATTATATTTTACAAATACATTACAATAAAAGGCAGTGATCGAAGTTGTATATTGGAGACAGTGAGAAAGTACCCAAAAAAACACATTTCGGTGAAAGCAGGGAGTAAAAGATCAACAGAAATTATTTCACAGAATAGTAAAAGTGGTAAAATGGCACAAGTGTTATATTACTATTCATCATAATTACAGAGAGATCAGACAAACATACACCAGTAGCAGTAATCCTGTCTTCAAGATTTAATGCTGGTCCATCAACTACTGGTCGAGGAGCTTGGGCTGGCCAACTGTGCCTCCCAATATCAGATTCCAGTAGTCCGGTGTTTATTCCAGGAAATCCAGTTCTCAGGGTTCCAACGGGAGGTAAAGAAGGCATGCAGCTTCTGTTTCGGTCAGTCAAAGTTGGGCTCATATCCTCCCAAGAATATTCCTCTTCCTCTGAAGTGAGCCATTTTTGTGCACTAGATGTGCTTGCCATGCCATTTGAATCGAGGCGTTGCATCTTGTGAAGCCTTTCATCAGCATCTTTGCCTTGAGAATTTCCATAAGCATCAATAAGTTCTCTTGCACTTTGTTTTCTATATTCTTCATCAAGCATGCTCATCGAAGGCCTCTGTGCACCATCATCAAAAACCCATTTCCATTCAAACCAACCATTTCGACCAGGCAGTCTTCTGGGGTCATGTCCCAATACAGAACGAGATGGTGGTGGCCTCTCCAGTGGTCTCTTGGGAGACACATTCCTAGGGAGCACATCAAGAGGTGGCGATTTGGACAAGTTTCTTCTTGAATTGGCTAATTGCCCTTCTGGATTAAGAATGGAGGGATGTGTGCTCAAAAGGTGTGGTGAACTTGCCCTTGTCCTTCCAGTACGTGATTGAAATGTGTCTTGTTTATCCGGATCATCAGCATACAGTATTGTAGATTTCTGTCCGTATGATTCCAAAACAGATTATAAGTAACACTAAAAAACCACAAGTAGCAACAGCATTTTAATACTAGAGTTAAAATTAAAAAAATACTGAAAGGAGCAGTTTTGCTTTGAAATAAATAAATGGATTACATTTCACCTGGAGAAAACTAAAGCGAATCACATCGTCTCAACTCTCAAGCAATATAAAAAGTCATCTACATAAGATTAGAGTGAAATTTAACATCAACTCAGAAATAAGAGTTGGTAGGAGCTCTCGGAAGACT
Source organism: Dendrocalamus latiflorus (assembly GCA_017311315.1). Taxonomy (NCBI): domain Eukaryota; kingdom Viridiplantae; phylum Streptophyta; class Magnoliopsida; order Poales; family Poaceae; genus Dendrocalamus; species Dendrocalamus latiflorus. The sequence goes on from CM029626.1 coordinate 4,898,896, forward strand.
TGGAACAAAGGCGAGTTTACAAATAGACATGGCATATGATTGTTGCTATCTCAAATAAATAAATATAGCTATTCCCCAGAAAAATCAGCAAAGGAAAGGTTTTCCTTTGTTAACCAATAAAGAGAGCATAATCAGAGCCACTATTGGTGAGTCAGTAATCAGTGTATGTGAAAACAATACTAATGCTTTTATGCTCTCCATCACAGAGAAAAGCACAAACTTTAAAGCATGTTAAGGGTCTGACTTGCGACCACCCACTGCCCCACTACTAACAACAACGATTTAGGATTTCTGTGGTTTAGTCTTCACGACAGCATTGAAGCACTACTCGCAAAACAAACAGGAAAGGTTGTTACTCTCTGGTTCAGAAAGAGAGAGAACTCCATAGCGAGCATTAATCAGTGCTAGAAGGGTATATTAAGAAATAAGAAATTGTAGGTCTGGAAGCCAGGCTAGGAATAGGAGACAGAATGAAAGAGTGACAAAAGGTGCGAGAAGGAAGATGGAACACCCAATACCTCGAGCTTTGAAGTTGCAGGAAATCCTCGCAAACTTTTTGATGTTAACTCATTTATCTGAACCTCCTCCAAATCAGTCATTTGCCTGCTGCCTCGAGTTGCTGGCTGATGCACCTGAATTTTTTTATAAAAAAGTGTCACAACTTCAACAGGTTAAAATTGATTTCAAACACAAAGTGCGTGACACTTGCCAGTCCACAGAGGAAAGTAGACAATGAAAAAACATAAATCATGCTTGCATCGTGAAAAATACACCCATCTATTGGATATTATTGAGTTGGTATTCGAAGAATGTCTTACCGTAGTGGCATCCTTCAATTGGTGTTGAGCTTCTAGATACTTTGGGTTTACATGAATGCCATGAGACAGCCTAGGAGATAGCGACTCTGATTGTCGCAAATTAGTCACTGTGGCAGGACGCTTATTGTCTGAAGGAGAAAACTGAAGTTCATCCTCAATCCCTTGGAGCACAGAAGAAGGGAACAGTTGCGACCAGGTACCAAAGAGGTGTCGCATTGCAGCATATTGATTGGGATGAACTTTCCTATATGCATCACAAAATACCTTCTGCAACCTAGCAGCAAAATACCCTACATATTCCCGTCCTATGTTCTTCACAATACTATCTAGCAGATACAAAGATGGTAATTTCTGGTCAACTGGCACCTGCAAAAATATTGCAGAATGATGCTTGTCATGCAAAGGAACCTTAGGGGTAAAGATAATTGATAGAAAGCATGCATATGAGAAAATCTGAATTAAACAGACCCATTCAATCAACAGAACATGACAAGAAAACTACAGGCTATTCTGGTTCAATTTACTCTTTTGCTCTTAGGATTAGTTCTCATATAATTGACATTCAAAATTGCGATGTGTCCTCTTCAGAACAGCAAAACACAACTATTAGCATATTGTCAAACATTACTAAACAAAATCATATCTACCAAGAAACATCTAATTCGTACACACTGTCCAAGTATCCAATCCAGTAAGCCCAAAATTTCTAAACTCCTTTTGACTGCAATTGCATTTCAAGCTGCAATCCTATTTCACCAACGAAACTACTCGAAAATCATCACAAATAAAATCTCATCCATAAATTATCCCAAAGAAACCAATATATCATCATAATTGTTATTTGCACTGTTTATTTAGTTAATTAGTTCAGGTTAAGCTTCTCACAACTTCCCAGCGAAAAAAGCATTTATCATATCCTACCAGCCAAATTCTGCAACCGCAATGCCTACACACACATTGGAATTTATTAATTTAACCTTGTTACTACCAATACACCTAATCTAAGAAACTCCATATGAAAAATAAATAGAGCAATCAAAAATCACCTGCTACTAAACACCAATCTTATACACTCCATTTCCATTAGTTCACTTCAAACCTCTTGAATCTCACACTGTTTACAAAATTCTAGCAACCAAATTTACAACCAGCAAAGCATCTACAAACAGGAAGTATGAGATTTGAGCACTACATGAGCACCATATCCTCCAAAAATCTTGCACCAAATGCAGCGATTACAAAACCCTAGGGGCAAAAAGGTCGTCTACAAAGCGCATCAAGTCCAAACGTTTACATTGCTTCCATTAATTCCACAGAAATTCTCAACTTTCGCCACAGGCACGTATAGCACCAAACCCTAGCAACCACACAAATCCACAAGCAAGCATCCGTCCGGCAAATGGACCAGCCCAAACCTAATCCTCGAACCCCAAGCTTCTCTCTTCCCCCAAAACACAACGCAATCGCCGCCCCCAAAACCCTGGGAGGGGGAGGGATGAGCAGGAGCAGCAGCGACCTCGGTGATGCGGGCGCAGATGGCGTCGGCGATGCCCCTGGCGGCGAGCGCGGCGTGGTCTCCCGCGATGATGGTGAGCTCGGTGATGATGGGCTTGCAGTTGAAGGTGAGCCCGGCGAGGGCCTCCCCGTACACGCGCACCACGTCCGCCGCGCCCGGCTGGACGTCCTCCCCGGCCTCCTCGCGCAGACGCGCGCGGAACCGCTCCACGACGTGACCCACGCCGGGCGCCGCGGCGGCCGCAGCCATGGGGATCCAGGGTTTGGGGGGCGCGCGGCCGCGCGCCTGCTAGGGTTCGGGAAGGCGGCGACGAGGAAGAGGAGGCATGCGGAAGCGAAGAGGAGGCGGATAAAGAGGTGGGGACGGACGGACGGTTCCTGTGGCCGTCCGATTGGGATCCGACGTACCAGATTAAACTGGATGAGAAAGCTAGGGCTTTAATGTTCTCATAAGCTGTGTCTTTTAGTTTTTGGCTTTTAAATTCTGGTTATTCACAAAAGATATTATAAAGAGGAAGATTGATGAGAATTGAATAATTTTTAAGTTAGTATATCATTATATTCCTTAAATATTCATTTATCGATAAGAGGTAAATATAACAAGATTTTCATAAGCACTTCTACGACCATATAATCGTAAGAGATAAATATAACAAGATAGTCATAAGTACTTCTACGATCACATAGTCGTAAGTCTTACTGCGCTATATCATGGTCATAAATCTTTCTTACTGTGACCACTCTGTGGTCATGGAAATTCTTACGACAAGTCTATCTCCAACGTCTTATTTATGGCAATGAACTACATTGTATGTTCATCTGACAAGACGGTTAGAACGTACGTTAGTCCGCTAACCGCACGCGATTTCTCTTTGACAACACCCGTTTCACGGTGAATTGCCTCTTCTGTCTCTGTGACAGTAACTTTCATCAGGCGATTATCATCCAAAGCGTCAAGGCGTCTTCTAGCACGGGACAACTACTGTCACTTCGCTGGCTATTTAAAGGTTAGCACCAAAGGGAGAAAGGAGGTCAATTCGGTGAATCATTCTCGCAAGATAGCACTAGCCATTCGTGTAATTCTATGTTGTAATCCACTTTCTAACAACTAGCAATCATACTAGACGTAGAGTTGTTATTTTCTTATGAGAAGGTCTGAACCAGGATAAAGTTTCTCGTATCTCTAGTTTGCAATCGCATACGCTAAGTCTTCTAAGAGGTTCCCCGAATCCAAACAAATCATACGTAAAATCGATATTAAAACATCGATAGAGACAATTATATGCAATTTTAGTTGGTACAGCTAAAGTCAGTACAGTACATACTACAATTGACTAGTAAACCTGTTGTGGCTACTGTTCAAATAGTAAAGTAGGAGAGTAGTGTAGTTATGATGAATAAACAATGCTTGCCTCTTCTCCAGGTTCAGGGCATGTGTATATGGCCCTGATCAATATGGCTTCAGCTTCTGGCTTCAGCTTATTTTTGTACTATTCATAAATTTCGTCTTTTTCTGAACTTTTGGCTTTTTTGAGTTTTTTTACCGGTTCTTTTTTTCCTCGTATTTGTTTACATTATACGTGATGGGCTAATATGTTTTTTCTATTTTTAAATTTTTTTAAATTTAATTATGTTAAATAAGGCTCTGTCAGCTACAGTGCTTTTTTCAGCCAGCTACAGTGTTTTCAGCCATAAGCCATGAGGCTTTCAGCCGAACCGATCACCACCTATATTTCCACAAAACACAATTACAATATTGCTCTTACAGTCATGTGTTTTTCTAAAGGGTATGCATGTCATTACATATATCATATTGAGCGTTACAACTCTCTAACAGGTCGGATGGGCTCAAGTAGGGGGTCACCCCTACTACAAAACCCTTTCTCAAAAAACACTTCATTTAAATACTAGTTACTATAATATCATATATAAACGATAAGCCATAACATAACTGAAAAAGAACCCATCCGTCCCATCGTGCACTATAAGAGCTTCCTAACTGGGTCGCGCTAGTGATTGGTGCGTGTGTGGACTGTTTTCATGATAATTATTTTAGTTTACTATGGTTCTTCGACTCTTCGTTGAGTGGTTAAGGCAAAACTGAACGGAAAATCCAGGCATGATATTACATACGAGACGGGATGTGTGTGTGTGTGTGTTTTCAGTGTAGGTATGTATGGTTTCGGCCTGCACGCCATGGCACGCATCATTTGAGTAGCAAGGGTGAAGATTTGATTAGATTGCCTATACACTCGATATTTGTTTCAATGGATGAAGGTCAGAGTAAAAGATTTAGTATTTAATGTCTGGGATATGCAATTTCATCATCTCAACCCCTCTATAATACACTAAAATTTTCTTTACTAAATCCACTCCCCTCAACCACCCCCACAATCATGCCTAATTTAAGTCCACCCAGATTTGTGTACCAAAGTAATCCAACTTCATTCAAAATGAATGGTCTGGATCGCTCATCAAGCCTTCTTCTCTTACTCATTGAAGATCCTAAGGCCAAAATCATCCGGATCATGCACATCATTGAACCCAGAACCCCACCCCGCGCCCACGCACACGCCCCCGACGCTGCTCACCCGCCGATACCCGTCTCCACCCGAGCGCGCCCTCCGCGCCCAATCCCGCGCCCTTCACGTCTTCCGGTCTTCGCGTCACGAATCGCGTCACGCCGTCACCCGCAAGGCGCAAGCGATCGCAACTTCTCACTTCGCGTCTTCGCATCGCCGTGACGCCGTCACCCGCAAGGCCGCCCCGGCCGATCCGCTAGCCAAAGAAGAGACCCAGCGCGCCCCCGCGGCTGAAACCACTTCCAGCGGAGCAGGCGGGACCCGGCGGCGGCGTTGGCGAGGAGGGGGAGACGGTGGTCGTGGACGCCGCCGCGGAAGCCGGCGATGGGGAGGGGGAGGAGGAAGGGGAGTGCGGGTTCTGCCTGTTCATGAAGGGCGGCGGGTGCAAGGAAGAGTTCGTGGGCTGGGAGAAGTGCATGGAGGAGGCGGAGGTAGCCGGCGGCGACGTCGTTGAGCGCTGCTACGAGGCCACCGCAGCGCTGCGCAGGTGCATGAACGTGCATGCCGACTACTACGAGCCCATCCTCCGCGCCGAGCGTGCCATGGCCGAAGACCTCGAGGCCGCCAAGGCCGGCGAAGCCTCCGAGCCCTTCCCCGCCCCCTCCTCACCGCCGGCTCCGGTGGAGGAAGACGGCGACAAGAAGAATCAGGCGGAGGAGGTGGACCAGGTGGTGGTCTCGGAGAAGGAAGATCTTGCGGCCTAATTGGGGCGAGAAAGGGGGGATCTTGCGATGATTTTTTGTGAGCGATTTGAGGCGTTTTAGATGTGAATTCGTTTCTTTTTTTAAGAGGATTAGTTACACAACCGTGATTTGAAAGACGAGAGAGGGAGATTGATCTCTGGACTCTCCCAAGAAAATGTGATTCTTTGGGTGGAAATTAATCATACACGTGTTCTAAGTCGTTATGTGACATTCATTATGTGACAAAAATATTTGGTTATACAATATATGAGACGTGAATCTTAATGAATCTGATTGTTCGTTTTATTTTTTACAAATTTTATCTTGTTTTGTATTTTACCGTAGCGTTAGCACGGACATACTACTAGTACAAAATAGTTGGCACATACATTAACGGTCGCCATAAGATCTTTTTCCACTACATGAAACAACTAGCATACATATATTAGTTGTGGTCATACAACGCCACTGTAAGAACATCTTTAATAATGCTACTTCGGTAGTCTCTTAGCTATAATATGTTAAGCAAATTCTTAAGTGAATGAGAGAGGAAGTGAGAAAAAAAAGAATATGTTATCTCTTATACAAAATACAACATGATCACACAAATCAATGTAAATGGTAATGAAGTATGACGGGAAATATGATGAAAATAATATAAAATAATTATAGAAATTAATTTTAGAGATGTATTGTTGGAGATGGCTTTAATGTTATCTATAGATGAGGTGGAAGTTTTAAAAACGATTTTAAAATATATACTATTATGCATGCCATAAGGGCATGTCCAATGGTGATTTATGAGCTAGCTCTAAACATATTATTTCATATTTTAATAGAAGAGAGAGAAAAGCTAGCTCTTGATCAAGAGCTAGTCTCATACACACATTCCAAGATTATATGAGGATGTCATATGGGACTATTCATGTTATGAGCTATGTGCTAAAAGTTAATATCATTGGAGAAGTTATCTTAGAGCTAGTAACTAGCTCATACCATTGTACATGCCCTAAGGGCATGTCCAATGGTGATTTATGAGTTAGCTCTAAACATATTATTTCATATTTTAATAGAAGAGAGAGAAAAGCTAGCTCTTGATCAAGAGTTAGTCTCATACACACATTCCAAGATTATATGAGAATGTCATGTGGGACTATTCATGTTATGAGCTATGTGCTAAAAGTTAATATCATTGGAGAAGTTATCTTAGAGCTAGTAACTAGCTCATACCATTGTACATGCCCTAAGGGCATGTCCAATGATGATTTATGAGTTAGCTCTAAACATATTATTTCATATTTTAATAGAAGAGAGAGAAAAGCTAGCTCTTGATCAAGAGCTGGTCTCATACACACATTCCAAGATTATATGAGGATGTCATATGGGACTATTAATGTTATGAGCTATGTGCTAAAAGTTAATATCATTGGAGAAGTTATCTTAGAGCTAGTAACTAGCTCATACGAGCATCTCCAATGGGTCTATAGCAGCTATCTACAAGAGAGTCCATGTCATCAACTGTCCTACGTGGAAGATATTAAATGAAGAAAGAGAACACAGCTCTCTACAGCTCTAGAGATAGTCTATAACGCCAAACGAGGCAGCCTCCATAAATTCTGTGTGTGCATGTAAGCATCAAATAGCTATCCTTATAGATAGTTCTTTAGAATGCTAACTTTAGTGTGTACTATATAGATGATGTGGAAGTCTTATAGTTAGTTGCTAGCTATAACCATTGGAGATGCCCTAAGGGCATGTCCAATGGTGATTTATGAGCTAACTCTAAACATATTATTTCATATTTTAATAGAAGAGAGAGAAAAGCTAGCTCTTGATCAAGAGCTAGTCTCATACACACATTCCAATATTATATGAGGATGTCATGTGGGACTATTCATGTTATGAGCTATATGCTAAAAGTTAATATCATTGGAGAAGTTAGCTTAGAGCTAGTAACTAGCTCATATCATTGTACATGCCCTAAGTGATGTTCCGGTGCATTGGTGGGATGTTTATGTATTGGTGTGCATAGTAATTGACGAAGTAGCATGGATGCATTGTAGTTCGTAGCTTTACTCTATTTTCTCACTAGGTCCAAAAACTTTAAAACATCCGTTCTGACTACTCAAATTTACAAAAAAAAGTTTTTTTTTTGAGAGAATCAGCCTTACAAAAAAGTTTCATAAGTCCAACCACCCCTTGAAAAACAGCGTAAATGCATTATATTTGTATTTTTATCCTATTTTCACTAGGTTTAAAATCTTTAAAAATACCTCTCCTTCAAAAGGCTATCATCATAACTCTCCAACCGTCATTGGAATCAATGAATTTATCGGACAGCATATAGGATTTGGTAGCAGCATAAAGTTATGACAAATATTACATACAAACAAAAGAGAGGTAACAGATGCAAATTCAAAATAGTTAAACGCCTCTTGCTTGTTTAGAGCGCAGGAAGGTGCAAAACATGGGACTAAAAAAGAGGTATAGAATCCAAGTGCAAAAAACACCGGCGGAGAATAGACAAAACAACAGGAACAGATTTTTGAACGAGTGATAGGAAAACAACACATAGACATGAGAGAGTTGTTTTACAAGAGAATTTGCATGAGTTTGACCTTATGTTTTAGGACACGTTTATAACTCAGGATTTTTCACATGAATTTTGCATAAAGCAATATAATTCCCACATAAACCCTAGATAATTCTCGTGTTCCAAACAAAGTCTTATTTCCTCCAAGATGACAAGAAAAGAAAGAGTTCAATATGAATTCAAATGGTCCAATTATTTATTAAATTATTTTTTTTCATAGCACTCCAACGAAGCTAAATACGGCTAGCGCTGAGTTCGGCCAGCGTCGGTGTAGTAAGCCGTGCCAATGGCCACCGGCGTCCGTCTGGCGATGTAGAACGATGTCCAGTTGCAGTTCAAGAGCTGAACCATTAGCAGTGTCCTCGGGAGCCTCCGATTGCTGGTTTGATCTGACCATATAGACACGGCCAATCCGGGATGACTTGTCTAAAAATGATTCATGGGGCTTTTTTCGACTTATATAGCTTAAAGCTTACGATTTATTTTAAATAAATAAACGGGATAACTTCCCTATCATTGTTTTGAAGCGGTTTATCAAGATGATCTTTTTTAAAATGACTTGTCGGCTTATCGACGTTCGATTCATTCACATCAACACTCACGTTGGGGCCAAAAACTATAAGTCACAGCTGACAAGAACCCACCTGACTTTATTTAGTGGGCTCTCCGGGCTTTAATTTCGGACCAAAAACTTCATAGCTAGCCCCAATGATGGTCCATGTTTAGTTCATCTAATCCTAGAACCCTCGCAGCAGCAGAAGAAGAAACAACAGTCGTAGAACATGTGTGGGACAAGTGGTGGAACCAGGTCTCAGGCTACCTGGGCTGTAGCCCGAGGCCTGACAACCAAAGTCTAAACAAAATTTATAAAGAATCACAAAAAAAATAGAGTTAGTCCAAGAGTCGGTCTAAGAGTAGCTGATCCAGTCCGGGAGGCTGATTCTGGCTCTGCTGGGACTGTGGGAGTTTACCTGCTAGCCCAATGATGGCCCGTGCTTAGTTCAGCTAATCCCAAATGCACCTAGTTGTTGTGCCGGTCTTGAGATGACAGTAAGGGGTGGATATCGAGCCAACTCCTCGTCTTATCGAGCTTTTTCTAAAAATGATATATTTTGATTTAAAATAATTTTACATATAATTTAAAAGTATTTTTAGAAACGAGCTAACGAGCCGAGCCGAGCTTAAGCAAAATTCAAATTCATTTGAAATCAACTCATTTTAATGTTTAGCCAATTAACAAGTATAATTGAAGCAATTTTGAACCGAGCCAACGAGCCCCACTAACGAGTTTTTTTTCCACCCTAGAATTGACACCGTCTTTGGCCTGCTCTCCATCGACTTTTGAGAGAGTGCGCCGGGGACAGAGCAAGATTGTCATTGTACATCGGCCTCTTCGGCGAGGATCGATGATGTTCACTTAGGGTGGGTGAGACGGAAGATTGGAGGTGTGGTGTTGATTTTTCATTTCTTCTTTGAAGAAAATTTCCAATTTCAAATGGCACACAAGCAGAAAAATCAAAATTGAAACTGACATAAATGAATTTTCATTCCTACTAAAAGAGAAAATCCATGGCTACTGCTACGGGTTGAGTGCAAAATAAACTGTATACCCGCGCTCCGTGACGAGACCGTAGAGCCTTAGCAAAATTCACAGCGCCTGAGTGTTAAGTGAAATTTAACCATTCGGTATTTTTTTAAAAGGGGAGATTGCTAATAACCCGAAACACCGCACAAGTACATAAAAATGCTATTATTATTCCATGGTTTTTTTCTAGGACCTAGGTACATGCGTTTCGGCAGGTCCGATGTGTACAACTTCACAAACACATGAAATTGTTCGTTGCTGCCACAAGAGCAATACCTGACAAGTCACAACTTGTCCATATCTACAAGTTGGCTACTTGGTATCATATCATCATCATACCCATACAAGCATAATAATAATTAAATCTGCCTTTAAACCTCACAAAATTCTTCATCGAAAATAACATGATGCATGTAGCTAGTTTTTTTTTACTGTAGCAGCAGGTGGCTATTTGTCGTAATTAAATTTAAAAAAAATAAAAATAAAAAATATGTTAACTTATCATGGCCTTGCGAAGGAATAAAAAAACAAAAAAACTATAATACTAAAAGCCAGAAAAAACGAAACAAAGAAATAGTGAATTAAAAGGGTGAAGACGAAATAAGAGAGGAAGGCGACTTATGTCCGGTTTGGCGGTAGCAGTTGAGTTTCCATCGCCTTGGCCTGGATCGGAGGCGGCAATTTTCATGGCACACCACCACGCCGCAACGCAACAGCAATACCCGGATGCGGCGTATTTTTATGGAATGGAATAATAATAATAATAATAATAGCATTTTTATGTGGCTTGGAATAATAATAATAATAGCAGTTTATGGAATGGAATAATAATAATAATAGCATGCAACCTATGTGGATTGGATCGGAGGCGGCGTTTCATGGCACGCAACCACGCCGCAAGATGCGGCGTGACAATGCACATGAAAGACGCCATGAAACCCACCGTCCTCGGAGGAAAAAAAGAATCAATAGTGCTTTTTTTCTAAGTCGCTAACTAACCTGCCCATGAACAAAGTTTGCTTTAGGAACAAAAAGGCAGAGCTACATGTACAAAGTTGGCTTTAGGAATAAAAAGGCATGCACAAAATTTTATTGCCCGGCTATCGAAAAAAAAATGGCAGGCTTTAGGAATGAAAGTTTCCGTTAGTTATAGAGAAAAGGAGTTTGCTTTAGGAATAAAAAATGACATCGTTAATCACAGAGAAAAGGAAGGGATCTCTATATCAGAACTAGTTGAGTAAGGCGATAGGCACATGTATGAACTCATGTTTATCAAGATAGAAGAAGAGCCGGTTTACAGTTGCTTAAGGAGATTCTTGCTATGTTTCCATGCAAACTTCCATGCTCTCAAATGGGAAAACTGCTCTTCTTTACCTCCAGTCCTTACCCAAGTGTGTAGTTTCTCACTTCCAATTTTGTGCATGCTTGCTTGGTATGCACTACGTAGTACTCAAGCGCATTTTTGTTTTGCAAACGTGATGTCATCGTCCATGGTTGTTCAACTGTTGACCTCTTGAATTAGCAGAGAGTCGCGAGGGTTCAAAAGGCCCCAGAGGTCAAAATTTTGCCGAAAGCCCAAAGTGACCTACTGTGGTTCTTGCCAGTCCATTCGGGGACATTTTGGGAATATGACCCTACAAACTCCTCCTTTCGTCTCCGGTTCCGTAAGTTTCCACTCACCACATGTGAATATTGAGAACTTGCGGGGTTTGTTGTCAAAACTGAAATTTGGTTTGACTTTCCCTGATCTAAGCGGCTTCGACTTCTGACTTTTAACTTTTAGAAACCAAAAGTTAATTGAAACATGTCGGATTCTTAATTTTGGCTTCTTTTTTTGGTTTTTTTTAATCCTTTTGCTTTTTTTACCCTCATTCCTTTGCATTGTCCTAAAAGATATAGTGGTGTTTTCCAATTTTCCCATTTTTTGGCTTAAAAAAACTAACAGTTACTACAGTGCATTTACAGCCAAAAACCAACAGCCAAGCTAGAAGTCGGGGCTTTTAGCCGGTTGGAGCCCATCTTTCTTGGGTGTCAGCGGTGGCCAACACAACCTATCCACCCTGTCGTCGCCTCCTTCATCTTTCGTCGGGGAAGAAACATGGCTGGGGATATGAGCAGGTGCAAGCGGTAGAGATGAGAAAGATTTCTGAGAGAAGGAGGCGCCGACGGCCGTGGCGACGCCTAGATCATGAGCAAGCCTATAATAGATAGGGAAGTCAAAGCTAAAAAGAAGGGTGTGTTGGATCAAAGTGCTAGCTAATGTGTTGAAATCACGCTTGTGAGGAGGAAGAAGGAATCGTGTGAGAGACAACGCATTATGGCCCACATGTCAAGCGCCTATTTTCTGAGAGGGAGGGGGCGAACGAGTCAACACACTTGTTTCCTGTATGAGGAGGGTGGTGTTGGGATGACAGACGAATCACTGTCACCACCAACACTCTTTTTTGAGTAGTAGAGGTTGACATTTTACCTTCAACTATTTGCATTATGTAAATAACTAGAGATGGCAATGGGTACCCGATACCCGAATACCCGACGGGTTTTACCCGATAAAGAGACGGGTATGGAAAATTTTATGTACCCATGGGTACGTTATTGGGCGAAATCCTCTATCCGCCGGGTAGGCAGGTGCGGGTGTGGGTATATACTACCCATACCCGCCTACCCGCGGGTAATGAATACCCGCATTATACAACTAGACATCATACTCAAATGTTAATTTTATTATGTACTTGTTGTTGATTGTTTATTTGTTTGTCATATGTTGATATGGTCATGTCAAGTATGTTTATGTAATGTACTAATTTTGATCATTAGACGCTTTTGTGCTTGGCAAGTATGATTAATGAATGTCTAAATTGATGATATTCTTATGTGTTGAACCGGGTATGCTTGCGGGTACGGGTTACCCGTCGGGTAGTAATACCCGCGCGGGTACGGGTATGGGTAAATTTTCCTACCCGCGTGCGGATACGGGTAACCCGACGGGTAAATTTACACCTAGCGGGTACGGGTATGGAATGGCAATACCCGATGGGTATTTACCCGTTGCCATCTCTATAAATAACTAAGAAATCAAACATATCTTAGACAAAATAAAAATAATTTTCACATGAATTATGTGTTCTACTTGCCAGTGGCTATTACTCCAAACCATAGTTGTTAATTCCATTCTGCTGACCATTTCAGTTTGTCTCTTGGTATGGAATGTGCCAGTACTGGCCTATTCCGAATTTAAATATACTAATACACACACACATATATATATATATATGTATATATTTATAAATATATATGTAATTATATGAACTCAGAGAGACCAAATTGTTCTTGAGTACGGGGTCACAACTCTCAAGTGAATACATGTGCACTATATGAATGCATTGAGATTATATAGGTCATGGATGAAAGGATATGAATTTCTGGGAACGAGAAGCATTCTGTAAAAATATGATGCACTGAGTATTGATAAACATCATGGCAACATCAAATAACATCATATGAAATCTTAAATTATTAGAGAACATGGATCAATGAAAGACATGTAAACAAAGCAATATATTCTTTTACAGGTGCCCATGTAAGAACTAAAGACAAGTTCATATTACTGTAATTCATCAGAAAGCTATAAAGTCAAAGGTTAATTATAGCTAAATCTTGTTTGGAAAGAAGAGCATGCATGTATACATATAGACATTTACAAATCTACCAATCAAGGATTGACCAATAGCTAATCAGCATTTCCAATCATCGGCCACACATAGTCACATAGTGCACATCCAGTAGAGAAGAGAGAGGTAGGAAATCAAACTCACCGGGGGAGGAGCACTACCATCGGAGTGGCTGAGGTGCTTGGCACATCGCCGCCTTGACGATGGTGGCGACGTTGCTAGTATGTGGCGGATGGCATGGTGGCAGAAGCCAGATCCAGCGACGGTTGGAGAAAAACCGAGTGCGAGGGCCAAGGAGGCAGGGAGCTAGATGAAGTGGGAATGGCCGAAGTGCCGAGCGCAAGAGGCAACCTGAAGGGGGAGCGCTATGGGGCCAATCCGAACTAGAGGGAGAGCTGAGGAGGTAGATCTAGTGGAGGAGAGCACTAAGCGGTCGACGATGACCGAGGAAGGCACCGGGACCGGCGAGACCAAGCGGGACGGCGGTTGGGAGCAACAAGAGAGAGAAGGGATGGGAAATGAGGGGGGAGAGAGAGTAAAGTGAAAAGGGGTGGCGGCTTGGGCTTTTGGACGATGTAATCGTCATATTTTAGTTGGTATCGAACTCGGTGATATGCAAAATTGTAGCCAAAATGGCTAAAATCAACCGGAATGATTGGAATTAACCGAAATTGTGGCTGGTACGAGATACAACCTTTTTTTGTGCTGTTTTGTAGGTCAGGGTGGAACATAATCCATGTGCACAATTGCGCAATGCTACTGTGGTCTCCTTTGAAAAAACATTTGCAAAAAACTCGGCACCTACCAGCGCCACCTTCCCATTATACTCGCAGGAGCTGAACCACTCCTCGTGCAATCCCTCCTCCTTGTGATTTCCGACTTCCATCTCAGATTCCGAGGGTTGGGGCTTTCGATCCCCGGCTCTCCCCGCCCTCCATATATCCGAGGCTCCCCCCCTCGAATCCGTCGCGAAGGCGCCGCCTTTACCAGTTCTTGCAAAGATTTGAGAGGGTTCTTGGAGCGGAGCCGGCCGGTTTGATCCCAATAAGAGGCTGCTCGTTGATCCGAGGAATTGTTTTTGGGTGATTGGTGGGAGAGGAAAGGTCAGATCTTGCACTTTTTTTAATCCCTCCCGGGTGCGGTCGTCGGCGCCGGAACCGAACCGCCCGCCGTTCAAGCCGCAGCCGCGCCGTCTCTTCCACCTATGTTTCCTAGCCGGCGCCTCGCCGCTCTACCACCCGCACCACCTCGTCCCGTCCCGTGCCATCTTCATCCCCTTTCTCCCTCCCCTGCCGCCGCCGGTTTCTTCATTCCGTTTTTTTTGGTACTTTTGATCCAAAACTCTTGTGGGCGGGGGTGGGTAAAAGATGGATGCTTTACATGCGAAATCTCCCAAATTAGATCACGAGAGTATGAGCCTTTGCAAGGAGGAAAGTTGATTCTTTACGTGTAGATCACCGCGCGAAAGCGATGTGCTTATGCAGAATTTGTCCTCATCTAGAATTTTAGCTTTTTAGCATTTGGGGATTTATCGGGCAAGGTGATAGCTTAGCGTGCAGGAATTGTGTAGTACTTTCTTTTGAGTAGTTTAAGAAGAAAGGTAAATGGTTGGAACCTGGAACAAGCATAGTTGATGCATTCATTTGATCACCTCAAGGAAAGCTTGTATCCGGAGAATTATAGAAGTTTCTTTCAAGCAGCTCTTCGAGGAAAGTTGTTTCATGTCACTTTCTATCTGGTGCTGATACATTCAATTGATCACCTTAAAGAAAGTTTTTATTCAAAGGAACATCAGAATTTCTTTTAAGCAGATGTTTGAGGAAGTTTTTATGTCACTTTTTATCTGGTATTTCACCTACTTCTATCTAAAAATTTCTTGGTTGACCTGCAGAAGCCATGATATCTGCTGTGAAGCTCTCTCCTGCCTCTGTGGCGTTCTCTGTCACCAACCTACGGTCTAAATCGGCTTCGGTTCCATCCATCTCCAGTCTCAAACCCTCCAAATTTGTGGTCTCCTCCCTTAGACCGCTCTACCTTACACCGCTAGATGGCCCACACACTTCTGAGCTGAAGCCTCGGAGGCAGCTGCTTGAGTTCCAGTGTGCAGCTTCTGCAGCTGATGATAAGGAGTCCAAGACTGAGGTGGTGCCAGTCCGCTCTGAAGCCGCACAGAGGTTAAAGATCTCAATCTATTTCGCGACCTGGTGGGCGCTTAATGTGATCTTTAACATCTATAACAAGAAGGTTCTCAATGCTTTCCCGTACCCCTGGCTCACCTCCACGCTCTCCCTCGCCTGTGGCTCTGCGATGATGCTTGTCTCATGGGCCACCCGCCTCGTCGAGGCCCCCAAGACTGACCTAGATTTCTGGAAAGTGCTTTTCCCGGTGAGTTGGAACTTCTCTTGGCAATTATTTTTCTTTTTGTTGTGCCTACTTTGAAAATCATGAATGATTTTTGGTTATATTCATTGATGAAGGTTGCTGTGGCTCATACGATTGGGCATGTTGCTGCGACGGTGAGCATGTCGAAGGTGGCAGTGTCATTCACGCATATTATCAAAAGTGCTGAGCCTGCATTCAGTGTTTTGGTGTCGAGGTTCCTTCTTGGGGAGACGTTTCCAGTGCCAGTATATCTTTCCCTTCTCCCGATCATTGGTGGATGTGCTCTAGCTGCTGTCACAGAGCTGAATTTTAATATGGTTGGTAAGTATAAATTGTTTCTTTGACATTCTCTCCCTGTTGTTGGTTTAGAAATTGACGCGTGTTCTGCTTTGAATCACCAGTCACAAGGTTATTTTTTTATAAACATGGTGTAGCTATGAGTAGTCCATTTATAATTGCTTTAGTAATCAATATCTTTAATGCTTTTGAACACGAAAGTGGCTTGTTATTTGATTCTTCTGCTCTATCTGGAATTTTGGATTTGTGTGGTTTTCGAGAACTATGTGCTTCAGATTTTAAACTTATGGAAACATTGTCTAATTTAAATTAATAAATAATAACTGAATGATAGATAGAATATGTTAACCTTGAATAATTTAAATTAATAGATACAGAAACTTACACTAGTATATTCTCCTTTCTACCAGCAGTTACATGTTCAAATCCCTGTTCTCTCATTTCTTCCTGAAGTTTTGTGCTTAGACTTACGTTAAGAATCAAACGAAATAGGGGTCATAGGAAAATTTGCATTTGTTTTCAATGGTCCTGCTCAGGTTAGGTGGGGCAGCTGTTCTGCTCTTTTTTCTTGATATTAATAGTTACTATTTGTCCTCCCACCAGGATTTATGGGTGCCATGATATCAAACCTTGCCTTTGTTTTCCGCAACATCTTCTCGAAGAGGGGCATGAAGGGGAAATCTGTCAGTGGCATGAATTACTATGCCTGCCTGTCAACAATGTCCCTGGTCATACTCACACCATTTGCTGTTGCTATGGAGGGCCCCCAAATGTGGGCTGCTGGTTGGCAAAAGGCTCTTGCAGATGTTGGCCCTAACGTTGTCTGGTAGAGACATATTTGACCCACTTATGGGACCATTGCTTTTACTCTTCTGTTTGACATAATACATATATTGTGTTGGATTAATGTCAGCATTTATACTAGAGCGTATATGACAACATTAATTATTTTATTGATATTTATTTGATGTTGTATGTGCTGAATGATATAGGTGGGTTGCTGCACAGAGCGTGTTCTACCACTTGTATAACCAGGTGTCCTACATGTCTCTGGACGAGATTTCTCCATTGACGTTTAGCATTGGCAATACAATGAAGCGCATATCAGTGATTGTTTCGTCAATCATTATCTTCCACACACCTGTCCGCCCTGTCAATGCTCTAGGAGCTGCCATTGCCATCCTTGGCACATTCCTGTATTCTCAGGTAACTTTGGTTACTTTAAGATTTCAATTTTGCTGTACTTGCTCTGTATTGACTGGAATGAACTTTCGTTTTTGCTGGACTAGGAAAGGACATAATTTTCTGTGTAGTGCTTAGTACTTTCCACTGGTCTATCTGTGCTTAGAAGTTTGTGGTATATGACATAGAAGTGCATAAATAGATAGAGCTTAATTTGCTAATATACTTACTTTCCAATCCTTGCCGCTTCATTGTAACTAGGATGGATTGCTTTGAGGGGCAATAAGTGACATTTTAGCAACAACTATAATTAGGTCATGAAGAGAAATCTTCACATGACTGGAAATATCTGCTTGGAACAAATGATTGACAAAAACTGGAAAGAGTAAATCATAGTATAACATAAGGGAATACAGAAGACTTGAGAAATTTCTGTCGCATTGATCTTAATGCCTCCGGTGATATACGTCTAACTACAATATGTTTTGTTGAAGCTGACATTTTCTTTACTTCATCCTGATGCAGGCAAAGCAGTGAGGTTAACATGTTGGTAAGGTCAGGGCCATGGATGAAGAATGTCTCTGCAGAATCAGTGGCAGGCACTGAGGCCAATTTTGCTTGTGCAAGTATCTTGTAGTTATAGGGTTAGGTTTTCATATGAGAGGTCATAATAATAATGGGCTATCTTGCTGTTTTCTTGTTATTTGTTAATCACAAACTGAAATAAAAACTGTATGGAAATTCGTCGATGCTGTTTCATTCTGGGAAGGTAACTGTCATCTCATCCAAGCCCCAGTTTGGTGGTTTCGATAGTTGTACCGTTCAGTGGTAAATCAATGAGATCACAAACATGGTGTCATTCTCAACATGGTTTCTGTTATGCTTCAGTTTGCAGGTGACCTGGAGCAACAAAGATATTTGATCTGACTGTTGTTGCTAATTTGTGTTTTTTTTCTCGCGCCAGAAATTAATTGTTCACAGATGCAGATTAAAGTGCTGCAGTTTGTATGATTTGGCTAAATTCTGAATGCCTGCAGGCACAGAATTCTTGTTGACACCTGGAATCTCAAAATCTGAATGATTTGGCTAATTCTAAACCCGCATCCTGATGTTTTCATGCATTCCAGTACTTAAGCAGAGTACAGTTGACACCTTGAAGGCTTGAATTCTCATGGAGTTTAATAAGTCGGGTCTACATGTAGATTGTAGTAGATATTGTATCGAGTTTAGCTATATCGGCTAAAATCATATATGATTATTTTTCTCTGTGTACTGTCGTATGTACTGTCTTTTACGAGTAGGGGTGCAAACGGGTCGGGTTAATCCCGACCGACCCGGCACCGAATCCGATTGGTACCGAATCCGGAGAAAAAATATGGGTTAGGATATGGTAACAGCAATATCCGTCCGAATCCGATACGTCTTCAAGTTTGATTTCAGGTTAGTGCTACTATTTGACATTTCATTTTCTTTTGCAATGGTAAAATAAAATCTTCCATATCAGCTATTAAGTAGTAACATCAAGTTCTTGACAGTACGTCCTCCAACTCCATTTGCTTGTACTGCATGCATTCCTTACAAACAAGTAGGGGTCCAAACGGGTTAATCCCGACCGATCCGGCACCGAATCCGATTTGTACCGAATCCGATTGGTCCGAATCCGGAGAAAAAAATATGGGTTAGGATATGGTAACAACAATATCCGTCCGAATCCGACCCGTTTGCACCCCTATTTACGAGTAGCTAGAATTTAAAAAATATAAGCAAGAAAACAAAGTCACAGCCCAAATATTCATCCCATGTGTCGTGGAAAACCTTCATTTATGATTATCCGGAGGGTATTTAGCGGTCTTGAATCCGTGCTCATATCGCGCGCGCAGCACACCGCGAACCACCGCCCGCCATACAACACCAACTACTGCATCGTCAGCGGCATGTGGACCGGGTTCTAGACAGGTACAGGGTGTTCGAGGTGCTGGAGATGGTCGGCTTCTTCCGCACCGGCTTCTGGCCGCGGTCATGGGACGAACCAGAAGCCGCCTGGAGGGAGGACACCGCCGATAACGCCGCCGCCACCGCCGGCAATGACAGTTTGGTACATACAGTGAGCATTGGTTCTGACTGCTTGTATGTACATACAGCTCTAAGATGATACAGAAGAATGTTCTACTATGAACACTAGCTGTTCTTCATTCTTGGGATTAAAATGGTTTTAGACATTGTTCTTCTTGGAGGAAGAACCGTGCTCAATAGAGGGACATACATGGCGAGCAGTCATATAGACGTGCATGGTGTACATAGTCAATCTGAAGCGTTGATTTCCATGGGACAGCTGAAGCAATAGGACACTTGGACAAAACTGCAGAGGCCAGAGCCCAGAGGATGGAAGACTGACGATATGAATCCCTCAGCTGGAGGCACTGCTGATCGTAGCAGCAGTTATTTCCATGTGAGGAGATGGTGCTGCATATCTTAGAATTGTATTGTTCTGCACCTGAAAAGAACATCACTTTCCTGTCGTGCAGCACTGCATACTTTCGAGACAAATGACTCCACACAGCCGCAAAAAATTATAGACGAGCAAATAGATAATTTGCTGCAGACTGTAGTTCCTTCGTTTTCCTGCAATCTGACGATAGGTGGTAAATATTCTTCAGTGATCACAGCTCATGGAACTGACAGGAGTCATCCAAGCAGTAAGCCTGCTTCCGCTAGCAGCTTCTCTGAGTACAGGGCATGGATTACAGACACTTGCATCACTGTGGTTGAGAACTACACTGAGCTGAAACAGAATCCTCCTGATCCACCTTCCCTCTCCAGAGAATAATTTGTTCATCTTTAAATAATACGGGAACGCATGGAACCAAATCCTATGGAATGGAAAGAAAAAGCTAAATAAGCATTCAGATTGCTATGATAGCAAGAGATAGAAGTGTATATGGTTTCTATCATATTAAAGCTAAATTCTCCAAAGTTTCTATGAATGTATTATACAAGGAATATCTCTCCGTTCTAACCTCATAAGACATACTCCCTCCGTTCATAAACATACGTCGTTTTAGAAAGCGTGCAATCAAACTTCCTTAACATTGACCAATAATATATTAAAAAACTATTTGTATTGGTCATGTGAAAATGTTATCATTAGATTAGTCATAAAAAATATTTTCATAATATAATATTTTTATATTATTTTATGAACATATTCATATAAAAAGTAATGGTCAAAGTTACATGTTGAAGACCGTGTCGATGTCCAAAACACCATATATTCTTGATCAGAGGGAGCAATAGACTTAGCTGCATCCATGAGGAGTGAACATGCAAACTGCAGAAGTGTAAAGTGTTATATCTCAATTGCCAGCTAACTATACCAGCACAGTTATTTAGCAAGAAAATTTTGTTGAAGTTAATAAAAATATGGTCGTTCATTTTCTTTACTATCCTCAACCTGAATAGCATATGAATGCAAGCACCTAATGGGATTAATTCATATCTCAGTTACTCTTCATTACCTCTTTGCGCGCACCAACTAGAGATCTGATTATGCCAGTAATTCTTTTAGGGGTAATATGGGTTCAAGAAAATACAAATGAGAAACAAAGGATACAATGCAATTTACGGAACATGGAATTGGAAAGGGCTACATGTATACACACAGTAGCAAAAGCCTATGAACATATCAACATACCCTTAGCTTCACACCAATTTTCTTGCAATCGCTAGTGCCAACATGAGAGCAATCTAGTCTCACAACTTCCAGAGTCTTAAAGGCCTCTCTCACTCTGTCAACAACATTAACATAGACACCATTCCTAGCTGCACAAGATAGCAAGATCACAACATTGAAGAAACAAGACCTTGGCAAAACAATCGTGGGATGGCAAGTTGGCAACATGAGCTTATCTGATTCAGAATGCTCTTGCTAATAATATTCCAACTTACTCAATTTCATAAGAGGCGGCGCATTTAATCCTCTATTCCTCAATTCTTTGGTTTCCTCAAAAGTCAACCCTTCAGCAACATTTTGAACAAGCCTAGCATAAATAGGAGCCAATGGCTTCCATAACATCAATGGTATGACAGGCCGTTGTCTTGAATCATAATTCCGACCACGATATAGGATAAGGATGTTTATGTTACGGTATATGATTTTTCCACCTGTTTTATCCTGCAAAATGGTGTACTAACATGAGAACTTGACAAATAGGAACAGACAAGGAGAGTGCAATTTCCAGTATTCTCAATCATGTGGTAACACATTATGACCTCAAGATGGAAACATATATTGTCCATGTCAAGAGTTGGCACCCCAAGACATTTGATCCTAACAGCATCTGCACGTTTCCAGTGGTTGTGGATGTCATCAAGCATATTGTGCGTTACACCACCTTTCCCTGAGAACATGAAACATCATAATCATACCAGGAACATGGAAATGCCTTCGAAGAATAATGGAATGTTCCTGAGCTACACGATTGATCACATATTCAAATGTAACAGCTGCACCATTATATTCTGCAATCTGCACAATGACACTCAATAGATGCTATGCAACACATAGATTTAAATATTACGATTTGGAATACATTTTAACGCTTCCATATTGAGTTGCTATCTCAGCGAACGAAGTTCTTCAGTAACTATACTCGGGAAAGATCACCGAGTATCAAATTGGAGCTTGGACAATGGGAACGAAAAAGCAAAGCGCATGCACCCTAAAGTTGAACAAACGGCGCTATACACATGACTGTAATGCATGGGAGTGCTAATACAGAGTGGAGCACACACATTTTGCCCAATTCAACGCTAAAAATGCTACCTCTTATTGCCTCATCATTCATCAATCAAACAAACGAGCAAAAAGATTAGAAGTTCTAAAGCAAAAGCTTGGACAGCTAAAATCATCAGAAAGAAACGCTATTTCGGCACTGATAGCACCAAGAACTCACCCAAATTGATCTGCCGGGGACAGTCACTGTGCCGGTACCTCTCCACCAGCTCCGCCACCTCCTCCTCCGACAGCGGCTCGCCAAGAACCTCCTCCTTACTACTCTCACCGCCATCTCCATCCCCGCAGTCCCCTTCTACGCGCGAGGCGGCGACGCCGTCCCACGGCCGGTCGAGGCGGCCGGGGCCGAACGGCGAGAACCGGGTGGGCTCGCGGAACCCGATGGGCCTCCACGCCGGGTCCGTCTCCGAGTACGAGTACCGGAAGTCAAAGGGCAGGTCGGAGTGCGCCGGCTCATCGGGCATGATCTTGGTGGCCTGGGCTTTGGGCTTCGGCGGCGGCGGGGCTCGAACCGGGTGCTTCGGGATTCGCGTGAACGGCGGGTCGTCATCGGGGTCGGAGAGGGAGGAGGCGCGGATGAGGCGGCGGGCTAGAGCCTGCGCCTGGGCCCGTGTGGGGCCAGACCATGGGAGAAGCTTGAGAGGAAGAAGCATGGTGGGGTGGGAGCCAGAGGAAGAGGAAGGGCGAAGGCGAGTGGATGCATCGGGGCTCGAGGAGGCGGCGGTGGACTAGTTGGGCTTGATGGGTGATGAGGCCCAGTTTAACCCAAGCGCAAGTTGGCCCTCCTTATGGCCCACATCAAATGCTTTTCGTTTTATATGATCTCTTGGAGGGTTTGATCTTACCCTTGAAAATATCAGTTCCATGGGGATTACCAACAGTATCCAACCCTTTTAGTTACCTTGTACTGTACTGTACTATAAAGGGCATTTTGACACTTATGATACTATTTAAACCCATATTTCCAAAAATATTGATATACATACGAGAATGATAAAAATAGTATTTTTGCCGCACAGTAACCGGACGGCAGCGACGTGGAGCTGACACGTGGCGCCTGGAGCCCCGCCACCGTGCGGCGGACAGCTTGCCGCCCGGCCACCGGGCAGCCACGCGCCCACTATCCCGCCATCGTGCACTCCCAGCTCGCCACCTAGCCACCATGCGGCAGGTAATTGCCTTAATTATTATTTTATATTACTATTTATTTATTTTTTTAAATATAGCAAATGAGTTCAAAAAATTATAAAATTTTATATACAACTTTTTGACATAATATAATTCATTGTGCAATTTTTCTATAATTTTATTAGGTGTGAATGTTGCTCAAAAATTCATACGATTATGTTATTTGTAAGAGTTGTTACATACATCAAATGAGCTCCAAAAATTACGAAATTTTATGTGCAACCTCCTGACATCATTGACCTAATTGTATATTGTTTAGAAATTTTATGTGTTCTGAATTTACCATGTTAATTTATGTTTATTTAATCATAATTAGCGATATGCGATACTAATTTAATTAGCAATTAAAATCCTAGGCCGCATGGTCACCGTGCGACAACCATCTTTTGTAGTGCGTGACCTCTCTCCTCACATATGTCAGTCCGTTGCTACTTCCCCCTTTCCCCTGCTTCCTTTGCACATTTGTCAATGTGTCCGTGAAGAGTTTCACTCGTACGACTTGGACATGAACTACAAGGGTCTTTGGCCGGATATGATGTAATGGGCCCCTAACAACGATTTGAAGATAACTGCAAAGGGACGTCAACAGTCACAACACTTCTAGAACGATATGGATGTCAGCCAACGTACTAGCATTAGCCGGACAGTAAAGTGTAGGATATACAAGACCTTTGAGCACTCAACGAAGGATTGCCCCAACAGACCAAGCTCATCTGGTTGTCATTCAGTATTGTGATTTCATGTATCTTTTTGTTTATCGAATTAATTCATATTTGTAGAAATTCAAGCTGCGCTATTTTATGTGGTGGTAATTGGTAATTAGTCGATTGATTACTTAAATGATTAACTCTATAATCTATTATAGATTATCGCATATGATTATTTATGCCAATCGCAACGACACATTAACCATTTAGTTACATACTTTAGAAGATTGAAAATAAACATGTGCAACAGGGGAAAATTGTGGTACAAACATCTCCGGGCATACCTATTAGTAGAATGTGCCTGGCGCTACCCACATGGAATGTTGCAGAGGGGACGCCTCGGACGTGGCTATCCGTCATTGTAGTGGCACACACATGTATAGCTAGGGTTTATGCAGCGGTATGTGGGATCATAGGAACTACTTATATTGACGACCTCCTCGTTGCCCCTCCACAAGACCTGCATGACTACGCCCTCCCTGTGTCTGCATTTCAGCCATACCGGTGGGAGACGAAAATTCACTTGGAGGCGTGCAGACGCAGGGAGCGCGAGGTTCACGAGGAGGAGTCGAGAGAAAGCACAAACTGGTGGCCAAGACCAACGCGGCTGGCGAGGACTACAACGCCGACCTTGCGAGGAAGGTCAAATGGCCACAGTTAATGTAGTAGTTCATCCATCTTCACTTATATGTGTACCATCCTTGATTCCTTAGCCTGCTTGCCATGCCACCCCCTTGTCGGATCAACTTTTGTTTTGTCATTGTTATGGCGCTCCACCTGTGCGAGACCTAGGTGTGCCAGCATCAGTCGAGCAAAATCCATGATGCATAAAATTCTAAAAAAAATAGACAATTAGGATGACTGTGCCGGGAGGCTGTATATAAAATTTCGTACTTTTTGGAGTTTATTAGCTATATGTAACAACTCCTACAAACAATATAATTGTATAAATTTTCAAGCAACATTCACACCGGATAAAATTATAGAAAAATTACACAATGAAGTTATATATTAAAAAAATCAAAGGAATAGTAATATAAAATAATAATTAAGACAGGTAATTAAGCTGGCTAATTAGCCGGGTTAATTACCTATTGCATGGTAGCCAGGCGGCATGCTGGGAGGCGCACGATGGCCGGGCGGTACGCCACCTACCACACGGCGGTGGGGCTCCAGGCGCCATGTGTCAGCTCCACGCTGCTGCCACTTGGTCACTGTGCGACAGAAGTGTCATTTTTTCTATTCTCACGTGTATACTGGTATTTTTGTAAATACGGGTTCTAATAGTGCTATATATGCCAAAAATTTCTACAAAGGTTCTTGAGATGATTAAGCATCCTACAAAATTTTATCTGTGCAGTTAATACAAGATAGGAGAAACAAGGATGAAGGCAGCTTTCGTTGTGTTTCAGTTGTTCATTCCAAAAGGACCAACTAGATTGACCTTCCTTTTGGATGGTCCTGTTTGTTTAGGTTTAGATTTTTTGGCTTATTGCTTAAAGCTAGCCTTTTGGCTTAATCAGTTTGTAAGCGCCTAACTTTTAAGCAAAGCCAATATGTTTGGTAGTCTGGTTTTTCCTTGGGTTGGCTTATTGTCTTCAATAATGAATGTTTGAAATACCATTTCACAAATAAGCTAAGAAGGTATGAAATTCACACATCACAGCTCGAGAATCACACATGAATATGCTACTGATCATGCATGAACACATACCAAATTCATAAATAATACATGAGCATACAACAATCAATGGTAATTTATAGATTTTTGAGAACTACTTTGAACATGAATCACTGATCATGGCCTTGATAATCACTACATCTATCTTCATTCAATTAAAAAAAAAGAAATAAAAATGAAGAAAATGAGTTAATCTCCATGCCCACAACACCCATCGAAGGAGGGGACAGTGAGGTTGTCGGGGTCGAGGGAGGATGGCGGCAGCAGGCGCAAGGACAAGGGATGCCGACGGCATCGAGCGTGGGGAAGAGGGATGCTGATGACATCGGGCGCGGGCTTAAGGGAGGCATGTGGCGTCGGGTGTGGGGAAGAGGGAGGCTAGTGGGATTGGGGCGCGGGGACAGCGCCGGCGGGAGCGATAGAAGGATGGCGGCGTCAGCGTCGCAGGGGGAGAACGGTGGCATCGATCAGGGCGAGTTGCTTGGGAGAGGGAGATGGTGAGGGAGCCGAAGGGAAAAAGAAAACGAAGTGGGAAGGAGTAAAAAGGAGAAAAATGAAAGTATTTGAAGTTATATATGAATGGCATTTGGTGGGTAATTTTAGTGAACTTGAGTGACAAAGGGATATTTCATTCCGCAAAAGCAAAAAAAAGGCACATTTTCTATAGCTTTTGACTTTTAGGCTTAAAATGGCTTAAGCTTTTCATAAGCTGGATGGAAAAAAATCAACCTTTTGTTTAGACTTTGGCTTATTTTTGCTTATAAGCCAAATAAAAAGCCTAAACAAACAAGGCTTTTGGTTTTTTCTATAGTAACTAGATTTTGAACGATAAATCTTTTTAAGATAGTATCTACAAGTCAGTTGTACTAGACATTGTACCGACTTCAGCTATACCAGCTAAAATCACATTCGATCGTCTCTCTTTATACTCTAAGTCACAATCCAAAAGAACCCACCCTATACATCATCAACTTAATTGTGGTTGTCCACCCAGAATTGGGCCTGGATCCAGTCTACTAATTTCTTGTGCACTTGAAATGCCTTGCCCAAAACATCATCCGCGATAGGTGGCTTTGAACCAAGCACAGCATTGGCAATGGTGATTGCTCCTGGGTTCTGGCTACTAAGTGCTGCAATTGCAACCGTGGGATTGTAGGGGTTAGGGTTAAATCGGAAGTGGACGAGTCCTTGAGGGAAAACAAAGACGTCGCCCTTGTTGAGAACCTTGGCAAAGAGCTTGTTGTCAGGGTTTCATGTGACAAAGCCAACATAGAGAGTGCCCTCAAGCACTTTCAGGATTTCGATGGCACGAGGGTGCGTATGTGGTGGGTTCTCACCCAAGGGCGCATTGTCAATGCGTGCCATGGAGATCCCAAGCGTGTTGAGACCAGCAAATTTCATCACATTGATCAAGGTGACGTCGGTTGGACCCAACCTTGCTCATTGTAGTGTCCATCGTCTTGTCAAGGTTGGCCGCCAGGAAGAAGTCATCGGCCAAGCATTCATACGCACGGCATCAAATACAAGCACAAGTTTCATTCAGAAAGGCATTATCTCAACACATGTTTGAGTACTCTTCCATGAGATCTCAATGTGTTTAGATCTCACAACAGATGTGATCTGATGCCAAAACAAGACTGAGAGCACATATATACCATGCGAGTACTTGGCGGCGACGCAAAAGTCCTTGAGAGGGCTAGGGTCGGAAGCCCTGGCCTGCCATGAGATTGAGACCAACGCAAGAAGAGCAGCGAGGAGAAGGGTGCAGGAGGCGGCGGCCATTAATTTGGCTAGGTGTCTAGGTGAAGCTGGTGCTCAAGGCTCAAGTAGCAGTGGTTGTGTTTGTTGTGGTTGATGCTTTGGCTATGGGAACACGGTTTCTCTGTTTCTTTCTTTTCTTTGTGATCTTTTCGTGTTCCCGTCGATGAAAACATGAGAGAAACACGAAGAAGGAAACAGTCGTCAATAGCCGGCTTCTGGCCATGGAGGGTTTGGAAATGTATATATGTCTAGTAGCGGAAAGAGTAGGTGAGCTTGTGAACGAGTCAAAGCAGAATGTAGAACTCGCTTGAAACGGCCACTGGCTGCATGCAACAGAACGTGTTGAGATTAATTAACTATGATTATCTTGCATTAGACCAGTACTCTGACAAGGTCGTACCGTATATTGACGACTGAGTATAGATTATATTTATTTGGTTTGTTCATGTAGAAAAAATGATGGTGACCGGCCGGCCAGGAATGTAAAAACTCATCCATTAGTTGAGCGATGAAAATAACTCTGAGCTTGTTGTGGTACTCATAATCGATGGTGACCGCTGACCGGCCGGGCATGTAAAACTCATCCGTCAGTTATATCCTGTATGCATGAGATTTTTTCCCCCAGTATTCCGTACAAAAGAAACCAAATGTGATGAAGCCGGTTGAAGAAAATGAAAAATAATGGCCATAGGCATTTTCAGTAGCAGACTTAGAATTTCATCATACCCCGAGTTTAGAGGGTTGAAGAACACTACTGCTTAAACTAAAGAAAGGTTATGCCTTGGACTTATCTAAACTTTGCACTAGTAAATATTACACGTCCTAAGCTTGAGCTTAGACTATCATAGATCTAGATTCACCTTGGGCATTGTTTTAAATAGCCCGATATAGCCTTGCTGTAGTCCCAATATAGCAGGCGGGGATAGTGGCCACTATGCAGCAGCTGTCTGTAGCATTTTGAATAGTTATGGTGCTGCAACATCCCGCTGTGGTCTGGTACAACCCGCTATGGCCTCTATAGTGCATGTTTGTTGCAGTGCTATAGTAGAAATACATTTTTAGCTTTTGATATTATTCATTTGTTGCATAATGTTGCCATCTTCCATTTTAAATCACTACTCAAAACTTGAGATACGCACAGAAACAAATAATCGTAATACAAGATAAGTTATTTAATTTCAAAACTGATTTATTTTACTCTGGATTTCTATAAATATAGCAGAGTATGTTGCGTCCGCTATATCGCTGCTATCTGCTATTCTCCATAAAATGACTTTGCCGCTACACGCTATTTAGAACATTGGCGATAGGTGAATGTGTATAAATTAACCGAGAGAAGAAAATAAAGCGTTGATCCATACCATGCATGCACCAACGTAAGTACGGACAGAGATCAAAAGGTCAAGGACATCGCGTTATGAGGTTAATTATTCTAACAAGCCCTTTTCTTCACCTGATCAAACAACAAATCTGCAATGTCATGCATGACGACACCACCATTATCAAACGGGAGTTACTCAGGCCTGTTCTTTTCCTCCGAAATGACGGTTTTTGACTTTTGTTACAGTACTTAACTTTCAAACAGAGTATTTTCTCAAGACGAGATCTATAAGTTAAACGATGTACACGTTAAAAGCCCAACATCTGTACCAACCAAAATCGTAACTGAGTATCTCTCTCCATAATCTATACCGTAAACAATTAAAATTCAAAAATTTTAATCAAAAGTCATAAATTACAGTCATCGCCGAACAGGCCCTCGGTCGCCTCATTTTCGGGATCGTAGAGAGTTATCTATACAAGACCGCGTCAATCGAATAAATTAAGTAATTGCTTGCACGGTCCGACGCAATATGTATACGCCAAGACGAGAACCAGTCGCTTAGCTCAACCTGACACCATTTCGATCTGTCCTGTCGACCACTCCTTGACCTGATCTTCTGAATCTCACCTGCTCACACGCTATATATATGCATGCATCCCCTTCATGGCCAAAGCATCAGCTAGCTCCATACACACACAACAAGCATCGACGACTACAATTGTACGCAGCTAACATCTGCAGAAGAGCTAGCTAGCAAAGTTCCATCTTGGCTAGATGGCCTCCTACAACCTCCTCCTCCTCCTATCTGCTGTTCTCGCCTTGGTCGCTTCGCAGGCCATGGCTTCAGATCCCAGCCCTCTCCAGGACTTCTGTGTCGCCGACATGAACAAGGACTCGCCTGGTAGAGTACTTCATCAACGTCATGCGCTTGCATCAGATCGACACATGCACTAGCATATGTTTCGTTTGGCTTTCTAACGCATGTATGTATATACGTTGCTTCTTTGATCGATATTGCAGTGCGTGTCAATGGGTTCCCCTGTAAGGACGCCGACGACGTGAAGCCGGAGGACTTCTTCCTCGCCGCCAACCTCGACAAACCGATGGACACGACCAAGAGCAAGGTCGGGTCAAACGTCACATTGATCAACGTGATGAAGCTTGCAGGTCTCAACACCCTCGGCATCTCCATGGCACGCATCGACTACGCTCCCCAAGGGCAGAACCCACCACACACTCACCCACGCGCCACGGAGATCCTAACCGTCCTCGAGGGCACACTCCATGTCGGATTCGTCACCTCCAACCCGGACAACAAGCTGCTCACCAAGACGCTCAACAAGGGAGACGTGTTCGTGTTCCCACAGGGGCTCATCCACTTCCAGTTCAATCCAAGCTATGACAAGCCGGCTGCTGCCATCGCCGCGCTCAGCAGCCAAAACCCTGGTGCAATCACCATTGCTAATGCAGTGTTTGGATCGAAGCCACCAATCTCAGATGATGTCCTTTCCAAGGCATTCCAGGTGGACAAGAAGGCTGTGGATTGGCTCCAAGCTCAGTTCTGGGAGAACAACCACAACTAAATTATGGATGCTCGATGATGTTTGTATATGCTTATATATCCTTGCAATATATAACAGATAACACGGGTTTGTTTGTTCTTTGTGACTAGCAAAATATTGTATACCGGTTTGCTTACAGATCATGTAAAGCACTATATGCAATCACGTATGATTTGTGGTGATTAATTTAAGATACTTCATGTCTCAAGTAACTTTTGATAACTGTGAGTTTCGATCACCGTAGCCTCTGACCGCTGGGTGCCCCAGGATCTCTAACCGCTCACTCAGAATCTTAGACCGTTTTGCTACTGAATAAAAATAATATGTGTTCTTTAAGCATTAGTTGTCTAACATGTATTGTGGATGAACTTGATTTGCTTACAGATCATGTAAAGCACTATATGTAATCATGTATGATTTGTGGTGATTAATTTAAGATACTTTATATCTCAAGTAACTTTTGATAACTGTGAGTTTCGATCACCGTAGCCTCTGACCGCTGGGTGCCCAGGATCTCTAACCGCTCACTCAGAATCTTAGACCGTTTTGCTACTGAATAAAAATAATATGTGTTCTTTAAGCATTAGTTGTCTAACATGTATTGTGGATGAACTTGGTTTGTATCAATATCACGCGAGGAGTTACTGGCGGAGTTTATAAAGCAAGAGGAGGATACCTTAGGCATAATTAATCAATGTAAACTAGACTACCTTGCCTCCGTCAACACATGAATAGTCTTAAAACATTTGTTAACATGTATATGATGGACGGTGTAAATGTTTTCCCTCCTTAAGTTGGTTGATTCAACATTGAGCCCTAGCGACACCTAGCCTCCTCTCATCTCACTTTCCGGCAACCTTGCCCTTCAGCCTCGCAAGACCATCTTACAGCTCTCCAACCCCCACTCTCCCTCTCTACGCCCTGTTCCAAACAACAAGTCAAAAGCCATTTAAAACACATTGGTTTCTTAATATGTTTTTTCTTTTTTTGCATTACTCGTGGACATATAAAAATGTTTTTCATTTTGTATGTCTTCTTTATTTTTCTTTAATCGAATGCCCAAAAAAGCTAACAGCCCCCCTTATATTTGCCCTATTCATATTAACTTCTACAAACTGATTATCTACAATAAATGACTTTTTTTACAGTACCTCGGAGTGTCCTTTTAAACTAGAGCCTACTAGTCGACGTCTCTCTTTACAAATTTTTCTATAAATTATTACTATTTGTAAGATAAAATTAAAGGACAAGGCAAAAGGCCAAAGTACCTTCAACCAAAAGACAAAAACGACAGTACTTTGAAACAGTATCCTAGTATCCTATATCGCCATTCTACTTTCTCTCTTGCTTGTCACCCGTTATCAAAATCTAGCTTGACCGTTAGCTTTGCCATCTATCGCCATAGATCTCACACTCTTAGACCTTTGGTTGAAACATTATAATTTTTCTAAACCCTAAAAAATCGAATTGTTTCTGTAATCATGGACACCATTTACAAAAACTAGCAACGAACATATGTCAATTAGTGTTTCCTAATAAAAGTTAGAAAAATTATTACACCTAGAGATCATCATGTAAAACGACTTTGGTTGGACTGTGGAGAAGGAGTCGCACGATGGAGTCGTCCGAACGACCCAGCTCTCCGAGTAAAACGCACCTAATCACGTCACCCACCCATCCTTCCGCCCGCGTCCAACACGGCAAGGCGACGAAAGCCAAGCCAATTCCAACCCCCATGGCCGACGACGAAGATGCCGTCCTCTCCGACGTCGACGAGGACCCCCTCCCGCCTCCCTCCTCCACCTCCACCTCCCACAAGACCCCATCGCCATCAGAAACCCAATCCCAGTCCCATGCGCCGGCGCCGGCGCAGGCGCAGGCCCAGCGCCTGCTCGACCTGGCCGCTGAGCTGGACGAGGAGCGCCGCCTCCGCCGCGCGGCCGAGGATGCCCTCGCTGACTCGGAGTCCCGCCTCAGCCGCCTCAAGGCCTTCGCGCAGGACGTCCTCCGCAAGCGCGACGACCTCACCGCCGAGTCCGCGGCCTCCTCCCGCGCGCTCGCCGCGCTCCAGGCCGAGGCCTCCACCGCCTCCTCCATGCTCTCGTCCGGCTTCGAGCGCATCTCCGCCAAGGCCTCTCCCTCCTCCGCCGCCGCGCCCGCCCCGCTCCCCACCTCCCACAAGTACTCCTCCGGCCTCCCCGCCCTCGCCTACGGCGTCCTCAAGCGCGCCAATGACATCGTCGACGACCTCCTCTCCCAGATCGACGCCGCCAACCGCGACCGGGACCGCGCGCGCGAGCAGATGGACCACCGCAACTACCGGATCGCAATCGAGGTCTCCGAGATCGAGGCATCCCTCGCCTCCAGGTCCGCCGAGTGCGACTCCCTCTCCAAGTCTCTGTCCGACCGGGAGGCCGAGATCTCGCTGCTGCGCGAAAAAGTCGCCCTCCTGGAGGGCAAGCTGGACGCGCAGAGGCCCGTGCTCGCCGAGCAGATCGGGTGCGCCTCCAAGGTGTACGATGAGATGCGCGAGCTAGTCAAGCTGGTGGACGCGGAAGCGGCCAGTGCACTGTCTGATTCGGTGTTCGTGTGGAAGGAGACGGACGTGGAGGAGAGCCTCAAGGTGTCGCTGGAAGGGACGAAGATGGCGTATGAGCTAGCGGCCATGGCCCTGCAGAAGGTGGGGGCATGGGTGGATGCAAGGGATAGCAAGGTGAGGGGATTGGAGGAGAGGGTGGATGAGTTGATACGGGAGAAAGAGCACATTGGGGTGCTGCTCCGGAGCGCGCTGCAAGCGAACACGAGTGAGGTGTTGAAGGTTGCTGAGGATGGACTGAGGGAAGCCGGGATTGAGATAGGGCTCAACAAGCGCAGGGAGCACAGGCCAGGGAGCGTGGAGAAGGATGAGGTCTATACCCTGGTAAGAGAGCACTGTAATGTTATGGTGTTGCAAGTTCATGAGCCTCTTCGGTGCACTAAATTTAAATTGTTTGTTATACAATCAACATTGCAGGCAGGGGCATTGGAGAATACCATGAAGGAGTCTCAGGTTAAGATCGTTGAGCTGCAACATCTTGTTGAAGCACTTAGGTAGCTACTGTTATTGTTGAGTTTTGGTTCTATCTACTTCCAATCTTCCGTAGGTTTCATCATTCCTAGTTCCATGGGTAGGGCAAGCCTTGGTTCAAGTTTGTGTTGTTATGTTTGCCGCCTTTTGAACTTTTAGACATTTATCAATTTAGAAGACTACCTGATAGGTTTGGTGTGAAGCCATATGGATTAAAACATATCCTTAGGTGAACTTCTGTGTAACAAAACAGAACATATATGAATTGCTAATAGCCATTGTTAAAATGTCGCATTTTGAAATCTCAATATGGGAACTGAAACGGCAATGTTGTTTCCTATCACGGATGTTTTGAATGATCCTAATTTGCTTCTTGCTTGTGTTCATCTATGTACTTTGGCTTTAAGGGCGGAGTCTGGTCTACTTAGAACAAGGCTGGAAGGGCAAGAAAAAGAGATTGGCCAGCTAAGGAAGCAAATAAAGCATCTTGAAGAGAAGGAAAGGGTGGCAAATGACAGTGTAATTTTCTCCTCATGCATAGCCTGATTTTTCAAGCATACTACTTTTATCACTCTCAGGTAACCACGTACCATGCACTCTTAGGTTGAAGGTCTGATGATGGATGTGACAGCTGCTGAAGAAGAGATTAAAAGATGGAAGATGGCAGCTGAGGAGGAAGCTGAAGCTGGTAGAGCAATTGAACAGGAGTTTCAAACTCAGGTGCTTTGATACAAACATGTTCCATAATTCTGCATGCTCTTTATGCTTCAAGTGTCCTATTTGTGTCTCTTTGAGTTACATTTTAAAGCCGATGGCTCAACCATTTTAGCCAGCTTGCACCACTGTCATCTGATTATAAACATTTCTTTTGGAGAATAATTTTGAGCATATTGAACTTATTTCAGATGCAAGCAAACTACCATGCACAGTTTTGCAACTTATGTTTGGTGCCTTGACAGTGAACCACTACACTGACTGTAAGAAAGCACAAAGGATGATAGGAATGTTTGCAACACGTAAAATAGCATATATTTTTTTACGATAATAGCATTTAACATATTGACCTGTACATATGTTGCTATTTAGCAAAAATATCATTACTTCACGTCTATACCTGTTATGATATACTGATACAGGTAAATTTTATTCATGATATTGGGACAAACATAAGACTCACTATCATATGATGTAGCTTAATTAGATTCCACGATAATTCAAACTTGTTTCTTATGCTGCCATGCTGGTAGGTTCCATGTCAACTTTAATATGGCTGCTTTGTTATATATTCAGTTTTCTCATCAATAATTTGCTTCTTCATGACCCTTTTTTTGGTACATCTTGGGAGTTAATGGTAGTAACAACCTACTATTCCTACGTGCAGTGCTAGATATCACCTTGTCACCTTGGCCATAGTGTAGAGTTTCAGTTGTGAGTTAACAATTTAGATCCCTTAGGCCGTCTATTGATGTGTGGTGGTGCAAGTAAGGGCTTGTGCTGTCAGTGGTGGCAGCAGATGTAGCTGGGCCCCATCATTTGCACAGTGACTGTGTGAAGGATAGAGCAATCTGCAAGGCAGCCCTGATATAGAGCTATTGGATCCTTTGTGTACAGATAGTGCGGTCTTTTGGGATTTGTCTTGAAGAGAGCATATATAGATTAACTGACGCAAAGAAATGGCTGTTTTTTTATAAGGGGTGAAACATCTTTTTTGGCTCTAACTAAACACTTGATTGTTGATAAGTTGAACTCAATTCTCATCAAGCTGTGTTGCACAGATATCATCCCTTCGTAAGGAATTAGTCGAAGCAAAACAAGCAATGCTGGAGCTAGAAAACAAGCTGAAGTTCAAGGAAGAGACAGCGGCTGCAGCAATGGCGGCACGTGACGCTGCAGAGAAATCACTAAAACTAGCGGATACAAGATCTTCAAGGCTACGAGAGAGACTGGAGGAGCTTAATAGGCAGCTCGAAGAATCAGACAATAGAACGGATTTGGGCAATCGCAATGGCCATAGGTACATGTGCTGGCCATGGCAATGGTTGGGACTGAACTATGTGCGATTACCTCCAGCTGAGACTGATCAAACGTCCAATGAGATGGAGCTATCTGAACCCCTGATATAGTTTTGGCATATTTATACAGATTGAAATGCGGGTCCGACTCTTTCATTTAGATAAGTCGAAAAGGGAACAGTAGATTGTGTTTTGGTTTGCTTTCTTCTTCTCGTAGATATTTTGCCAATTTCTTCACGCATGTACTGTGCAAACTCACGAGGGTGTTAGATGGAGGCACCATTAAATTGTAAAAGTTACCACTTTGGATATAGTGAAGATGTCAAGATGTTCGTTCTTTGACAAAATTGTTCCATTCTGTTCTGATATATCACTTGGTCTTCTGTATGGTACTCTGTTCTGCTGCTTCGGGTGGAAAATGCACTGTACAGAGAAACTTTATGCTCTAGGTGGATAATGCACAGAACAAAGAGAGATATAGTCGCTATTTGAGAATCATCTATTTTGGGGGGAATAAACACGAAACCGAAGCTGCAAATTGAGCGGCTATGTGGAATCTGAGCTGCTGGCCTGCTACTATTGGATGTGCACTGTGCACCACATGACTATACCATCGTAGAGGAGACGGCAGCATTCTTGGTCATCGGCTCAGGTCAAGTCGTGTCCCGCCCCGTCTGGCCGCACGCGGATTGCTTTCTTTCACTTAAAGTTCCAGGTGAGTGACTCGTTCATGGCATTATCTTGGTGCTTTTCTGTAGACAAAATATTGTTATTGCTTTTAAGTTCTCTAGTAATTAATCATCCACATTTTATGTACATGCGGATTATCTGAAGAGAATTTTGACGCTGGCTAACTGAACCCAAGACACCACCAACCAACCAGCAAAAAGAGCAAAGCATATTCCAACAAGTCACCAGCAAGTGACTTCAGGTATGAACCCAATCTCGCTACCTTTTGATTTCTAGCCATATTCCTTTGAGGAGATGTGAAAGCTACTAAGCTAGAGATGACGCAAAAGGCTCGTCGGTGCTGCACTCGCCTGAAATTTAGCAATATAATATGATGCTTCTTGGGCGACCTGATTGCACTGCAACCACCATATACAGTTATACACTATCTGCTATCCAGTTAGTTACTCGTTTCAGCGTACCCAGCGATAACATTCGCGCGTTTTGCCTGTCAACTTCCTTTGTTTTTTGCCCTGAAATCCACGGGATCTTGCCGTGAAGCTTCGTTTCTGACCAATCGCTCAGCTTAGCTTCAGCTGCTTCTCCTCCTCGTCTCTCAATATAAAAGGCTGGCAGTGGAATCCTGCTTCTTCCACCGAGCTCTTCAGACTTCGTTGCCTGGTTTTGCTTTGAGATAGAGACACCATTTTAGTTGGAGATGATTCTTTCTGCATTCTTACTGGTAGTCTGCACCATTTTTACTCGGGCAGTATGTCTAAAGAGATATGGTGCAGGAGAGCAGCCTGATGTAAGGATAGGCGACATGAGTAGCAGCAGCTGGGATCTGCTCGTTGCCAACTCTCCAACTGCAGCCACAGGTGCTGCGGGCCATGGAGCAGAAAGGCCATATGGAAGAATAGACCAAAGCTATGATACCTTGGGTCAGGTCAGTGTATTCCCCTTTGTCTGGCTGTTTGCCTCAGCAAGAAATCACAAGTTATTCTCAACTTTGCATAATATTGTCATTGTATCTTGAATCTCTTTCAGGTTAAGGAAGATCTACAAGAGGTTGGGCTCGAGTCATCCAATCTTATAATTGGAGTGGATTTCACTAAGAGCAACGAATGGACAGGTATTCTTAGTCTCTGAGCAATGAGCATCACCTTGGTGTTACATTTTCTTCATTGAGGCATTGAGCATGACTAGAGTTTTGATGGATGAAAAGGGAAACACTGTTTCAACGGAAGAAGTCTGCATCACATTGGGAACTCTCCTAATCCTTATGAGCAAGCAATCAGCATCATTGGGGAAACTTTATCGGCTTTCGATGAAGACAACATAATCCCGTGTTTTGGATTTGGGGATAGTAAGGCTCTCTTCTTCATTCCCTATATATGGCATTATAAACGAGTTCTTCATACTGAATGATCACTCACCAGTGGTGAATTAATCTGCTTCCAGTATCAACACATGATCAAAACGTGTTCAGCTTCTACAGAGATGGGCGAGCATGCATCGGCGTTACAGAAGTGCTACAGAGATATAGAGAAATCGCCCCGCATGTGCAGCTATCTGGTATCATCAGGCAGCCAACTTGTTTTTTCCACTCCCTTTTGCTGAAGTTAGTCTTGTAATCATTGTAATAACTGATAAATTCGGATTAGGTCCAACATCTCTAGCTCCAATAATAGAAACTGCAACGAGAATAGTTGAAGACTCTGGCTATCAGTATCACATCCTACTGATAATAGCTGACGGGCAGGTACGCCCTATTTCTGTGGCTTTAAAAACTCAATTGTGAAAGTAGCTGCATATGATCGTGAGACTCGATTTCTCCTGTAATGTTGATCTTTTTGACATATTTTTCAATTGCTATTTTTTCGTTGTATTTTCTTGAGATAAAGAAACTTAAATTCATGTTGCAGCAACAACCTGAACAAAGTATAACAAAGTGAACAATGGCCACTTTCTTGAAATGAAAAAAAGGCAGTATCGATATGTTTCAGCCACTCACCATGAACCTAATGCACTGACATGAAGTTGCTCTTATGCTTGTATTGCTCATGACGCCCCAGGTTCCAAGAAGTTCTGGAGCTCATTGTGCAAGCTACCCGGAAGAAATAAGATCAGAGAACTACCTAGAAGAAAGGACTCTTCAGGCTCTCATACATGCCAGGTAATACTGAAAACAGGCAATTGCTAAGTAGATGTTTCAAATACTCACCTTGATGAGAAGATGCAACCTACTTTATTTGTTTTTATTTACCATTTTTATATACCCAATGTGCCATATCTTTAGACAGCTACAACTCTATACGCCTATAACTGTACTTTGGGATATGGCCTTGTTGTGTTTGCAGTCGGTTCCCTCTGTCTGTTGTCCTTGTAGGAGTTGGCGATGGGCCATGGGATGATCTAATGCACTGCCATGACGATCGACGACTGTTTGATAATTTCCAGGTGTTTAGCATCATCAGATGTCGGTTCCTATGAGATTGTTTACTCTTGATTTTCACTCTATATTCCTTGCAGTTTGTGGATTTCACCAAGATAATGTCAAGAGAAATGCCTCAAGACAAGAAGGAACAATTTGCGTTGGAAGCGCTGATGAAGATTCCAACCCAGTACGCAGCAATAATCAGCCAAAGGATCAGGTATGTATGTAGAGAGGGAAACTGAAGGTACTAGCGTGCAGTTAAAATGTTTTTTGTTCTGGAGTTTGATTCATTTTCAATGGTATGATCTTCAGTGATGAGTTTGCAAGCGCGCCTACAAGGACACCTGTTCCTCCCCCTTCCTCAGCTGTTACTAGCACAGGTGGCTTTCTGATCAGTGGTCACATTTGAGGCTAAAAGTAAGGCTTACAGATACTGTAGTGGAACCTTGAACTTGGTAGAATTGCCTCTTGGGCACATTCTAGTCTCACTACCATTCACCATTCAGTGCTCTCTGTCTCGATGGGAAAAAAACATTAAGAATGAGTTGCATTCTTAGGAATAAATTTCCGGTCAGATGCTAGATTATGCTTGCATGCCTCCTCTTTCTATTACCGATATGTAGCCTGTACTATTGAATGGGAATAGATCCGACTGAATTGGATCATTCTTCCTGAAGCTATCTGGACCTGGGTACTACTTACTGATGAAGCTTAATTTATTTAAGATGCGCGCAGGTGAAGCATCGTAAATGGAAGGGAAATGGCAGATGTACAGTACTGTAAAGCGGATTAAGTTCAGTCAGCAGATAGTAAAGATTAACCTTAGGGTCCACAATTACGTTGGTGAAAGACAATTTCGTGCTTTTTCGCAGTGGCGGACCCAGGATTTTATCAAAGGGTATGCTGCATCAAAATTTTCATATGCAATTCGGTAAAACTATTTGCCAATTCGGTAAATAATTGTAAAATTTGCCATCCCAAGATATTCATACCTTCAGCATGTACTCCGTGACCACCTTGGCTTCTTGCCCTCCCAGTGTAGCTGCCTGAAATGAGCACAGAATTTTAAATGTATGTTTTGATGATTAGTTATCATGACAATTGCAAGAAAGCATCGAAAGTTTCTTGATTTGTATATGGTGTATGTATGGCATACCTTCGTGAAAACATCAATATCGGCATCAGGCTTGATGTTCGATGCTTTCTCTCGTCTTAACAACTCACGCAGCAAATCTGAGTAACAAAAAAAAAGGTAACAAACAATAAAGGAATGTGTAGGGAGCTGCAATATTTGTTATGTGATTGCTTAATAGGTGCATAGCATAGCAAATTAGCAATATCCGACTCCTTGGCACCTTGCGGAGGAAGCAAGTGTCTCTCACACGGTCATCTCCCCTATGTGAAGATCGTGCTGGCTTATGTACGCAGCCATCCTCTTGGGCACAAAATCGTCCATTCCATGCCCATTATTTTTTTTCTCGAAAACGCAGGAGAGCTACGTTTCATTGCATTAGAGGGATGAAAAAAGGGGGTCCCCAACAGGATCCTCACTTATACGAGGACCAAATATGAATGAGGCTTTTACACAGACTCAAGAATCATACACAAAGCGAACAAGCACGACTCGACCTACACCTTTCTGACCTAGGTTGCAAGCGCAAACCCTAACCCTTGCAGCTTCTTCGCACCAGCTATAAACCTGCAAAGGAAAGGGGGGTTTGGGGTGTGATTGTAACTCCAAGGCCTGCACTAAACAAAGCCTAGAGGTTGACGAATGGTGGAATGCTAGCGGAAAGCAGATAGTTCAGCCATATATGCCTACACTAAACATAGCAGACTGTTGACCATGGTGTTTCGCATCTACACCTCTGTTTACTTAGTGAAAACTCTTTTATACTGAAGAACAAGTAATGAAGTAAACTAGTAAACCCATCTCTCCTGCATTTCGTTCAAAAAAAGAAAACATAGAACCATGAGAACTCATTGCACAATTTGTATACCTTAAGATCTTTACCAAGCCTCCCAGCCAATGCAAGCAGCAATGTGGTCTTCCCCGATCATGGCGGGCCTAGCAGCAGAGTCATTCTGCACAACAACAGAGCAACTTGAGAAATCAAAAAAGAAAAACACATAATGGCCAAAAAGTACACTGAACTATAAAACACAAATCCACTCAAGAACTTATACCTGCAAGGCTTGATGATGGCACTGATGTCATGGAGAATTGGCATCGTCTGCTTCCTGCTTGGCAATATGTGCAGAGCAGTTGCTGCTCCCTGATCAAGAACTCAAAAGTCTCATACCATATGAACTAAACAAAATGAAATTCAGGACCAGTATTGTTCAAATTACCATGTGGCAATACACTTTACTGGGAAAAGAAAAGAAAAATACCTCAAGAATGTTAGTGATTGAGTTCAGAATGTAGGCAGTCCCCTGGTCCCAACGTGAACTTTCGCATCTGCCTTCAGATGCTCGAAATGCACCTCGATTGTCGGCAGAGTGATGCCAACTCTACAGATAAGATACAAAATGCAGACGTGAGGCAGAGACAGCCGGCAGATGCCAACGCTATCCTTGGTTAACTGAACATCGCACCACAGGGCTGTGTCGGGAGAGCTAGAACTCGCAACAAACTGATAAGCATTTTCACTGGAATCAATCAGGAAATAGGCCCGAGATTCCGAGAACCCACCCTTAGCGATGATTGCTGGAGGATTGC
This sequence comes from Dendrocalamus latiflorus, assembly GCA_017311315.1. Lineage (NCBI taxonomy): Eukaryota > Viridiplantae > Streptophyta > Magnoliopsida > Poales > Poaceae > Dendrocalamus > Dendrocalamus latiflorus. The sequence continues at coordinate 4,940,126 of CM029626.1, forward strand.
CTGAAACAATGAGATGACTGTCAGGCTTCTAGCTTGAGGACGGACAGAAGTGGTTGATCCTAAGTGCATTGCCACAGCAGCATACAGCATACACTCAGGCGAACCGTCAGGCGCGTGCGGCAGGCCGGCAGGGGAACCGTCAGCAGCGGGATTGACTGCCTGACCGGCGCTGGTACTGAGTTCGACTGCTGGGCCCCAGGGTATGCCGTGGCCCACCTGGCATACCCTGTGGGTCTGCCCCTGCTTTTTCGTAATTGCATGCCCCGTGTACAGCTTACCTTCACTGGGGGGGGCATAGTTTCATATACTAATATTGTAGTAGTAAATTATACTAAATTTCTGTTTGTATTTATTCGTTGAGTTAGTACAGTACTATTTGGATATTGTTGTAGAATGGACCAATCCCCTGTGACTGGATCTTGTAACTGACCTAGTATGTATAGACCTAATAGTATAGAGGAATATACCAATATACCCTCACCTTTTGTAATTATCAAGGGGTAGGATAGAAATTTTCCATCCAACTTCGTTCATATATATAAATCCCTAAGAGGGGTATGAGCAAGGGGAAGATCTACTCATTCTTACCAGCTCTCTCTAGTTACTCTTCTCATATGTTGTTTGATAAGTAGCCACAACAATTAGCGTCGTCCGTGAGGACCGTGCAAAAAGCTGCACAAGAGAAGACACTAGAAAGCGACGGCAACCAAACGAAAGAGAAGTCCAGCACACGGCGGCCGGTGGTCGAAGGCCCGCCACCCCATGGCAGCGACGCCCTGGCGCCGCGGGTGGCAAGCGGTCAGCACCGACATGAGGAGCTAGCGTCGATGCCAATATTGGCATGATCGTCGCTGAAGTTCGCCGTGCCGGCCCGGTCGTCGACCACGACGCCCACGCTAGTACGATCGTCGACCATGACGCCCGCATCGGTACGACCGTCAATCGCAATGCCCGAGCCAGCATGATCGTCAACCTCGATGCGCCGTCATCTAGACACCAGGGAGTCGGCCTCCGCACGCCCTCTGTGCGAGATCTCCATATGCATGAGTACAGTCGTCAGCCATAGCGTGTCGATCGATACGCATTCATGCACTGCGCCGAGCCTTTGTGAGTCTCCACGCCGAGCCTCCAGGCCGAACAACATCGGCGTGCTCCAAAGCTTTCGCCCCGCCGCCGATTGCATCGACACTTACGGCCACCTCGTGGTCGTCCCTTCGGCGATGTCGTCCGACCCTGTGGGGTCGAAACTCCGTCAACACCCACGACTATGCCTCCGTCAACACCCATGACTACGCCTCCGTCAACACCCACGACTGCGCTACGGTCAAGCCTTCGTCAACATCTTTGGCCGCATCATGGTCAAGTCTTCACGACAGACACGACCACCCTATGGTTGACATTTTGTCGACACCAGTTCGAAGCGTGGGGACAGAGCGCCCGCCTCCGACTTCTTCACGAGACATCGCACGGTCTCCACCGAGCTCAGCGCGGATGTCGTCTCTGACAAATTTCACACGGTTTTTGCGGGACTTTGCACGGTCTCCGCTGAGCTCCGTGCGGATGTTGTCTCTGACGAACTTCGCACGACCTCCACAAGACTTTGCACAGTCTTCGCTGGACTCCACGCGGATGTCGCGCCCGTCGGACTTCGCGCGGCCTCTGTACCTCCGGGTGAGCGCCCCATGGTCATACATGTTCGTCTGGACGTTCGTCCGACCTCGTGGTCTAGACATCGTTCGCCCACATCGCGGTCGTGAATTCGTCCGACCGCTGCATGGTCGTGACGTCGTCCAACCACCTTGTGGTCGTGACCTCGTCTGTCCCCATTGCGGTCTCAACCTCATCCGATCACCTCGCGGTCGTGACCTCGTCCGACCGCTGCATGGTCGTGACGTCATCCACCCACCTCGCAGTCGAGATTTCGTCTGACCGCCTCACTGTCATGACATCGTCCGGCCATATCACAGTCGTGGGTTTGTCCAACCACCTCGTGGTCGTGACTTCGCCCAACCTCCTCAGGGTCGTAATTTGTGAAAATCACACGGCAGTCTCGTGCCACGGCGTACTCTGCGGAGCATAAAGCACTGTGAACTTAGCCGTCCCGGGCAACTCTACGGAGTATAAAATTAATCTCACGGTGGCCTCGCACCCTTTGTCTGACTTCATAGCGGTCGTACACGCTTTGCTCGTCTGCCTTGTGGTCGAGACTTCATTCGACTGCCTAGCGGTCATAGACTTTTCGTCCGACCGCCTCATAGTTGAGACTTCGTCCGATCACCACATGGTCATAGACGCTTCGTCCGACCGCCTCGCGGTCGAGATTTTCGTCTGACCAACTCGTGGTCGTACACGCTTCATCTGACTGCCTTGCAGTCGAGACTTCGTCCGATCGCCTCATGGTTGAGACTTCGTCCGACCACCTCATGGTCGTAGATGTTTCGTCCAATTGCCTCGCAGTTGAGACTTCGTTCGATCATCTCGTGGTCGTACACACTTCGTTCGACCGCGAAGGGTGGGGGACGGAGCGCGCGCCAAAGCTTCATCTCGTCGCTAACTTCGTCGACGCCAAGTCCAAAGGGTGTGGGACGGAGCGCGTGTGCGCAAGTCTTTGCCAGCCGCCGGCTTCATCGACATCAAGTCCGAAGGGTGCAGGACAGAGCGCACCCGCGCAAGTCTTCGTCTCGCCACAGACTTCATCAACGCTATGCCCGAAGGGTGCGGGAAGGTGCGCGCGCACAAGTCTTCAGCTCATCACCTACTTCGTTGACACCAAATCCGAATAGTGTGGGACGGAGCGCGCACGCAAGTCTTCGTCTTGCCACCGACTAGTAAGGGTGAAAGTTCCACTAAAATAGTTGTAGGGGAAAATAAAACTCCGAAGTACTTTCATGTGTGTTTTTGTATTTTTGCTCTTTTTTTGGAATGTACTAACCCTGCAGGGCCTGTTCTTTTTTTTTGTTTCGGCTTATAGTTTTTGATTGTGACTTTTAACTTTTAGGTTGTTTGTAAGAGAGAGAACGGAGTAACAGAAATTCATATGCGATTTTAACCGATATAAATGAAGTCACTACAATATATACTACAATCAACGTATAAATCACGTCTTAAACAATACTCTGTTTGAAAGTTATTTACTATATAAAGTTGAAAACTAGTTTTTAGAAGCTGAAAAGAAAAGATCCAAAATGGCATGGAGTTCGATTATTTTCAATGGTGTGAACTTCAGCGATGAATCGAGGTTGCAAGGGCGCCTGCAAGGACACCTGTTTCTCCCCCTTCACGAACTGTTTCTAGCATAGTTAGTTTTCTGATCTAATCACATTTTAGGCTAAAAATAAGGCTTACAGATACTGTAGTGATTTCTTACCTTCAAGTCTTCAACTAGGTAGAATTGCCTCTTGGCAATATATGCACCTTTCTATTCTCACTGCCATTCTGTGCTGGTACTCTGTCTCGATGGGAGGGGCAAAAACATTAAGAGTGAGTTGCATTCTTAGGAATAAAATTCCAGTCTGATGTTAGATTATGCTTGCATGCCTCCTCTTTCTAATACTGACATGCTTTACAGTTTGTAGTTTGTACTATTGAATGAGAATAGATCCGATTTTGATAGTTCTACCTGAAGTTATCTGGACCTAGGTACTACTAACTGACGAAATTTGTTCGTGATGCACGCGGGTGAAGCATCATAGTAAATGGAAGGGGAATGGCAGATGTACAGTACTGTAAAGATTTGTTTTTTTTCCGATCCAATTCAGTACTGTAGAGAGGTAATAGCGCTTGGACTAGTTGCAGTCACTAGATAGTCGAGATGAACCTTTTTGTGATTGTCAACAATTATGTTGGTGAAAGACAATTGCATGCATACTCAGTGGCGGATCTACGATTAAATTTTAGATTGGGCGGTACTGTATGAAAAAGCTAGTGGTTCTACTTTCACTGATATTTAGGCTCAAGTTGCTTAACACAATGCTAAAATAGCTCTTCAAATCTAATCGAATCAACTAGTCACAAATCACAAAATACATTGCAATTTTAACATTTCTTATTTCTCTATTTCCCCTCTCTTAGAGCATCTCCAAGAGACTCTTTATCTTGCACTTTTTCTCCAAATTAGATGACTCAAGGAAAAAAACACCCTCCAACAGCTCTTTTATCCTGTTATCTATTTTGCAGTGGAGCCGAATTCCACCGTCTCGCTCGTGAAACCTGGCGAGGCATCGCGGCTCGCTAGCTGCTTTCCTCCCGCTCATTTTTCTATTTTCCCGCGCTAGTCGGTCGTCTTTCCACGCGGAATCCCTCCCTCCCGCGCCCCCTCCCGCGCGGACCTCCCCCGCGTCGAAGCCTCCCGCGGCGCCCTTTCCCCCCTCCCCCCTGCGGGCGCAGGATTGGAGGCACCCGCACGCCTCTGCGTGGTCCCGGCAGCGCCCGGCCCTCCCCGCGCGCCCGGTGGTGCCCGGCCGGCCCCGCAAGCTCCCGGCGGGTCGCATCCCATTCTTCGTTTGCTCCTCTGACATTCGTTTGCTCCGCAAGCTTGTGATGTGTAAAACACTACAGTACAGACCAATATAAACGGCACATATATTTTGCCCTTTATCTAAATAAGTGCCTTGGAATGCTTTTCGAGGGCACATAGATAACCACGACAGTTATATGTGCCTTTATTTCCTAATGAAAGCCGGCACATGCTATATGCCGCGATGACAATTCACGGCACATATATGTGCCCCTGTATTCAAAGATAGCTAAAATAGAGAGTCTGCTAGAGTTGGAGGAACAAAATATAAAAAAAGGGGTTAGGATGACTCTTTAAAATACATTATGGGTGTCTCTATTTTAACAAGACTTTTGGAGTTGCTCTCCTTTGGCTTTGGACTTAGGTTTGGAGTTGTTTTGAGGAGCGCCATCTTCCTGGCAATGTTGTACGCGCCCGATTCGGTCTCATCGGCTGCTCCCGCTTGGCGCTTCGTCTCCCCTTGTTGCTGCGCACGCTCGCACCCTCGAGGCCGCGACGCTCCCCGCTCCGGCGTCCGCCGCCGACTTGTTGCGGGGCACATGGCTCGCTTGTAATTCACGACGTGCCCCCCACGGCCCAGCGTGCACGATGTGCCCCTCTTCGCCGGCTCACCACCCGAATCAACGCGACGCGCCATCCCCATCTGCTCGCCGCCGCATGTCCAAGAGCCCTCTGATTTCTCGCTAGCTTTCCGACGATGCCGCACGATCGCCTCCACTCCAGACGGTGCCATAAGCTAGGTTAGAAATAAGGATAAGAGATTTCGGAGTGGTGATCATGTGGCTGGACTAGTGGCCCTCCCCACTCATGCGACCACGCCAGCAGCCCAGGAAGCTCGCCAGGCAAACCCAAGTAACGAACAACCACTGTCTTCCTCCTCAAGACAGCATCTTCTTCATCGTCGGTGGCCAGGCTATGGCAGCTGGGGGTCACAGTCGGTGAGGTACCAAAGACGGCCGCCTAGGCTTGCCCTGTTGCTAGACCCACCCCTGTCAGCATGCTTTTCGTAATTGCATGAATTTCTTCGCTTAGCTTCAATTGATGGAGTATATGCTAGTGGCAAATAGCATCTTTGTATTTGAGTTGGCTGGAGCAGGAACCAGCTCCTTGTTCCCTCGACAGGGCTGTCAGGTAATTACTCCATTCCAGTGCAATAGGATACTAGGCATAGGTTCTGTTGCTTTGGACTTTTGGCTTATTTGAAAATCGAAATAAGCGAAACGATTTTTTAAAATAGATTCTTTAAATGATTTTTTGAACCTAAAAATATACGCTTCGGTCACATTAATACCTTCGCCATTCACTACCATCTTAATTTATTAGCGATAGTTAAAGACCATTAGCCCTAGCTCAAGAAAATAGGGCCGCAGCTCATCACTTCTTTGCCGCGTGACTGGCTGCAACTACCGCCCTTTTCGGTCGGAAAAACATGTCATTTTGGGCCGCGCCAACCGGAGCTGGATGCCGCTGTGTGCGCTCTCGGCAGTGGCGGCCGGCCCTTTCCGGAGACGGATCGCACATATTAAGGGCGATCACGGCCCGGCCCATTTGGGAGCCGGATCTCACGTTTTAAGGAGAGAAAATGAGAAAAATATCACCCACTCGGCCACTCCCCTCCCCAAACTCCCTTATCCCCTTCGCTCCGCTTCCATTCCTTCCTTCCTCCTCCATGGCCTCCTCCATCACCATGTCTCTCCGCTCCCTCGCCGCCACCGAAGCCTTCCTCCCCAAGCCCACCCCCGCCTCCGCCTCCACCCCCTTCCTCGTCCTCCTCTCCCCGACCCCCCCTCGCCTCCTCCACCTCCGCTCCACCCGCCGCCTCCCCCTCGCCCCTCTCGCCGCCTCCGACTCCTTCGACTCCGCCGCCGCCCTCGACTTCGCCGACCCAGCTGCCGCGGAGGAGACCGACCCGCCGGAGCCGGACCAGCAGGAAGAGGAGGACGAGGAGTACACGCCTGAGGAGGAGGACGCCGTAGAGGCCTCCGCGGCCGTTGAGGGGGTGGTGGATGAGGGGGAAGGGGAAGAGGAGGTCGGGGAGTACGTCGAGCCGCCAGAGGAGGCCAAGGTGTACGTCGGGAACCTGCCCTACGACATGGACAGCGAGCGCCTCGCCCAGCTCTTCGAGCAGGCAGGCGTCGTCGAGGTCGCGGAGGTGAGCCTTTTACCTATTCTTCATTTTCCTTATCCACTGGTCGATATGGTTGGTGAAGAAAGTGACTCAAAACCCCAACTCCTTAATAATGTATACACAACTAAAAGTGGCCCTGCAACCACTGTAGAAACATAATTCAGTTATGGACTTCCGATGTAAATGCGTAACTGTATGTGGAGCCGTGTGCCGTTGAAGCTTGCACGGTGCAGCTGCTAGAATCTATTCGGCTGCTTCAGTGCTTTGTTTGTGAGCTTCTTGTTTGAGTATGTTTAAGTTGCAGCCGGTTGCTATGTGATATTATTTCAATAGATGTTTGTGCTGTGTGGAGAGGCTGGTGATTACAAGGTTTTTTTTATCGGATTTTTGCCTTGGATTGTTCATTAACTTGCTAGGCGTGCAGTTGTAGATTCTTAAGAAACTGTCAAATAAAAGGGAATCCTACTCTGATGTGGCTTCTAGTACGGATTTTTGGTCTAGATTGAAACTGAGAATCTAAATACATCTCGTATGAAGAGTGCGCTGTTTCTTCTCCTTCTTTAGGCTCTCCATGTGTTATGTAATGTCTGTTTGATCAGCATTGTAGAGACACAGTTAGACAATAGATTTTAGGATATGTATGTTTTTTTTGCTCTTTTGTTCTTAAATGCAGTCTCTACTTTGTGGATCTGCAGGTCATTTACAACAGAGAAACAGATCGGAGCCGTGGTTTTGGCTTTATCACTATGAGTACTGTTGAGGAGGCTGAGAAGGCTGTGGAGATGTTCCATCGCTATGTGAGTATATTTGATTATTTCATGGGGCTAGTTTCTTTACATTTTCTGAATTTAGATATTTAGTTGAAGTTACAGATAACCTGTTTTCCTATCTTGATTCTTAGCTACAGCTCATGTGCTCATAGTTGAGCTACTAATTTATATGCTTGCTGTATGCATGGAATGGGAATATGGGATGCTACCAGTTTGCATTTGCATATGTTTTCCGTAATAGGTTCCTATGGTAATGTTGTATGGATTTGTCGTTCAACATGATAGTGCTCTTTAGTTCCTGATTTGAGGGAACACTTTATTGTCAAGCCAACTTGATCAGCCTCTTCATTCTGTTGACTTTGTTTACTAACTTATTTCATTCATATGCTATGCACGCGAGATTGTTCTTTAATCTAATTTCTTACCTTGGTAGTTGTTATTACTTCCAAGGTCATACGTAATTCATTTGCTATGTTAGCTTGTGTTAAAGAATGTAGAAATTGCATGCTTTGCTGATTAACCTTTAATGTGGACAGGACGTGAATGGAAGGCTTCTCACTGTAAACAAGGCTGCTCCTAGAGGTGCCCGGGTGGAAAGACCTCCGCGTCAATTTGGGCCTTCTTTCAGGATTTATGTTGGCAATCTGCCTTGGCAAGTGGATGACTCTAGGTTGGTACAATTATTCAGCGAGCATGGCAAAGTGGTTGATGCTAGAGTTGTCTACGACAGAGAAACTGGTCGTTCTCGGGGATTTGGTTTTGTAACAATGGCAACACAGGAGGAATTGGATGATGCTATTGCTGCCCTTGATGGACAGGTCAGTGTATGGTTGATTTCCCTGTCATTTGCATACCGTATAACCGGATGAAGCTAATATAGATTTACTGAGATAATCAATATTGCAGCAAGGCTGTGGGCTGATGCTAATTTTATCATATTGTGAACAAGTTATCACCTTTTACTCTTCTTGCCCCAAATATATGACTTTTCCATTTTGAATTCCACAGAGTTTGGATGGTCGTGCCCTGCGGGTGAATGTTGCAGAGGAGCGGCCACGGCGAGGTTTTTAATGAAGATATGCGGGGTGGACAGCAGGTTTGCTGCATAGGAGCATCATAGCATGTCTGATACTGGTTTAGACCCTCATTAGCTTTCTTGTGATGCTGGGTTTTATCCTCCCTCCTCCTCATGTTTTCTCTTCACTGCTATTTTGGTACCTATTGTTTGTGGCCATGAGTTCACGTAGGCTACTGTTATGATGCCCCTATCTCAATTTGTCGATGCAATTCAAAAGTTTTTTCTGACATCTATTTAAGCAAAACAGAGTATGTATTGTCCTCCTGCTATATCTTGTGCGTAACTGTGTGTGCTGATTGCTGACCTATTTACCGTACTCCTGTGTGTTTACTTGCAGTTTCTTTAGTTAATGGGAAGAACGAATTTAGCATCGGTTTTACTTGTGCAGCTAATTGTGCTGTACTTAGTCTTATGGTGTGGAATCATCATGTTATGTTCGTGGCAGACTCGTTTCGCAGGGCAGTCCTTGTTCAATACGTGGTCGCCTGCTTCACGCAGCGCGCCTACAGATACGAACCTGACGAGACAAGCCCGGCCACTTCCCTGACCAATTGCCGATCATGTCCATAGCTTCGAACGCCGCCGCGTCCCGGTGGGCCGGTCTCCTGCCCGACTTGCTCCGCGGCGTCTCCGGCCGCCTCCACGACGTCGTCCGCTTCCACGCCGCGTGCAAGCCGTGGCGCGGCACCCTGCCGTCGACGACGTTCCATCCGCCGCTCCCACCCCTCGCGCGCGTCCACCTCGCAGTTCCGGCTCCATCGAGGACCTGGCGCCGCATGTCCATCCGCGACCAGTGGCTGGCGAGCGCGGACGGCGCTGGCACATGGATGTTTACGGACAGTGGCAGCGGCTCTCCTTGCCTCGTCAACCCTCTCACCGGAGCCGCCACCTCCCTGCCTCGCTTCGCAGACGAGACCAACAAGCGTATCGACGAGTTCGCCGACGGCACGGTCTGCGACGATGGCACCATCCTTGTGTACGCCGTTCGGTACTACCACAAGTACACGTCCTACATCAGGGCGGCCATTCTCCGTCCCGGCGTGGACGGAGGTAGAGACGGAACTTCTGCGCTATGCCGGCCTCATTAGATTCCAATTAGCCATCCACATACTGATTTATCATTCGGTGATACCCCCATCCTTTCGAGCTTATAGCGGTCTGTTACAACACTGCTTGGCCCCTCTCCATTAGCTTCCTTGTGATATTGGGTTATCCTTTGCATATATAAGTTGTTATGGTTTCGTATGATGCCCATGGCAAAATTTGTCCATGTCACTCAACAAGTTTTTCTGTGACATTCTATTTAAGCCAAATAAAAATGTTTGAATTATATATGGTTTAGTTTGCTTTTTGTGGCCTACAAACGTGCAATAAAAAGTTGCACTAGAAAGAGATGCACGCTATGCTGCGCCGATCGTGGATTCAATCGAATCCTTGTAGCTCTAGGAAGACTAATGGGGTGTTTGGGACTGCTCCACTCCATGTTTTGCAGCTCCGCTCTATGTTTTTTAGCCAAACAGGTTCAGCTCCACGCACTCTGTTCGAGGAAAAAAGGTGGAGTTGTGAGAGCACCTAAAGGGGTGCTCTACAAACTCTAGGTTTTTTGTGAAGCTGCTCCACGGTAGAATTCGTGGAGCAGAGTTTGTGGAGCAGTCCCAAACACCCCCTAAGGGTGCCTTTGGTTGAGCTTTTGGGAGCTGCTTTTGCTTCCAAAAAGTCAAAAGTCAACCAAAGGGGTGGAAACCAGAAGCTGCTTTTTCAGAAACAGCTACTTTTGGGTAGTACAGTTTTGAAAGCACCTTGGACCCTGCTTTTGGCTTTTTGCTTTTTGAAATGGTGAAAACAGAGAGTTGTTTCACAGTTGTTTCAAAGAAAATAGAGATAGGAGGTAAGTTTTATACTTGTTTGAACCAAACAGCTTACAGCTTTTCCACGGCCCATAACCTACAGCAGCTTTTCCACAACCCACAGCTCACAGCAGTTTTTTCAGAAGCCACAGCTCAATCAAACACACCCTAAGCACTGTGTGTTGGTAGTATTCGGACAAACGAAGGGCCATTAGTTCCTGGAGCACGAAAGACAGACGTCCAAAAAAAGAGTATTTGCTTTTGAGTCCCGTGACAGCCAACACAAAATTTGATACACCGTGTTTACAGGGAAAATCAACTATCATGCTATGAAAAACTTTGGCAAGAAGCAGCCGAACACCTTACATAAGCATATTATATTATTTATTTGCAGATGATCTAAATACACTCACATAAGCGGCTTGACAAAAGTGCCTCAAACTTAACCATGGTCTCCTATAACATTTACAGGCCACAGGCATATATGCATGATAGATACGGCTATGACTTATGGGTTTATAGCAGTAAATTATAGTTTTTAATTATTCGTAAGAGAGAGTAAAAATTAAGAAAAACTTACATGTGGTTTTAACTAATATAAATAAAATTATTATAATATATACTATAATTAATTTATAGATCCATCTTAATAAGATAATATCTTAAAAAGATAATCTATTTGTAGTCAACTACAGTAAAAAAAATAAAAGGTAGATTTCAATAGTGTGATGATCAGCGACCCCCACACACTAGCGACCCTCGCATTCCAGCCGCTTCTCCTTCCTTCCCGCCGCAAATCTCCGATGGCCGCCGCCGCCGCGCCACTCCGCAAGCTTCTCCTCCGCATCCGCCTCAGCAAGTCGCTGCCCCTCCACACCCCCCATCTCCCGCCGCAAATCCAACGAGCCCCAACCCCCGCGCCTCCCTTCCCAGTCTCAATCCCAAGCCAAGCCCCAGCCCCGAATCTCCGCGACCTCCTCTTCTCCTTCCACCCCGCCCTCCAGATACACGCGTCGCTCGATCCGAGAGGGGACGCGCGCGAGGGCGACGACAACGATGGGGCAGGGGCGGAGGTGTGGGCGGACAGCGTCAAGAAGAAGCGGAAGCGCAAGATGAACAAGCACAAGCTCCGCAAGCTCCGGAAGCGACTCCGCCGCCAGACATGAGCGAACCACCACCCGGTGAATACACCAACTCATCCGCTCTGCTTCGATTAGCTTCTCACCAATGCACGCGTTTCGCTTTAACTCTTTTAAATTGTTGATCCATAAAGTGAAAGAGGGGGAAATGCTGGGGAGATAGAGAAAGCTCTGTATGATTAGCCAATGTTTGCAGCTCATTTACATGATTTTGGTTGGATTCCACACGGCTCCTCTTCCTTGCAATACCAAATTGTTATCCCTAGTTCTGTTATTGTAGATGGAAATGCCGCACCCTTCGCTATATTTACATCTTGGTCTAGATTTTAAGGCTCTAATGCTTTGTTGATGCGCATTGAATTTCTATGCCTGTGTGGTTTGTGTTTCTGTGGAGTTCATAGGGGACGTTCTGCGCACCTAGTTAAGTGCCAGTATGCTGTTTTCATTTCAAAATGGTGTGGTATCGCTGTAGCAGAGATGTTAAGTGGATACATCAATCGGTAGTTGCTAGTTGAAATGGACCATGGGTCCATTGTGCTAGCTGCTAGTTCGATAATCCGTTGCTGTTCCTCTGTTTTGATTGAATCCCTGGTGCAAAACTGTGCCTTTCTAGGGAGATCTAGGCAACATGCTACATAGGCTTTGCACCTAAAGAGGGGGACACTTGTAGAACTCGAAGCTAAAATAGAGCACCACACACTATTTACATTTTTGTTCATATGTTCAATCTTTGTTTCTATTCTCCTACTGTGCTGAACTATGAAAAAAAACTAAGAAGCCCCTTTCTGCTGTGCCAATGGTCTAATTGTTTTCATTTTAATTAGTGAAATAAAATTCAATCACATTTTAAGAGGAGGAGAAGAAATATCTTTATTTGTAGATAGTCCTTCTAGGAATATCTGTTTCTATTCTCCAACTGGGCTTGCCTGACTTCGATTACTACTGCCGCCAGCTGAACTATGAAAAAGCTAATAAGTCCCTTTCTGTTCTGTACCAATGGTTTAATTGTTTTCATTTTAATCGGTGAAACAAAATTCGATCGCATTTTAAGAGAAGAAGAAATACCTTTATTTGCAGATAGTCCTAGGAATATCTGTTTCTATTCTCCTACTTGGCTTGCCTGACTTCGATTACTACTGCCGCCAGCTGAACTATGAAAAACTAAGTCCCTTTCTGCTGTACCAATGGTTTAATTGTTTTCATTTTAATCAGTGAAACAAAATTTGATTGCATTTTAAGAGGAGAAGAAGAAATATCTTTATTTGTAGATACTCCTTCTAGGAATATCTGTATCAGTGGGCTAGCTATATGATCAAATTATTGGTTTGTCATAAATTAATTTATGTAGACTGCTGCAACTGTAAACCTTATTTGCAATTATATTGCCATACAGTTAGGTAATGAATAATGTTAAAGATAACTATGCCTTAGACCTACTCACCTGCGCATCTTGCTAGGAGTTTGGTCTGAACTCGAAAGATCATGCATGTTAGATATATATTATACAACTGTGTATTTATCCTGTTGTGTGAGGAGTTTCCTACATATATATCATACATGTACGTGTGTATATATTGACCCATTGGTCTCATGATGAATATAAGCGCTATTCATAACATAGTATTAGAGCCAAACCTAGGTTTTCGAGCCATCGCTGGTTTTTCTCTCCAGTTGTCGCCACCGCCTGGGGGTTCTTCGCACTCGCTGTCGGTCGCCTCTATTTTCCCGTCATCTGGCGCCAACACTCGCCCATAAGGACACCGTTTTTCTGCCGAGAAATTTGCTTTTTCGCTACTGCCGCCTCCCGTTCTACAGTTGCCGATGACTTCGTCTCCTGATCTGCTTTGGATCTGCTTGTCTAGAGCCTTTTCCGTACTCTCATGAGTACATACTCCCACTTCTAATGTACAAATTAAACTAATATTTTATGCCTCTATAACTTTGGGTATACTTAAAATACTAATTCTAAGATGCTTTGATGTGATTTGGTTGAAAAAGTTTTATCGGAGCCTTTTATTTATGCTATATACACTTTTTCATATATAAAAGTACATACACAAATTATGTTATAAAAGTGAACTTTAATAACTTATTTTGGAGTATCTTATAATCATTATTATAATATGCTCAAATAGATAAAGAGATATAACAACACGGGTATATTAGAAGTGGAAGTACATACTCTCAGGAGTATAGAATTATTTTTTTTGTATTTAACCTGTTGTGTGAGAGGTTTTCTGCATATATGTCATACCTATACGTGTATATATATTGGCCCATTGATCTCATGATAAATACAAACGCTATTCATAACAGTCGATACCTCGATTAAGATGGCATAATGTGGAGGCTAGTGTAGAAGCTATCCAATAGTTGAAAGAACGCTTGGATAAATCCTCGAAAGTATGTATTGGTCCATGCTATGCAAACTACAGATATCAAATTAATGACCACGGAGTGAGACGAAAGCTACAGATGCAAAATCGAACAGTAGGTTCCTGCAAAAAGAGGCACAGGTAAGACATACTGTATTACCTGTTGTACAATAGGATTTGTCGATGCTGTGAATTCGTGTGTCATTCCTTCCCAAACTATCTTCTAATGGAGAAACAACAGCCTGTGAAAAGAGAATACAAGAGCCTCAGCCTAGCAATGATGCTATGTTCCCGGGCCTACCGAGAGCATCTTTCCCTGTCACATCCACGGAGCCTCAGCAACAGTGGAAGCAACAGGGTCAAGTCCAGCTGTATGTTCAAATAATAAAAGAACCTGGCAGATGAAAAACAAAATTGACTGTAAGCTCGAGAAGATGGAGAAACAGCAAGCTAAGTTGTTCGATCTCCTTTCATTTCAGAAATGCTTCCAGTAATTCAGTTATAATGAGATAAATGATGATATTAGCCTACAATCAATCAAGTTGTTCGATCTCCTTTCATTTCAGAAATGCTTTCAGTAATTCAGTTATAATGAGATAAATGATGATATTAGCCTACATTCAATCAGGGCATACCTCTGGCTCTATTGTTTGTTTCGTATTATCATATATTATTGAACGAGCTAGAGCTACACGCTTTTTCATGCCACCGGACAATTCAGAGGGCATTCGATCTTCGACACCCTGCACAGATGATCATAATTTCTCTATTACAATCAAGTACTAGCAGAAAATGTAGAGACATCTTTTGGTCTTGTCAAAGCTAAACAATATTTGCCTTATACTTCGATACCTAGTTTTTCATGGTCCAGGACGCCAGGATGGATAAAAGCCCCCTGTGATACAACGCTATTATCATGGCGTAAAAATAATAAACATGTATGTTTTTACCCCAAATACATAGAAAAAAAATAGAGATATCATATACAGATACATTAAGTAACATTCCATGTCAGGCCGTTTGTGACTGCAATGCCTATCACTTGGGTAAAAGGTTAAAGAAGACAAAAGCTTGACTTACTTTTAGGCCTACTGCACCCAAAGTTTCTGTCACTAGTTTACCTATTCGCACCTCAGGTAAGTTGGAGTTTCATATCTAAAAGCAAAGGACAGATGAAAAAGAAATCAGAATAATTCGGCAAACTGAGTACTCTCAATAGACTTTCTGGAAAGGCAATTGTCCTTACAAAAGGAATCCAACATTTTCACGGACAGTGAGAGAATCAAACAACGCCGCACTTTGAAACACCTGCATAATCAATTCCGTTTCTAAATTTTCAGGAACAGCTGGATGAGAAAAATAATCACGCCATTCCTTTCCACCAATGCATGGAGGTAATTAGGAAGTATACCAAGCCAATCCGAAGACCTGAGATATCACTAAGCCATGTCTTTTTCTTCCGCAAATGATAACATCGCCCTGCTCATTGTTGCGAAATCAAAAAATAATTACAACCAATGACAGCCAGTATCACATCAAATGGGTACCTCCTAAAAACCTATTGTTGTAATAGAGACAAATCAAGAAAATAGGATAACCTTGTCTGGAGCCAACTTTCAAATAGAGTGTCTTTTCAAGATAGGATCTACTAGTCGAAGTAATATACACTACAATAACTTCATTTATATTGGATAAAATTGCACGTGAGTGTCTCTCTCTATAAACTTCTCTATAAGCTGTTACTATTCATAAGTCAAAGCCAAAAGCTTATATGAGCAGGCCCAAGCCACATCAGGATTGCAACATCTTTGCAAGACCACACCTCACGCAGATTTTCAGCATTGCCCAAACCAAGGGCTCCTCGTGGCTGATACAGCACCGGCGCCTATATGGCAGTTTGTTAATGACAGTCCACCTAACCTGCCTAAGCAAGAACATATGCAAGCAATCTATCAACATGAACATGGCACAGGAAACAACTTACTACAACAGCATAGTTTGATACCACTAACATCAATATTTGCCCCCTTTTATATGAGTAATCAAATCAGCTACCAAATTAAGCATTGTTAGCAATTCGTTAGCTTAATTAGCCAATTTAGGGTGTGTTTGGTTGCCTAAATCTCCAGCGTCCTGGCTGGGTGGATCCGTATAATCTGAGAAAGAGCCTGTTTGGTTGCCTGTATGAGTAGATGCAGCCTGCATAAGCGAATGCAAAAATACACCCTCATCCTGGATGGGTGGATACGCTCAAAATGAGCTTCACTGGTCATCCTGGATGGGTTGATGCAGTGTGTCTTATGCGGTCCCACATGTCAGCCTCTCAGGTTTGGTAGACTGCATCCGCTCATACAAGCAACCAAACAGCATCTCAGTTTTTTTGCATCCGCTCATGCAACCTCACCAAACATCTTTTTCTGAAATACGATTCCACTCAGCCTGCATCCACTCAGTCAGGATATACGATACAACCTCCATCCACGAACCAAACACACCCTTAGCCAGCGGTCGAGGACGAGACCAGGAGGGTCGACTAGCAACAAAAACAAAGAAACGTACCGTACTCCTGGTTCATATTATTTGATTCTAGTAGAAATAAAGGAGAAAAGCGACCTTCGGTGTTCTTCCTTTCAGCAGTCGATGCAGTAAGGAATCTATTCGAGCGTGCATGAGCAAACCAACAATTTGATTGGTTCTTCCAACACAATTCGATTATCTACAGTACCGCAACCGCAAGGTAAGAGAAGAGGCTTCCAAGAACTAGACGAGGCAACAAGAAAAACAAAGATTCGGGCCATGATTTTACCCGAATGGAAAGGTGGAGGGCGGGCAGGCCTCGCCGGCGGAGTGTAGGAGGAGGCGGCGCCGCGCGGCGGGTGGAGGAGGAAAGGGTAGTGGAGACCAGATGGAAGGAAATCCTCCTCCTCAATGGCGTCAGGACACGACGAAGGTGTAACCTGACATGTGGGGCTCCGGATCTGCAGCAGAGAGCGAGATCATGGCCGTCGGTGTCTGATCCAAGGGATCGCATACATCTCGGTGTCCCCGTAAGCGATATGAAAATTACTCAACTGCCCCGCGACGCGAATGTCACGGTGTCTCGCCTCTCCCAACCGCGGCGGCGATCTGCCCGGCGACTGCTCCCCGATGGCCTCCGCCGCCGTGACGCTCCGGCGGGTGGTGCTCGCGTCGGCTGCGCTCCGGTTCGCCCTTGTGGTGTTCGGGGAGTGGCAGGACGCCCACCTCGAGGTGCGCTACACCGACGTTGACTACCTCGTCTTTTCCGACGCCGCTGCCTCCGTCGCCGCCGGCGGATCTCCATTCGCCCGCGCCACCTACCGCTACTCCCCGCTCCTCGCATTCCTCCTCCTCCCCAACTCGGTCCTCCACCCCGCCTGGGGCAAGCTCCTCTTCTCCGCCGCAGGTACCCCACTGCTCACGCTGCAGTCTGTTAAATTCTTCATCTCCATGACTCTTATGATGAAAACTGTGATAAATTTCAATCTGAGGATGGGGCTGTTGAAGACACAGCTGCAGTTGGTTAAACTAAATGGTAGCCACTGGGATTAGTGTGTGGAACGCCTTTTGTGTGTAGATAGTGGTGAACTTGAGATGTGTGATTCAGCTGTAATATTTAAGGGAGATCTCTACAGTTTCTTGATTTCTCAAGTTTCAAACTTGTTAAGCAAATGGGGAAACAGAAGGGTTGCCTTACCTGCTGTTAAAACATCTCAAGTTTTTAGTTGTTTCTGTTCTGCTTGGAAGAACAATATATGGCGTTTCAACCTGTATGTGTGCATCACATATTCACATGGCGTTATATTGTCGGTGGACAAGTCAGCTGTTTTCTGGTGAAAGAGTTTTGTTGAGTTGATAGGTGAAACCTAGGTGCTACGCTTCTTTATAGTAGGATGGTAGGCAGGTTTTAGATTTCGCTGTGTATGCATGTAAAGCCTTATTTGGCATTTATCTTACCTGTGCTTTTCTGGTAAAACTGGAATCCCCAGTCAACTCTTGTAATAATTACCTTTCGTAATCTCCCGTGAACTTTTGAGCTTTGTTTGGAATGGTAGGTAGCCATTTAGATGCTCAGTAGTTGATTGGTTTTACCATGAATTGAGTACTACTGAGTTGAATATGAAGATATTCTCTGTATCTGCAATTACCTTGTTTGGGTACCCCCAACTTGAGTACTACTGAGCCTACCTCAACTTTTTTAGGACATAAGGCTTTGTTGTTGTTGTTGTTGCAATTACCTTGATGAAATTTTCATGAGGGTCATGTATCAAGTTATTTGTTTCGCAGATTTGCTCGTTGGGTTGTTCATTGACACCATTCTTAAACTACGAGGAATCCCTGAGAAAATGCGGATCTGGTCTGTGGTGGCTTGGCTGTTCAATCCCTTCACATTCACCATTGGCACAAGAGGAAATTGCGAGCCTATAGTCTGTGCTGTCATACTCTGGATTCTCATATGTTTGATGAAGGGTGTAAGCTCTGAATCTTTTTTGTTGTTTGTTCAGTAATTGCTGCCTTTCTAAACTTACTATGGATAGAAGGTGGTAGAATTATTTGGATTTTGGAGTATGTCAATTTGTGCTCTGACGGACTGGTGCATATTTTGCGACTGTGTTGGTTTGCTGATTATTCCATGTCAAACATTGGGATATAATTGTTCTAAAGGAATATGATTGAGCTTTTGCATATTTAATTTTTCCCTGGATGTTTTTACTTATGTTTAGTCTAGAAAGTAACTTATGTATGTTTTTGTAGAGCCAATCTTCAGCAAGTACTAGTCTGTCTATTAGATCAATCTCAATATATGTCTTGCTGATCTAGAATCTTAGAACCCCTGAGCAGCTCCTGTGCTAACAGCTCTCATCCCACCCATGCATTTACCAAGTTCATTGTTGCTCATGCAATGTTACTAAAATTTAGTATTGTCTTGAAGTGTATGCCTGTATGGAAAGCTCACTTTTACACACATCTACTTTGCCATTGCTTGGCCAATCAACAACAATAACAATAAAGTCTTTTGTCCCAAACAAGTTGGAGCAAGTTCGGAATGAAACCTCATCGAGGTCAAAGAAATAAAAGTCTTATAGTAAGACCTACAAGGCTACCATCTGAACCGAGAGTCTAAAACATCGCCCCTAAACCTTCTTCTTATGTCATAGTTCCGCTACGTGGATTGCTAACTTCTATACGCTCTTATCCAAAGCCAACTCTTTGGATACATTCCAGTCCATTGCTTGGCCAATGATTTATAAATTTACTCCTAGCACCCCCAAAAATAAAACTATATTTGCAGAATAATTAAGTTCTTGTACATAGTTCTAGTCTGTACTTGTTTGTTGTTTCTCCATTAAGTCACTATTAGTACATTGTGCCCAAGTGCTTTTGCTCCAGAAATTTGAGTATAGTGTTTATTACATTATAACGTTGCCATTACAATGTATTTATATATTTTTTCATTTATTTGAGTTGATGTATTTAGATACACATTCAGCTTCATCTAGTTTGTGAAAACAACTTATGTTTGAGCCAAATGGTTTGCTGGTTGTACCACTTGCTTGTTTAGGAACCTCCCTCAAGAATTTATAGACTATTTACTCTGCAGTATATATTATGAGCAATTTGGTGATATTACTGTTGAGTGTAGAAACAAAGATTCTCAGTGAGAAAGAATCATTGTTTGTAGATTATTCGCATGGTTGTCTTACAGTTTGATTATCTACTGTAGGTAGAGTGGTGCAGGCGGCATTCTGGTATGGGCTCATTGTGCACTTCAGAATATACCCAATCATATATGCAATTCCTTTTGTTATAGTTCTTGGCAAGAGTTATGCTGGTCCTGCCGGTAGGCCTATTCTTACTCGATGGAGTTCCAAACACCTACAAAATGAGAAAGCCAGTAAAAGTGTGGAAGAACCAACATCATTCTTGGCTGCTCTATGGAATTTTCTTCGAAGCCTCGTAACAAGAAATACAGTCCTGTTTGGGTTATTCTCAGGATCTATGTTCTTTGCTTGGACCAGTGTTTTCTTCTATCTTTATGGGTGGGACTTTCTTAATGAAGCACTGCTTTACCATCTTACTCGGACTGATCCAAGGCATAATTTTTCGATATATTTCTATCACATATATCTACATCATCAGCAAGGGTTCTCAAGTATGCAGAAGCTTGCTTCTTTTCTACCACAGCTGATCGTGCAATTTGCACTCATTCTAAGATTTTCTAGGGATCTTCCATTTTGCCTGTTTCTCCAAACGGTTGCATTTGTTGCTTTTAACAAGGTAAGATGTCTCAGACATTTCTCGTTTTTGAAACTCTGCTACATTGAAATGCTGATTGTTAGTTTGTCAATAAGTAGGTGATGACAGCGCAGTACTTTGTGTGGTTCTTTTGCTTGCTGCCCCTCATCCTCCCTTGGACCAGCATGAAACTGAAGTGGAAGGGTCTGGCATGCATACTGGTGTGGATGGGGTCTCAACTGCACTGGCTCATGTGGGCTTACCTGCTTGAATTCAAGGGCCGAAACGTCTTCGTACAGCTTTGGGTTGCAGGTCTCGTGTTCCTGGCTGCAAACACCTTTGTTATGCTCATGGTAATCAGGCACCACAAGTACACACCGCTCTTCTCGTCGTCAATGAAGTCTGGAAGCAAGGTTGCTATCAAGAAGGAATAGTGTACATCCCTTCTTTCCATTTTGCCAACAGATGTATTGTTGCCAGACGCATCTTGATTTTTTCTGCACTAGATCAGTGACTTGCATACTGTAACTTTGCTAAGTATTTTTGGTTTTTGCAATCGCTTGAGTGGGAAAACGTTGATTCCTGATTGCTTGGAGCTGGAGCTGATGGTTTTGGATGGGGCATGTGGAGCTATTCTATTTTATTGCTTTTTTGCTGAACTCTCTCTGTTGTGGTAAATAATTGGGTTTCCAAATATATTAACCAAAATTTTTGAGCCACCATTTTTGTCATGTGGTGGGTGTTTTAAAAGGAAAAAGTCCTAACAAAAATATAAAGATATGTTTGAAAATATTATGACTAATGTCAGAACATGTTGTGGTGATACTAATAACTTCTATATTAAGATATGATTATACCAAAGATCAGCATTAAGCCTATACATTTTTACTCTAGTGATGAACGAGATCACGTGGGACATACAAGGAGATATCTCTTACTGTATACTTTTTTGCTAATGATGTAGTGCTAGTTGATAAGAGTAGAATATGTGTCGATAGAAATATGTAGTTGTGGAGGAAGATATTTAAATAGAAGGGTTTTAGATTTAGTAGAATTAAAACTGAGTATATGAGATGTGATTTTAGCAGTGTCAGAGCAGATGATGGAGATGTTAGTCTAGACGGATAAGTAGTGCTTAGAAGGACACTTTCTGAAATTTGTGATCGATGCTATGGTGGAACGATGAGATTGATGAAGACGTGAGCTGCAGGATAAGAGTGGGTGGGTGAAATAGCGTCAAGCATCGAGTGTCATGTGTGATAAAAAAGTCCCTCAAAAGTTAAACGGTAAGTTTTATAGAACGGTGATCAGACTTACGATGCTATATGGAGTGCAATGTTGCGCGACTAAAAGACTATATATATATATATATATATATATATATACACACACACATACATATATATACACATACACACATACATACATATATATATATATGTGTGTGTGTGTGTATACATACATACATATGCACAGGAGCTGCTCAGGGGTTCTAAGATTCTAGATCAGCAAGACTTGGGCATCTTCAATAGATGCATCCTGAGGCACCGGTACGTAGTGAAATTTTAAGATGTGCCGAAAACACAAGAGACGGATGTCAACCAAGACTAACATAAGAGAAAATAGTTAAAAGAGACTTAACGGATTGGAACGTACTCAAAGAATTAGTTTTGGATAGGAACACATGAAAATTAGCGATCTACGTATTGGAACATGACGGAAGAAAAAGGTTTAGAGGTGATGTTTTAGACTCTCTACTCAGATAGCAGGATGCAGACTTAGGATTTTCGTCTTGTAGATTTTATTACAAAGCTGTGATCTTGAGGAGATTTTATCCGTAATCTATCTTAATTTGTTTTGGACCAAAAGGTTTGTGTTGTTGTTATATCTTGGAGGCAGAATGTGCTGCCATTTTGTGTTAGTCAGTTGATTAGTTCGACGTGGCGCGTTTAGGATTTTGCCAACAGCTAGGGTCAGGCAACTAACTTCGCACTTAAGAATAGACTGACATTGGCTCTCCCGCTCGCTAAACGGTTATTGAGAGAATTTGCCTGTGATGTGATTCCATATCTCTTTTTATAAGATATACTACACGACCGTAGCTATATGACCGCGTGGCCTAATGGATAAGGCGCTCGCCTCCGGAGCGGGAGATTGTGGGTTCGAGTCCCATCGCGGTCGATTCTAGTTTTCGGAGAAGTATTGTCGCGGTTTTTATAAATGATCTATATTGTATTCAAAAATAAAAGAAATATACTCGTGCAAATATTTTTTTTATATAAATGGGTTCCAGTCGTTGAACCGTTGAGCAACTGTAACCTATCGCCCAACGAATACGCAACACGTAAGTAATCCGCTGGCCGTTGGGCGACTAGAACCTATTGCCCAATGGCTGTACGACATGCAAGCAATCTGTTGGCCGTTGGACGAAATAATTATAGTCATCGAATCGCCAGGCAAGCAATCTACTAGCCGTTGAACGAAATAATTGCAGTCGTCGAACCGATGGAATTACTAGTCGTCCATCGGTTCCCAAGATTCCAAATTTGCGCTTGTATTTAAAGCCTCGTTTAAAACGCAAAAATTAATTTTGCCGAGAAAAATCCACCCATTTTCAAACGTGATATAACCATACTTAGGGTATGTACAATGGTTAGAGATAACATTGTCTCTAACATATGCCACATCATCTTTAGCTTGTATTTAATTCCATCTCTAATAGATTATCTCTAACACACTACAAGATTATCTTTCTATAATTTTTTATTTAAAATAGGATCCACCCTGTCGCCAATCGCTCCCTCCAGTCCTACACTCGTCGCCCTTCCCCTAGTCTCTCTCCGGCCGCCACCCTCCCCCTCCCCATTGCCTTCTCCTCCCACCCCACCGCTTTCTCCCTCCACTCCGGCCGCCGTCCTCTCTCTCTCTCCACTAGGGATGGTAGGCCTATTTGCTTGTATGCTCGTCAAAAATTGATAAACTGAAAGCATGCTACCAACAGAGTTCTGAGTACTAAATCAGAGATAATGGCTAGCATGGCATTAGCAAAATACGATTCTCACCAAATATTGAAGAACTATGTACTAGGCCAAATTAATTGTGAACACAGGAAGGAAGTGATGATCTAACCACCGCGTTTAGAAGGTACATTCATACTTAGGCACTGGAATGAATCAGTAGGAAGTCACACCATAGCAAAGGTGGTGATCGGTTCGGCTGAAAAGCTCATGGCTTATGGCTGAAAACACTGTAGCTGGCTGAAAAACGCAATGTAGCTGACAGAGGCTTATTTAGCATAATTAAATTTAAAAAATTTAAAAATATAAAAAATATGTTAGCCCATTATGTATAATACAAACAAATACGGGAAAAAAAGAACCGGCAAAAAAGCTCAACAAAAAGTCAAAAGTTCAGAAAAGACAAAATTTATGAATAGTGTAAAATAAGCCAGAAGCCGAAGCCGCGTTGATCACCACCAAAAAATGCCTTGCTCGAAACAAGAAAATGTAGTGGGGTAGTTGAATAGCAACAAGAGCGTGGGAGTAGAACGAGTAGACGAAGCAAAGTAAGAGAAAGTACCCACCTGAAGTCGGCTAGAGCCGTGACGTGCGCGAGGCGTGACATCGCTGGTTCAGGGCATCTCCAATTGTCTGAGTCAGCTAGCTATATGTATGTACACATCAGCATATATCCTATGTGAAGGAAAGAGAGTATGCAAAAAAAACCGAGCCGAGCATCTCCAATAGTGAGCTAGCTCTAAGCATATTATTTCATATTTTAATAGAAGAGAGAGAAAAGCTAACTCTTGATCAAGAGCTAGTCTCATACACACATTCCAAGATTATGTGAGAGTGTCATGTGAGACTATTTATGTTATGAGCTATGTGCTAAAAGTTAGTAATATTGGAGAAGTTGTCTTAGAGCTAGTAACTAGCTCATACTGTTGGAGATGCTCTAAGCACTAGTCTATAACGCAAAACGAGGCAGCCTCTATAAATGATAGTAATTTTCTGTGTGTGCATGTAAGCATCAAATAGCTATCCTTATAGATAGTTCTTTAGAGCAAGTTTAATAAGGCTGACTGTGCTAACTACAAGGGAATCCATGTTAGCATAGTCCTATGTGGAGGGAAGAGAAAAGGAGAGAGAGAGAGAGCCAAGCCGACTCCCATGCAAGAGTCAGGCTATAGCACAGGAAAAGATGCATTATCCATGCATGTACCCATAGAACTAATTGCTATACCTATGCATGTATTAAATTATCAATACCCACGTATGTATTAAATGATTGAGAGCTCTTGTGGAGACAACTTATAGCCAGCTTATTGTATGAGTTGACTGCATCATTATCTTTTGATGACATGGAAATGTATTGGAGGTAGCAGCTATCTGTACTATTAAACTTGCTCTTAGAATGTTAGTTTTTAGTGTGTACTATATAAATGATGTGGAAATCTTCTAGTTAGTTGCTAGCTAGAACCATTGGAGATGCCCTCACGACGGCGCTGCCGCATCCGCGCATCCGAGCGCCGGCGCGTGCCCACCAACACAGCCGTAGAGTTTAAGCTACAAATAAAGAATACATAGGATATTTATAGATTTTTGAGCCTATATAAATGATGAGAATACCTCTCCATGAGATAGCTAGCATACGGGTACAAGCAAGAGATATTACAATTATTTCAAAGCATAACTGCACTTCTTAAATTTGCATATAGATGTCTTCTATAAAACGGTCCGTTGGTGGGGTGGTGAATTATTCCCTCATTTTTTAGGTCGCATATAGGAGTCTTATGTGAAACGGCCTATTAGTGGGGTGATGAATTATTCCCGATAAATTCTCCCCTCAATCGGAGACGCGCAACGGTGATCGGACGGCCCGCGATCGCGGATATTATTCGCAATCCGAATCTGAGAGGGCTAAACGGGAAATACTGAGTATTGCAAGGGCTCCAGGGAAAATAAAGCGCGGCGTCGGTCGCTGACATGGGGACCCACGTCGACATAAACGTATATACAGGCAACTGAGGCAAGGTTGGGTTGGGAGAGGAAGAGGGAGGAGGAGACTCATCACTCGATTGCCGGCGGGGGAGGGGAAAGGCATCGACTGGGGAGAGGAGGAGGAGGAAAAGGAGGGAGGCATCCATGGCGTCGGGGTGGGGGATCAACGGGAACAAGGGGCGATGCTACGACTTCTGGCTGGACTTCAGCGAGTGCATGAGCCGCTGCCGCCAGCCATCCGACTGCGCCCTCCTCCGCGAGGACTACCTCGAGTGCCTCCACCACTCCAAGGAGGTATATGCTCGCTACCCATCCGTCCCCCATACATTCCCTTCTCCCACTTCCTTCTTCTTCCTCTCACTTCAGATCTCATCTGTCCTACTACCATACCCTACCCTACCCTACCCTCAATGTTCCTCGGCTCCTTTTAATCCGATAAGAGTAGAGGACGACCCCTTAGATTCTTGCACAATCTTAGATGCAGAGATTGCTAGGAATTTAGGTGAATCAAAAGGGCGTAGTCGGATTAGATTGAATTGCAAATATTGGGTGAAGAACTGGAAATCCGGAACTTTTTGAACCAGATGCCGAAAAACTGCTCCTAGGGAACCACCGGTTTAGCTCTGTTGGATTCATTGAAGGTTGCCCTGTCTGATTCGATGCAATGAACCCTTGGACGGCAGCTGGGTTAAAGGTCCTGGCGACCAAAAAAAAGGCTTCATTTTTAGTTAGATCACTGAACTTGTAGCAGTTAGTTCTGTGTGTAGATTGCCAATGTACAGGTTTCAGAGTGCGTTATTTTCGCATTACATGCTGTTAATATGCAGATGTCATAATGGAGCGGTTTATTGTGGATCTTTAAGTGCTGTCCGTCCATTTGCCCTACCAAGAAAACCATCCCATGTAGCAGATAATTATCTTTTCATGGGCAGATGCTTCCATGCTTTGTTGTTTTATCAGCTACTTTGAACTGCATGTTTCTTGATTAGCTCATGGACATGTTCAGTGCTTTTGTTATAAAAAAAACCTTTTCTGTTAATTAGTAGCCAGATTGTTGCCAAGTATTATACATGTTATTGAAGTTCCATGTGTCATTCTCAAAACGGTCATAAACTCCACCTCTCATGGACAGTGTAGGGTCCAAAGTGGTAGATACAGCCTACAGTAGCCTGCTTAAGGCTTCTGTTTATTGTCCACTCCATGTCTTTGCAAGGTGGTGCTTATTAGCAAATGCAAATCGTAAATAGTCAGGATATGATGTATATTACTGTTTTAACAGTACACTGAGTGAGTTCAGACAAATCTTGCTTTTACTCATGATGGTTTGATCTGAACTCTATAAACCACACTTTCTAATATTTGTGTGTGATTTCTGGTGCTTATTACCAAATGCAAATCATAAATAGTCAGGATATGATGGTATATTACAGTTTTAACGGTACATTGAGTGAGTTCAGACAAATCTTGCTTTTACTCATGATGATTTGATCTGAACTCTATAAACCACACTTTCTAATATTTGTGTGTGATTTCATGTGATGATGAAGTAGGCTAAACCATTCTGTGTCTACTCTGAACTGAACTTGGGATTTCTGTGGCCAGTTTCAACGAAGGAACCGGATCTACAAGGAGGAGCAGCGTCAGATAAGAGCAGCCGCTCGCAAGGCAAAGGAGGAAGCTGAGGGAACACAACTGCAACACACCATTAGCTCACCGTTGTTGCCTTCTTCCAAGACAAAATGAAGTTTTTCAGGGAGGAGGGAAATTTGTGTTCAAGTGTTAGATGGATCTCCTTGTTTATTTTGTTGTCTACTTTGTTGTCTCACTCTTGGATTTGATTATGCTAAGAGCAAGGCAATAATTGCACCTTCCACGGTGGAGATTGTTTTACATACCAATTTCAATGCTTACTGTCTGACTATACAAGTTTTCCTTTTTTTACTTTAATGAGCTCTTCTGAGCTGAACAATTGGGAAACCTGCTGCGGAGATCAACTACACTTTGTGGTTGTCGAGAAGGCATTGCCCTGATTAGTAACCATCACCAGATCAGTTACCTCGTATTTCAACTTGAATTGGAATGGGTAAGGTTCAGAATGTTGTGTTGATCTTGATCACGATGCATTCCATTCTGTTTTTTCTAACAGCCCTGACGAAACCAATGTGGACTTCTTTACTGGAAACGTGATGAACATTGATATACCTTGAGAATACATGGAGAAAGCTGTGCTGTTCTAACGGATTGTATATCATTCTCAGCATTGTAGCAGCTGTATGGAAATTGTACATGATGGCTTATAATGTAATGTTGTTTTCCAGTATACTTGTTTTACAAAGCATTGTACATTTGCAGTAGGAGCTTAGCTCATAGCTAGACAAACAGATGAGACGACGATACGTCAAGATAATATATCTGACATGAAAAATATGGCATTCTAGAACTGTTGTCGGGTTATGCAACCAAAAGTCAATAACTCATGAATTTCATTGAATAACTATATCTAATCGAAGTCATCCGTTCGTTCTACGAGATAAGTAATCGAAGATCTTGAGTAAACTATATGTAACTCCGTTAAATAATGGGACATTACAACAACTCCACTGATGAAGTTACAGCATATTTAGTATCACAGGATTGCGGAGATACTATCTTCTGTCAGCATCTTTCTTTGAAAATAAGCGCAAGTTAGCAGTTTGCCGGCGCCATTCGTTTATTGGGACCTAAATTCAACATGAATATTGAATATTTAGTAAAAGGATATTAGTTGGGGAAAAAGCAGAACACAAGTTGTATGGCCATTGCTACAATGAAATGCTTACAGCCGGAAATCCACCATAGTCACCGGGCTTCTGAATATCCTTTGTCACTAAGCTATTTGCTGCAAGTCGGACCTGCAACAGGTTTGAGTAAAATAAACTTGTGAGAACATAAAAAAGCCTAATGGGCAAGCAAAAGATAATGTTATCAGCTAAATCTTCGTCAGATGTTTTGGATCGGTGGTATCTGGATGCTTGCCATGATTATCAACAGGAAAGAAACATGTTTTTGGCTGTATATTTTGTTTGCTGTAACCACTAGATGTGAAGATGAAGTTGAACATGAATGTCCTAGGTTGTAGTCAGTTCAATGAGAAGGAAAAAAATTATCCCTTCACTGCAACCAAAATTAGTTTCAAAAGACCTTTGGAGTCGAGAGTGTTCTGAGCAATGCAGCTAGGTTATGACACACAACACGAAATTGCATAGAATTTGAAGTACTATTGAATCAAGGTACATAAAAAAGGCAAGGCCGAAAGCATAGAGATGGGAAAACAGCACCTTTGATGCAATGGAGACATGATCCCGAATTGCCACCCTACCACCCAATGTTACATAGTCCCCCAACCTGTGTGCACATAGCAAAATAAATATAAAAAAAGCTGTGAAGAAGTGTATGACATGCCTAGACAGAATGAACATTTCATCAATAAGATGAAGGAATGCATACGTTGCAGAACCAGCAATCCCTACTTGTCCGCAAATCATGCAGCATTTTCCAATCACCACATTGTGACCTATCTGCAAGAGAAATTGTCAATTCACAGGAAACGGAGAAGAAGAATCCAATCACCTAAAGCACGGGGTATAATACCTGAACCAAATTATCAATCTTGGTGTAATCTCCAATCACTGTCTCTCTCCAACTACAGTCAATAAATATTAATGAAAGTTTTCAGCAAGAGTCAGCTGCAATCAAACAGATAAACAGATGGAACGAGTTGATAGACCAAAAAGGTAGGTATATTAATTAAAATCAATCATGTGCTAGGCAACAGAAGATCTGCCTTAACCAAGCCACACATCCTCTGGATATCAGCACTCTTGACTCTTAGTGCTTGCAATTGTCCAATATTAACAGAGTACAGAACTGTTACACATGTATAGGCTATAGGAGAATTACTATCTTGTATAGGAAGCTTCTTGCATATTTCTTCTCTTGTATATTTGGCCTTTGGCCCACTGAAATACACAAGAGTCCATTCTAACATGATATTAGAGCAGGAAAAGGGGTTTCCCAACCCTAGCCACCGCGTCTCCGACTCCTCTCGCGCCCGCGTCCGCGCTGCCACCAGGCCGCCGCGTCCTAGACCTATCTCGCCCATGTCCACGCACCCACGTCGCACCCGCACCGCGCCTGAGCCATGCTGCCTTGCTCTGCAAGCATCCAATCCTCTCCTCTGCCACCCCGCCTGGGTTTGTCCGCCACTGGCCTCGCCATGCCCAGATCCTGTCGGGCTGCTTCTTCCCTAGCGACGCACCTGAGCTCAATCCGGGGCTTGCTGAGATCATTGCTACCATCTTCGTCCAAGCTGGGCTGGTGCTGCCGTCGTCCGCCTTGTTGCCCAGCCGTCTTTGTCGTCACCCAGCCGCCCCTCAGATCCCTGCAACTGCTGATGAAGCAATCCAGAAGGCTACAATCACTACCTTTGAGGAGGTCATAGAGGTGTACCAGGCTCCGCTTCACTCTTACGAGAGGTGGTAGTACGACCAGACTTGTGCTTCTGCCATCCTGGTGGGTAGCATGACTGTGGCAATCTCTATGGATATGGTGGAGCTGCCAACATCTCAGCTGATATGAGAGCGCCTTCATACCCACTACGAGCCATCGAGTGATGCTATGTATATTTCGGTCGTGTACCAGGCGCACTCTCTTCAGCAACTTGATGCAACGGCCAACGGTGGACAACTTCTACTAGCAAATGTCCACGGTGTGGCGTCAGCTTGACTCTCTGGGACTGGACATCTGTCGGACCTGTCCCTAACTCGCATTGTGTTCAGGATCGTCACACCGGGACTATGGTTGGAACTGGCCCTAGGCGTCGTGATTCGCAGCGTCTCTGAGAGCTCGACTGGCTGCACCTTCTTTCCACTACCTCTACTGGCAAGTCGATTCTTTCCACCGCCTTCGCTTCAGTCGCTTATTCCACTGCCACCTTCGTCTAGTGGCATTATCATTTGGGTCACATCAGAGGTTCACATCTATCTTCGCTAGTTCGGAGTGGTGTTCTTGGGTCTGTTTTTGATGACACTTCCTTACACTGTACAGGTTACAAGCTTGACAAGCAGTTGCAACTCCCATACCCCTTTAGTGATTTTGTGGCTCACCGTCCTTTTAATCTTGTTCATTCTGATGTTTGGGGTCCAGATCCCTAGGTTTCGAAAGGGAGTCTTCACTACTATGTAATTTCCATTGATGATTATTCGTGATATACTTGGATTTATCTTATGTCTTCTCGTAGTCAGGTTCTATCTATATATCAGTCGTTTGCCACTATGATTCGTACTCAATGTGATTCGGCCATTCGTGTCCTTCATGCTGACTTTGCTGGTGGGTACCTGCCTGCTGCTCTTCATTGTTTTCTTGCTGATCAGGGTACTTTTCCTCAGTACTCCTGTCTTGGTGCTCATGCTCAAAATGGAGTCTCTGAGCGTAAGCATCGTCACTTACTTAAGACTGCTCATGCTCTAATGCTTGCTTCTCATATTCCGCCTCATTTCTGGGCTGAGGTTGTTTCTATGGCTACTTATCTTGTCAAATATGCAACCTTCATCTACTCTTCAAGGTTGTACTCCGATTGAGCGTCTCTCTAGTAGGCTTCCTCAGTACAGTCATCTCCGTTGTTTTGGTTATCTGTTTTGTTCTTCTTCCTCCTTGCGAGCGCGCCAAGCTAACTGCTCAATCAGTTAAGTGCGTTTTCTTGGCTACAGTTCTAAGCATAAAGGTTATCGCTGTTATGACCCTGACCTTGTTGCTCGTAGAATGAGGATACCTCAAGATGTCATTTTTTATGAGTCTTGTCCTTGCTACCCTCGGTCATCTTCCACCAATTCAACATCCTCTGAGGCACTTTCTTGTCTAATTTTTTCTTGACTCGCTGCTTCCTCCTCCCACTTTACCTTTGTCATCACCTTCACCTATTTCACATATCTGTTTCTTCCTCTTTAGACTCCTTATTCCTACTCCCCATGCCTCTTATGTTGAGGTCGTCTCCCCCTTGTCGCTACACTACTCTCGTCGTCCACTCCCTAATACACCCTCAGTTGTGCCTCCTTCCGCTACTTCCCATCTTCCGTCCTTGCTAGGTCCTGCTCCAATCTCTACTCCTATGTACAATCTTCGTGATCGTCGTTCTGTTAGGCCTCCTGAGTGTTACGACTTTACGGCCACTGCTTTTGCTGAGCCTACGAGTTACTGTGAGGTTGTTGCTCATTCGGAGTGGCGGCACTCGATGGTAGGGGAGATTGCTGCTCTGGAGCGTACTAGCACTTGATCTTGTTCCCCTACCCACTTGTGTCGCCCCTATTACGTGCAAGTGGGTTCACAAGATTAAGACTCGCTTGGATGGTTCCTTTGAGCGTTACAAGGTTCATCTTGTGACGCGTGATTTTCAACAGGAGTAATGGTCGTGACTATGATGAGACTTTTGCTCGTGTTGCTCATACGACCACTATTCGCACTCTCCTTGTTGTGCCCTCTGTTCGTCAGTGGTCCATGTCTCAGTTGAATATCAACAATGCCATTCTCAATGGTGAGCTGCGTGAAGAGGTCTATATGCAACCAGACCATGGGTATTTTGTCCCTGACGTATGGTTTGTCACCTTCGCCGCTCTCTATGGGTTCAAGCAAGCCCCTTGTGCTTGGTTTGCGAGCTTCTCTTCCATTGTCACTGCTGCTGGTTTCACCGCCAGTGCTCATGACCCTGCCCTTTTTGTTTACACTTCTTCTCGTGGTCGGACGCTCCTTTATGTGAATGATATGATCATTAGTGGGATGATCCACACCATATTGTTTTTGTGAAGAAGCGTCTTAGTGTGCATTTCTTGATGTCTAATCTAAATCCCCTTCGCTACTTCCTTGGGATTGAGGTTTCCTCTACACCTGAGGGCTACTACCTCTTCTAGGAGAAGTACATTCAGGATCTTCTTTCTCGTGCTTCTCACTGATCAGCGTATGGTGAACACTTCTATGAGGCTATGAAGCTTGGAGTTCATCTTCGACCCACTGATGTGAGCTTCTTGAGGACCCCACTCGATACCGTCACCGTGTTGGTACTTGGCAGTCTTGTCTACCTTGCGATCACTAGACCGAACATCTCCCACTCTATTCACATTTTGAGTCAGTTCGTTTCGGCTCCCACTTAGCTTCACTACAATCACATTCTTCATGTTCTGTGCTATCTTCATGGGACCATCTCTCGTCGTCTTTTCTTTCTTCACTCTAGATCCTCACATCTTCAGGCTTACTCGGATGCAATCTGGGCTAGTGATAATTCTAATCATCGGTACTCTGATGCAATCTGGGCTAGTGATAATTCTGATCATCGGTGTCTTTCTGCCTACTGTGTTTTCCTTAGTTCCTTCCTGATTGTTTGGAAGACCAAGAAGTAAACTGCTATGGTGTCGCTAACTATTGAGATCACATGGTTACAGTGACTTCTTGCGGACTTTGGTGTTTCTATCTCTTTATCGAGTCCTCTCTTGTCCGACAACACGGATGCGATCATTATTGCTCACGATCCAGTGAAGCATGAGCTCACAAAGTACATTGGTGTTGATGCTTCCTACATGAGATCGCAAGTGCAGAGCAGGTGGTTACTCTTCGGTATGTGCCTTTATAGTTTAGCTAGCAGATTTCTTTAATAAGGCACAAACAAGAACTTAGTACAGTTTCTACCTCTCCAAACTCAGTGTTTCTGATCTACTATGAGTTTGAGGGGGGTGTTACACATGTATAGGCTGTAGGATAATTATTACCTTGTATAGAGAGCTTCTTGCATATTTCTGTTGTATATTTGGCCTTTGGCCCATTGGAATACACAAGAGTCCATTCTAACAAGAAGATCTAGACAGGATTATAAGGTTGACATGTTACCTGCCTCTGTCAATGCATGTATTTGCACCTATCTCAACATGGTCCCCGATTCTTGCATACAGCATCTGAGAAATAGAAAGCTTTTTCGATGTGAGAGATTTTATGTCCCAACTACATCCACATCAAAATCTCAATTTACCATCTAGAGAGCCAGTCAGTAGTCACTAAATATCTGTTTGGACAAGTACTTTCCCATGTCACCAGCATTATCTCACGATTTTTTAGCTGTCAGACTTCAGATAAGTATGTTAAGTGTGAGAAATGTCAGACTTAGCTTTTCCTTAGCTATACAAATTGAAGCCTATCTGTTAGCTATACATTTGCTCTAACATAAATTAAAAGAATACTTCAGCTCTGAACTCAGTAATCGTTTCACTTGCCTTCAATTTGGATACTACTGAGTAGTGATTCATAATCTTCACAAACAGTTACCAAGAAAAGGTTATCTCCACTCCACTGAGTGATAATGGTGAGCAACTGAGCACTAACCTGTGGTTTCTTCTTGACCTGTCCATCCTCATCCACAAGAAACCAAAACCTGCAAGAGATACATCAGTATTTGACTCTACATAGCATCAGAAACCAAGTTCTATTTTTTGATAGGAGTTTATAAAGCAATATTTACCATATAAACAAAGCAAATCAAGAAATTGGCCTTAAACAGATTAAATGAGCTTTGATCCGGCAACAAAAAAAAGAGAGCTATCATCCAAAACATAGATATAGCCAACAGGTGTAATTAAACTGAAATGCTGCAGTCAGCTCACAAGCTGAAAATTTGAGTTCCTAGCTGTAACATGTGCAAGTATCTGAAAGAATCTAACAAGATTGTAGCACATCTATTTCCAATCTTGTAGCTTTCTTCACGGCATGAATATTTCCAACACTAAATGAATATATGCTCACCATCTTGACCAATGCAGGCGCCATTGTGGATAGTGCAGAACTCGCCCACCGTACAATTGCTCAACACAACATTGTATCTGCACATATCAACACAACGGTCATTTCCAGCAAATCACTAAATCAAGCAGAGTTTGCTTCTGTACTCAGATCAAATCGGAGAAACTCCATACACTATTCTGGTGGACTGACCGACCAATACCGAAGGCCCGACGATGGCTCCAGACCCAACAACGACCTCCTTACCAAGAACAGCGCCGGAGTGCACCACGGCGCCGGCCTCCACCACCGTGGTGGGGTCAACGGACGCAGCCCTGTGCAAGATGCCCCCGCCGTTGTGCCATGGGACGAACTCCGCCGAAGCAATCCCAGCATCTGGTCATTCAAGAAGCCAACAGGTCATACATATCTCACAACTAGAGTAGAACTTTCTGGAAGAAGAGAACTGAAGTCATATCAAGATTGCACTGGAGTCAGCGATTACTATCGCAAGGAGCGGAGACGCCGCCCAGGAACCGCGCCAGTCGATCGGCGTTGCAAGGCGGCACGGGGCGCAGGAACAATGCCGCCGACTTGGGGGTGATTCTTCGCAGGATGGCTGCCATCTCTAACTGAGCAAGGCGAGAAAAAAAACCCAAGGAAATCAACCCCCTTGCTCTTAAACCCTACTACCGAGATTTCGAGCAAAAGCAAAACAAGACAGCAGCAATCTAAATCTTAAAATCTTATCACCGATCCGGATGGTGGTGACCTTGCCGCACGTAGGCGCACGGCAGCGCGCGAAGCTGAGCTCCGATTGGCAGCAGCAATCGAACGTCGGCGACGTTGGCGGCGCTACCCCTCCGGCTCCGAGAAGAGCCGCTCCGCGGAGGCGAGTGGGCCGCAGCTCATGCGAATGGCGTGGCGCGATGGGCCTCGTATTTGCATGCACTTGTCATCCGCGATCGGCTGGGCCGAGCCGCGATCGCGGTCCATTTCTGGAGTGGACGGGGCCGATGCCCTTTCGGAATGGTCTAGGCCGTCGTCAGTTGGAAGATAGACGGGCAAGATCTGCCACGATCCGGCTTCCTCACCAAGTAAAAAAATACGTAATCCAGGAGCGATCATTTTGCAATTCTATTTCCATGTGTGATTGGATTTATATCGGCCATGTTGTTTTGGACAGCGGTTTATAATTTTTTACTATAACTTATGGATTTTATCTATATTTTTTTAGACTATAGCAGACGGTAAAGATATTAATATAGACGATATACATGATTTTAGACCTGGAAAGCTGTTTAAAAAATCCGCTCCAATAATGATTTTTGAAGAAGCCGGAAGCTTAAAAGAAGTGATAATTCTTCTTCTTCTTTCTTCTTGTCTCGACAAAGAAAGAATTCCTCTACTTAGTAATTTTTGTAAGGATTGGTAAATGTTGGAAATGCGGACAGTATTTTAATTCCAGATTTTACTATAAAGTAAATATCATAAATAACTAATGATGTATAAATCAATAATAACAGTATGCAACACATTGTACTTCAAAATATATGCAGAAAATATAATTTAAACAAAGTCGATCGGTTTACACGAACGACTTACGATTGGGTCTTGAAGAACATAATGCAGCACATATTCAATACAGTGCAAAATGTAAATGAAGCAACGAAATGGGTGGTCGTGCGGATGTGTGCTGCCTAGAAACCTTATTGCATCCCTACATGCAAGTATTCACGTTAGCAACAACTTCGAGATATCGTTCCCTTCTTTACGGTGCACGCTGTGAAGAAGAATCGACGAAGTTTAGGCGGTGCAATACAACAAGCACAAGTTTACAGGAGAAGGAAAAGAAAATGGAGGAGGCAGTGATTCTAGACACTTTGCTCTGAACATCTCTAGCATATATTTATAGATATAGACTGTGAACTGATATGAGTAAGTAGATATTTATCTACGGATATAAATAAAGGAATAGTAAATTACAAACTAGAAGATAAAAGTTAAACAAGCGGGGCACTTTAAAGCCTGAGCCACTCTCTCTGTAGTCTGAACCCTGCCTTCTTTCTTTGACAACCAGTCAGTCAGTGTGGGCGATCCGCGACACTACGGGAGTGGCTTGGGCTGTATGCTACTCAAGGACTTGTCCGGCTAAAAAAATCAATAAGCTATACGCGAAATGGCACTTCAAGTTACTAGTCCGTAGCCAATGACGAAGCTATAAAATTTAAAATAGGAGTGCACACTTCATATGGAAAATTTTATAGTCTTGCATAACAGTTTTATAACATCATACCTCTAACATATAAATTTAAAATTTACCAAGTACAATACAAAATAGTTCAAATAATAACTTACATGAATAGAAGGAGAAGGCAACAAATTCCCACTTGCTTGAGTTCATTCTCTTCCTTTTTGAGTCCCTTTTCGGCCGATGATGATGAAGAAGAAGAAATATTTGTTGAAGTATAAGTGAATTGTATATCTTTTCACATCAAGTTAAGTTTTAAATGAACTGGCTGGTGCATATAACTCAATATGGTATCAGAACCAAGAGACCTTGAGTTCAAGGCCCGGTTGGCGCAATTAAAAAATAGTTATAGCCCACTTCTATTCTATGTCTTAGGTCTAAGGGAGTCTACACGTGAGGGAGAGTGTTAAAGTATAAGTGAACTACACATCTTCCCTCATCAGCTTAAACATTTAGGTAAACTGATTGGTGCATAAAACTCAATAATCTTCTTTTGTCTCAGCTTGGGATCTCGAAAAAAGAAATAATATTTTCTGTTCCTCTTCATGTTTGAATGATTCAACTTGCTCCGTTTGCGTCGAGGAGGAGGCACGGCATGAGGGATCGGGGGAGAAGAAGGCGGCGGTTGCAGGAGGTGGTGGTGGGGGAGGCAGTGGCGGCGGGCAAATGGGAAGAGGAGGCGGCGACGAGGGGATGCGACGCTGTTGGGGGAAGTTGGGGAACTGCGACCAGATGCTATCGTACGGGGAAGGAATTGGTGGCGGCGCTGAGGAGAAGGAGGCGCGGCACAAGGGTTCGGGGGAGAGAAGGAGGCGGCGGTTGTGAGAGATGGAGTGGTTGCGGGAGGTGGAGGATGTGGGGAAGAGAAGAGGAGGAGTGCGGCCTACGTGTTGGCCCCGATCTTTTCTATGAGGAGCGGAAGAACTACCTATATGCAGATCTAAACGACTAATCTTTGATCGGACGACTGAGAAAAGAGGAGGAAGAACGGACCGACGACCACCAACTCATATTTTTATAATAGTAAAGATAAAAAAGAAAGGCCAGATCAAAACTTTCAATTTTTCACTGGAATGTGAAATTCTACCTTGATACGCCCCTCGATTTCATGCATATATATGTTCTCCTACATTCTAGAGTTTTTCTCTTAACCCCTTCTGTAAAGGTTGCAGTCAACCCCAAACACACCAGCTGCTCAGTGCTTACTCTGACAAAGATATACTGTTAAGTGACACTGTAGCTTTTCCCCTTCAAATTTAGCTTTAAATGCTCGTTTTTATAAATCTAATTCTCTTATTAAGCTCGTCAGCTACCTGCCGAGCTCCCGCTCGGCAGGATGGTGTTGGTTGCACATGATTTGATTATCAATTAATTAGTATCAATTAGTGATTACTTAGTGTTAATGATGCTTATTAGTGCTAATCATGGCACGTTACTGCTAATCATGTGGCCACCTACCATGGCTGAGGTCGAGAAGAGAGCTACATTCACAAAAATAAACATTCATAGTTAAAATTAAAAAAGCTATAGTGCTATCTCCGTAAACAGTTTGATCCCGACCGTTTAGGTTTTAGCTTTTTAGCTTCTAGCTTTTAAACTTGTTTTTTTCCCTATTCCTTTGTATTATTTATTATGGGATAACTTTTTTATTTCTAAAATTTTTAATTTTAATTATGTTAAAAAAAACTACTAATAACAGTAAAAACAATCTCAAACAGTAAAAATGTCAAAACCACATGTCCAAATGAGATGTTGAAGTTTTTTTC
Organism: Dendrocalamus latiflorus; assembly: GCA_017311315.1. NCBI lineage: Eukaryota > Viridiplantae > Streptophyta > Magnoliopsida > Poales > Poaceae > Dendrocalamus > Dendrocalamus latiflorus. The sequence continues at coordinate 4,978,044 of CM029626.1, forward strand.
TATATTATTGTTTTGCGAACTACAGAGCACTGACGTGTAAGGCAACTGGACCGGATAAAGCTATGCGAAAAAAGTTTGGAACCTTATCAGAACGAGGACCGAGGACCGCAGATACCGATTAATATATATGATTATAGGTCCTATGGCTTTTAGGGGATGTTTACTGGGGCTTTTAAAACTTAAGCTTCTATTTTTTTTATCGTAATAGTTTTTTACGCTGTAAGTCTGATAGTTTTTTTGAGTAATTAAATTTAAAAAATTTAAAATAAAGAATATTATATCATCATGAATAATACAAAAATTAAAAAATCATAAAATATGAAATTAAAAAGATAGAAGCTAAAAGTTTTAAACCCATATGAGCACCCTTGTACTGCCTTATTAGCTACTAATAAGGTATCCACAAGACTACAAGTAGTATGAGGATAATCGGGGAGCGCGCCTAGCGCGAATAAGCTTGAAATAGGATAAGTCTCAAATCCTTCGAATCACTCCAACAGGTTAAGGTGGTGATCGGTTCGGCTGAAAAGCTCATGATTTATGGCTGAAAACACTGTAGCTGGCTGAAAAAAGCACTGTAGCTGACAGAGGCTTATTTAGCATAATTAAATTTAAAAAAATTTAAAAATATAAAAAATATGTTAGCTCATTACGTATAATACAAACAAATACGGGAAAAAAAGAACCGGAAAAAAGCTCAACAAAAAGCCAAAAATTCAGAAAAAGACGAAACTTATGAATAGTGAAAAATAAGCCAGAAGCCAGAAACCGAAGCCGAGTTGATCAGGGCCTAAGTACGCCCAGAGGCACTCCAGCACATGAGATTGTTACTTCATGTAACTATTTTATGGATGTTTTTTTGAATGATGGTTTATGATTTATAGCTTAAATATTTAAATTCTGGCTATTTGTGAGAGGTAGTATATAAAGAGAAATAGTCGCATGCGATTTTGACCGATACAGCTGAACTCAGTACACTTTTTACTATAATTTTTCTATTGATCCCGTCTCGAAAAACGTACTATTTAAAAGTTAGTTACTATAGACAGTACAAGTATAAACTACATTAAACTCAAAAGAACTCTCCCTATGACTTGTTCTCCCTCGATAAACTCTCCAAGATAAAATGATACTCATGGCCTACCTAACTCTATTGGCAACACTTGTTCATATGCCATGTTTATATTGGTTTTTGCTGATGTTTTTTGGTTGCGGTTGATGAATAGTAGTGTATTATGTAAAAAAAGATGGTGCAATGAAAAGTACTATAACATTCAGACCATCATAAGATTTATAGAATTGATACGTTAAAATATGTAAAAATGAAAAAGTAGTGACTGATGAATAATAGTGGCCGATAGAAACGACTTATAAAAATTTGAGCGTTTATATTGGTTTCTACTTCTAAAACAAGTACATAATGTTTGAAGATACAAAATTATGAGGGCTAACTACAAACTCTAAAATAATTCTTTGGGTTGCTCATGCGTCTTTTCAAAATATTGCTTCATATGTTCATGGTCGTTGCATTGTTGAGCAAAACATAATCTATTTGGTTTTTGGTTTTTTTAAAAGTTAAAATAAATATAACGTTTTTTCAAGTGGATTCTTTAAACGGTTTTCTGAGCTCAAAACTATATACGCCATCTATGTTGGTGTTTCTGTTGTCTACTGCTATATTAAAAAATACAGATAAAAATTGTAAGTCACAGTTTAAAACTATAAATCGCAGCACAAAAGAATGTAACCATATGACTGAAGGCTCCGTGCTTTTAGGATCCACTCATTTTAACTTGAGCTTCTGCCTTTTGGCTTATTTTTCACTATTTCTAAATTTCATATTTTTCTGGTTTTTGGCTTTTTTGCCAATTCTTTTTTGTATTCGTTTGCATTGTCCGTGATGGACTAATCTATTTTTTATATTTAAATTTTTTAAATTTAATTACGTTAAATAAGTCACCATTAGATTTACTACAATTTCAACTAGTTATAATAAAATTTCTGCCATAAATTAAAATTTTCAGCTCCAATAAGATATATTACAATTTTCAGCTCCAATGAGCGATACCTAGCGTAAAACATCGTCAACAATCCATTCCAAATGCGAAGCAACACACTGTAAAAAGACAAACGTGTCTCAGGTCACACTGACTCGAGACCAATCTGACGACGCAACCTTCTTGTGAACACAAGAAGCTCCGGTTCCTAACCAAACCACGAACCCTCTGGTGCAGTTCAGTCAAACCACATCGAAACCAAAACCAGAAGCATTTCCTCCTTTTCCATTTCGTGTTTACTTGCTCCTCTTCCTCCACGCGCACACGAACAGAAGCTAAGCAAGGAGACTTCTATCTTATTGCGAAAGTTGTCTTCTTTTTCTTGCCCTTGCAAGCTACCACAGGTGTCCCCAGGTCGGTACATCTCCTCGATTTCTGTCTTGCCTTTTTAATTCCATGTCCCCTGTTTCCTTCCATGTTAGAATTCAGTGGTGTTTTCTTGGCCGGCTCAACGATATAGGTAGGTGCGGATGTTTCGTAGTTTTGGTTCCCCAATTTCTCTTCCCCTCCGCCTATTTAGTTTAATCATGTTATTCTTCTACCTGAGTTTCTCAGTTTCTTGGCGAATTTCGAGTGAAGGTGCGATCTTTGTGGTTCTTCGCGAGCCGTCTGTCGAAATCCGTGTACTACTGTGTATATTTGGGTAAAAAAAAAATCCTTTTTTGTTGTCTGTTCGGTTCGGCGTGTAATTCGTGCGTGCAGTCAAATTTGTCCTTTATCATCTTAAATTTCCATGATGATGCGAATTCCTCGGTTTATTGCCGTTTATGTGCGGAATCATGCCTTCCTTTTGCGGCGCTGGTCAGGTGACGTTTAGGGCCTGAGTTCTTGCAGATAAATTTGTTCGTTTCTGCTTTTTGTCGACCACATTTATATCTGTCTGGTGCGCAATTCACATTGCAGTTGAGTGTTCTTCTTTCGTACCTGGTACGTTTTAATGAACAATGCGTGGTTTCAGTTCTCAGTTCTATGAAAATATGTAGTGGCGGGGGTATTGTTAGCTGTTTAGGAGATATGTCTGTGAAAAGTTTCCTCAGTTGGAGCTAGATTTGCTTGTTTATGTCTTGATGTGGATAAGCCGTTAAGAGTTTTTTTCCTCTGGTAATGATTGGAATCTGTTAATGCCATGTGCTTAATGTGCTCCTGCAACTTGTCTATTTATATTTTTATGTGTTCTTTTGTCTCATCATAAAATTTTCCCTCTTGTAGATTACAGCATGGGGTGTATGATTTTTAGGTTATACTATTGCCATATTTGTGAAATGATATAATGATTCAACTAGTAAACGTCAGCATTTGCAAATATATAATACATGCATCTCCTCTTGTATTTATAGAAATCACCCTATATAGAGCGACAGCCTCTATGTATTTGTTTTGTGGTTATTTCGTTTCAGAAGAGAGGCGAGCAACCATAGAGGACTAGGTAGCAGACTAGGTTACTAGTACTGTAAGAAGGAACGGATGATAGTGTTAACATGCTTTAGTGTAGAGGTAGTGA